>JAPQRQ010000007.1:13264680-13282793 GCA_037367365.1 Apogon talboti | reverse complement strand
AGAGGAGAGGAGAGGAGAGGAGAGGAGAGGAGAGGAGAGGAGAGGAGAGGAGAGGCGAGGAGAGGAGAGGAGAGGAGGGGGAGGAGAGGAGAGGAGAGGAGAGGAGAGGAAAGGAGAGGAGAGGAGAGGGAGGAGAGGAGAGGAGAGGAGAGGAGAGGAGGGGGAGGAGAGGAGAGGAGAGGAGAGGAGAGGGCTGGCTCCTGTTAGGAGGAGGCCGACGTCTCCATGGTGGACAGGATACGCACTACTTCAGCTCTCTGTGTGGGTGAGATGTGCTGCGTCATGTGGACGATAGAATCCATGGCAACCTCTGGATTCGCTTGAACGAGGCTAGAAAAAAGAAGAGGAAACAGGTAGAAAGACGGACCGCTGCAACGTACACTAGTGACAGGTGGAAATTAGTTGCAACATCGAAACTCTGCTGTGAACTCGCATCGCTCAGAACCCTCACCTGCGGATCTGTTTGAGGATGTGATCGCGGCGGATGTACTTGATGTTCTCATCGATGACGGACCGAGCGCCCTCCTCTTCAGCCAGTTGTCTCTCCAGCCAGGTGACCACCTCTTCATTGTTATCCCACAGATATGCCTGCATAAGAAGTGGAGGGCAGTTAAAGAAGGGGCCGCTAGGTCTGGAGTATAGATGAAACGCACAAGTCAAAGTTTTGAGGATGTGATTTGACATGGGAAATAAAAACTCTGTGATAAATAGCGTGATAATCAATACATTCTCATTTTCAGTGCATAAGACACATTGGTTTCCTATTTTTGAACTGAAAGAACAACCATCAGAACTACTCTCCTTAACACTCATAATATACTAATGGAACTTCAAGACGCATGAAAACAATAAGCCTCTTCAATTTTTTTTTTAATCTGATAAATTAGCAACTAAACAACAACAACAAAAATGATGGACCGCCACAATATGTACATCTTGTTGACTGGGTCTGATGGAAAAATTAGTATTCATGACTACTGGCATCTCTGATCCCAAACAAAGCCAGGCTGGAGGGCTTAGCAAAGATTTGGGGGCGGAGGGTTTAATGGGCTCTTGCCTTTTTATGAACAGTCCTGCTTGAGGTCCGCAAGAACATTTAATGCCCTTATTAATCATTTTTAATCTGTTTGCATTTAATTAAGAAACAGCGTGTTGCTCTCCTATCAGCACGTGCCAGGGCTGTGATTAATTGTGGCTTAAGACAGCCAGTCCTGATTGGGATAATATATTAGCTAACAAGAAGGCCACTTCTTAGGAGATCTTAAACGCCGGGCCGGCTCCTGTCAACCCTGTGGCTGCTCCTCTGAGGCTGAGATGGAGCCTGAAGGTAGGGCATTTTTCGTGTCTCCGAGGAATGTTTATTTCCATTTACTACCAGTTATCAGTCTATCTGCATTTTAATCACAATGAATTAATAGGAATGTTTTATCTGCGACACCTTGTGGACAAGGCCTGGGAGTTTGAGGATAAAAATATCCACTTTAATCATTTCCAAAGAGCAGAACAGTGGCGTTGTGTCCCTTCACACGTCTCTGACAACTGCTTAACTAATTTAGATTGTAATATTAGCTATCATATCTGTTGAATTTTGTCAAATAGCAAAAAAAAAAAAAGCTAAAAGTTTGTCTTTTTTTTTTTTTTACCTTCACAGCACCCTCAGCTTCCACAAACCAGCGGCGCAGCATGGCCTGGATCTGGCCGTCAGTCAGCTCACTGTTGGCCACCTGGATTTTTCTCTTCACTGTATCCTCTAGTAGCAGACGCCGCAGACGCCAGTAGAAGAACTGACGGGATGTCTGCCACTCCAGTATGTCCTGGGAAAGACAAAAACAAACAAACATATTTCTGAGGGATCCTACTATATCACCACTAATTGTTTATATAATGCATCAGGTTAATGAGAAAAAAAAAGGGGGGGTGGGGTGGGGGGCTTTAAATTTGGAAATTAAAGCCATTATCTGTTCTGGTGTTATATTCCATCAAATTGATCGCAGTATCCCAGACTACTGACTTTAAAAGGAATTAGAGGTGATACTGAAGATGTACTCCACTTGCATCTTTAAAGTTCATACCCCCCTGACTACCATCCATCTGTGAAATACCCTTTTGGTCATGTGAGTGAAATGAGTGTGTGCGTGTTTGTATGTGAAAGATGGGAGTGGTACGTCGGGCTGCCTCAGGCTGCTCTGTGGTTGCTAAGGTGACTGACCAGGGTCATCAGAAGATAATTATGAGGACGAATGTCACAGCCTGGTGAGACAAAACATTATTCACTAGGCAGGTGCAGCAGCCTCTAGACTAATACTGCCCTGTGGGTTTTTTGGACCATTCACACAGTGCACTGATGTATGTACAGGAGTAGAAATTTGAAACTTAAATCTACTATATAAAGAGGGAAGATCTCATAATGGTAGCTAATATGGTCATGTGTTCTGCTGAGTTTTCATTAACCCTTTAGGTGCCAGAGGTTTTTTTTTTTGTTTTGTTTTTGTTTTCTTTAATATTCGATTTGGATCAAGATTTCAACTGTTTCATTCAGTTATGTTGCTTATTGCTAACTAAAAAATAAGGATACATTTGCATGAAAAGTCTCACCGTGATAACACCCTTTTCCTGCATGCGACCTGGTGTGTCATGCAGGTCTGCAAACTGTACGGCCACTTGGTGATAGATCGGCAAGAGGAACTCCTCACGCTCCCTCAGCTTGGTTTCCAACTCTTTACGATCGGGTGTGCTCAGTTCTGGAGTACCTGATAGAGCACATGAACGCAAACATCATGTTTAATTTCTGATGTTGGGGATCTCTCAATAAAAACAACACCATAAGGCAGACTCTGATAATACTGCGAAATACTGTGGGATCATGGGAGTTGTTTTCATCACAATTGCCATTAAAAATCTGTCTGAAGCCTCTCATGTGGAAATAATGTTTAGAGACAAGGAAAAGTATTAAAGTTTAACGCATATTATGTTTAATGACATGAATTTGCTTTATGTTACTCACAAGTACTATAAGTGCAAGGAAGTTATCATTAGATAAGCTGATTTTTTTCATAATAGTAAGTTAGCTCTTATTATTTTACACATTACCTTGGGGGCTTGAAGAAGCTACTGGTTGCATGTGAAATTAAACTACACCAATATTAAATAATGCAAAAAATAGTTCTTTCTAATCACTCTGTTACAAAACTCTGACTCTGTTACAAAATGGCATGGAAATACAACATAAAAATGCAGCAAGGCCAACATTTTATTTACTTTTTATCATGTTTCCCTGTAAAGGAGATGTCATATTGAGAGACGACTAAATTAAATGGGCATTAAATTGAATAAAATTATGTATTTCTCTGATTTAAATACTGATGGAAATATCTGTGATGATGTAAGGCACAAACCAACAAAATACACAATATAACATAGGCCTATTCTGTGCATTATTAGCTTCCACTAAAATTGCCGCAAATGCAGTAAATGTTAATGTGCAACAAAGTGTGTAAAAGAGTGTCAAAGCAATCAGTGGTGACAGAAAGGCTCATTACCATCAAATTGACTGATACATAAGTTTACAGCCCTGAATTAGTTGCTGTTAACAGCGTTTTGCTTTGTTTCTCCAACCTCCCAGCAGCTGTCAACATAGACTGATTTCTATCAATTCCACTCTGTAAGCCCTCAAAACTCCCACTATTTCACGAAAACCGCAGAGACCACACAGCATCGGACCACAGTTCCTCTGAGCCTGGAGGAAAATCAATACGCTGAACAGGAGAGCTGTGATTGATCTGAGCAGGCTGTGATTGACACTTCTCCTGAGGGAGCGCAATCAAGATGATACAATCAACCGTACAGAACAACAGCGCACATGCTCCAAGTTGATCTATTGCTGCTTACTAAAAGAAGACAGGAAGGAAAAAAACAAACCACTACAAATGATAATGAAGTTGATGAGACAAAGATACCTGTTAAGAGCTATAATTTGTACTGATGTGGAGGACTTACCCAGCCTTTCAGCTAAACCCATGTAAACAGGATCTACTCTTCTCATGGTCTTCACCAGGTCCTTCCTCCTGAACTTGATCTCCACTGTTCCTTCAGGTTCCAAAACTCCACCTCTACAGAAACAACGGTGCGAAGAGCCATGTCAGCCATGGTTCGATGAAAGTGAGTTAATTGAGACGTTTTCAGTCCAACTCACCGGCTGTCCTTGTCGGCGTACATCTCCATGTGACGAGGGTTGATGGTGGGATCTATAACCACCCAAGAGCCTCCCCTCAGCTCAGCCTGGGGGGGGATATAAACCAGTACCGGCTGCTTGTACTCCCTCAGCCCGTCGACGATGTAGGCCCCAAACTTCAGCACCTGGTCGTACATATCTGAGAAGAAGATGCATTTGATATGAGAGCCTGATTGGGTATAATCCCGTTTGGATTGAATGACTGCCACGGAGGTAGAAGTACCTTTCATTCCCCCAGAAAAGCCCCTCCAATTGGCGAACACTATGAGTGGCAGACCCTCTCTGTTCAAGTCCTTAATGGCCTGAGCCGTTTTGAAAGCAGAGTCCGGGAACCACACTTGTCCTGCCTGCTGAATGATCTACAAACACACACACACACACACACACCGCAAAATCAGCATTAGCACCACAGTACGCATAAACATCTAAATATGTCTGTACGTGGTTGGGCAAATGCACTGAGCAATGCTTACCTTAGCCTCGGAGTCCAAATTGGCTGGATCAGCTGGGATTGACAGCTCCACTGATCGCGTTTCTACAGCAACCACTCCAGTAGGGATCCCACCCAGTCTGTGGAGAGAGGCTGCTCAGTACCGACACTTTCAACATTGCTAGAAATTGTACATTCATTTGTGGAAGAAGCAAATCCAAATGTTCAGATATATTGTAGCATTTGCTTTGTCATTTACCTGGCTCTGCCCACCACCACGCTCTGAGCCCATGGCTGCATGATCTCCATGAATGAACCATGGTCAAAGAAACCACTCAGCCAGGACCCCTTTGGTGCTTTATAAACACAGACAACAGAATAGCAGGACAGGGAATGGAAGTGAAAGTTTATTATTTCATGTTTGGAAACACAACTTTTTAATGATATTATTAAACAGCAAAATGTCTCTCACTCCACTTCTTTTTTTTCTAATGTAGCTAGAGGCTGTATTTTTGCCCAGAATCTGCAATCTTGGCAGCGACCATGATGGATGACTGTATGAGGAGACTTGCTCAGCTCTTTTTCTGCCTGCACAACCTGACAAACATAACCAGCCTATGAGGTTACCATTCAATTAAGCCATGCTGCTCATTGATAGCAGAAATGTAGAATGGCTTCCTACACAGTCCCAAGTCTCATCGCTGTCCCGAGCTGTAATTACACTGATATGGAATTTAGACAGGCCCGACCCACTGTGTAAAACGCACAGCACTGTGAGTGGTGGTGTTGTTGCTTTCAGGAGCGTGACGGTTGCCTCACTGTTTCTCTCTGTGTTTTATGTAGTCTCTCTCTACTAAGAAATTATTGCAATTTTTAACCCTGGGGATAGAAGTCTGTAAAGTTAAATCTGTATATGTACACTCACATAACACCATTTTGACACTTTAAAGCATTGTGGGTGAAATGAATAGAGGAATTGAACACTAGTTGCGTAAATCATCAATTAGAACCTGAATTTTGAATATAATAATATAATATAAGCTCTCCTCAAAACTCTATGATCATTACCAGACAAGTCAAACAATTTTTCCTCATAAAAAGGCCAAAATACTGTGAAAAATGTGCATCGCAGGTTCCAATACAAAACTCAATTTTGCTTATTGTGTTGCACAGAGTTCCAACATGATGTTACATGGTGTAATACTGAAATAATAAAGATGATTTATTGCACAAAATCTATGGAAGGCTAAAAAGAATGAAAACCCTAAACAAAACAAAAATCTTATCCTGGATTATTTTATCATTCAGGGATCCTCTTTATCAGCATTAGACCTGATAACATTGACTGAGCATCTTATTACAATATAACCACTAATGTGTTCTTAGAAAATCCTCACACACTAGACACTCACTCTGGCTGGGACGTCCTGCTAACATCCACCGTGGGTCATAGGGTGCTTTAGTGGGAACAAACTCCACCGGCCGATCGATTGGGTCCTTGGCAATGAGGATGGGCACTGGACTTGATTTACACTGTAGTTAAAAAGATAAAATCAGTATAACCCTGATGATGGGCGATGAATTGTACATTTATCCCACTAGCGTATTATCTTATTCAAAACAACATCGAACCATTACCTTGGGCATGAAGGACAGCCACTGCAGGAGAGTGAAGACTCCCTCAAAGTCATCACAAACTGTATTGTGGGTCACACCATTGTTGTGCATGATCTGAATTCCACCAAGTTGGTTGTTTGATGTGTACACTTCCCTACCCAGAACCTGAAGATGGAAAGAGATAAAGCAAAATAACAGTAAAACATTTCTAATTTACTTTTTGACTGTCCAACAAGACAAGCAACGCAGATGACACAGACAGCACAGCATACTCCTGGTTAAATCACACATACAGTAGCGACACCAAGTGAAACCAGAACATGTGAGGTAGTTTTAGTAGCAGACTGCAGTAGTTTGTCAAATTTAATTCAGTGTGAATGAACTGAATTAATCTCCTCTTCATGTTGTACACCCTCAGCTTTGAAAAGGCCTCTGATTGGGGAAGCTGTAATCTATCTGATCCTACACAGACACATGCAAAGAAACATCAGGGCCCATACATTTCATGGGCCCTCAGCCATGTCAGCACAGATGATCCGCCACCAGAAGCCTCTCTTTTATAGAGATCTGGGGGGCACCTGCCACTTCAACAAACAGAGGGAAACACACTTTTTTTTTTTTTTTTTTAAATAAGAAGCTCAATTTGTGCTGCGTTTATTCTAAATAATCCATCCGCCTGCTTTGATAGAGGCTATTCTGACAGAATGACAGGGAAGGTACTGGATTGCTTTTGCCCTCAACGTTGCCTCTGTGCCAACCTGAAGCTATAAAACCTTACTCCCATCCCACCCTATTTTCATAAGCAGCCCAGAACAGGTGGCAGGGCCCTGACATAGTCCCATAAAAATCAGAGAGGAGCTCAATCCCTAGCCTCAGCTCTCACCTTTTCAGCCATCATTTACTTTCTTTATTACCATTAATGGTTATGTATCTGGCTACAAATCTAGGGCACTCTCCTAAAGCTGTCAAGTAAGCCCGCGGCCCCAAGAAACATTGCAGTCACCTTGACATACACAAAACCCTTATGCCTCTGGCCATTGCCGGCCTCATTAAGATTCCACAGCAAAGAAACGAGAGGAGGATATAGAAAAAGGGACAGAGGGAAATAACTAGAGGGCCATGGGAGCGGGAGAGGGGGCGACTGAATGTAACTGCTCACTGGGGTATTTGTGCTAGTAGTTACTATCCAGCCCCCATGAAAATATAAGAGCTTTCCAGGAGCTAATGAAATGATGATCTCTGGATGGCAGCCTCCTGCTTTCCATTAAGTTTCAGTTAATAGCCAGGAAACCAAATGATGACCCAGGAGGAAAAAAAAAATTACTGTATTTATTTCCAGTTAAATTATTACCTTTTCACCATAACACTTTTCAATTGTAAACACAGCAGATTATGGTCAGCAACAATTACTCTGGGTTTACTGACAAAGAGAGCTAACCAGGGGGTTATCCAAAAATACCGGGTTTGCACAGACCTATCTGCATAATTTGTCAAGATACAGTCTGTCGTGTAATTTGAAATGAATTCATCTACATACACTGACAAGAAGAGGGAATGGAAAAGAAAGACAGGGGGAGGTAGTGAAGCCTGAAAGCTTACAGTACATCACGTGAATACACAAATACACACGCACATACACACACACAAATCAAATGCATGCAGAAAACAATCTGCAAAACTTTTCATTTTGATTAAAAACAAATGATATGGCTGTCCTACGCCACAGCCTCTGGCATGCCATTCTATTTCTATGTAAATACAAGTTCATGGCTTGTATTCAATTATTCTGCTATAAGTGGCAGGCAGAGATCAAAAAAAGAATCCTCTTAGAAAACAACAAGACAACAAGAAGTCATCATGGAAGAAGCACTAGAAGCTTAGTCTCAGAGGTGCAAAGGCTAATTGATTAGTTTTCAAATATTAATCAACAAATATTTTGATAATCAGTTTGACTAATTTTCTAAAAACAATCACACGATTCTCAAATTCTAGCACCTTAAATTTTATTATTTTATGGTTTCCTTACTCCTTTGTGACAGTAATCTGAATATTTTTACAAATCTGCACATTCACTGTCTACTTTACAAATCTGTTTGATATATCACCTATATTTACAATAACTCCTATTTTGCAATAACTCCTCAATAAAGGCAAATTCATTAAATTTGGTGTTCTGGAAAGTGTACAACACACCCAATAGTGTCTCTAATTTAACGCAGAAAATGTTTGTTTTTTTTCTGCAGGCTTTTACAGTGACTGAACAAACACTGTAAATCCTGTACCTTGTTGAGTGCTCCAGCTCCGGTGAGGATAATGTGTGAATTGTCGACTTGAATGGTTCGCTGTCCGAGCCTGACCAGATAGGCACCAATCCCTATGGCTCGGCACGTGACCTATAAGACAAAGTAACAGAAAGTCAGCTTAATTTGTCAAGCAAGCCAACTCTTTAGAACAACTAGTCTTCACTGTTGAAAGATCACAGTGCAGCCAAACAGAGCAGGCCATGCAGAACCTGGTGTCTAGTCTTACCAGGTTCATGGTAATGATCTCCTCATAGGCCAGAGAGGACTCTCCTGCAATCATTCCGGACCCTTTCAGATTCTCCACACCGAGTCCCTCATCCTTTCCAATGATGTCAGTGATCTTGTACCTGTACGACAACAGATATTCATAATCAAGATACATGTGACTCATTGATTTTTTTCCCCCTACAGCTATCTTTGTTATTATCTAATGGGCTTTTAAAAACATACTCTCTTTAACATCTAACAACTCGTATCTTTTGCTTGAAGCTAAGTGTATTACATAAATCACACGTACCTGGATTCTCCCTCATCCTCCACATGTTCACAATGCACAGAGTTCAGGGCTGAAACCTTTTTGTAATCCTGAGGTGTAAGGTACAGATACTTGAACCCCTGAAAAGGCACACAACGATCAGTTAAATTCTAACTGTAAGACTATGCTCCTAAAAATTTCTGATTAGGAATTACAGATGAAATTATACTTTTTTGGTTTGTTATCTTTTTTGTATAATGATGATATTAGAAAAAAGTAAAAAAACAGCTACACATATGCTGACCTTATATGGGTCATCTCGATCTTGCCAGGCCACGTGGAACATGTGTCGGATTTCTTCTGCCAGGCCAATGCGGGCGCCGCTGTTGGCTGCGATGTAGATTCGGGGGATGCCACTCTCCCGTGCCATTTCCGAGGCTCTGAGGAACAACACATCCTCCTGTGGCCCAAATGAGCCTATCTTGTGAGTAATGTCATTGCTTATAACAATAATTTCCCGTCCTGCTGGGTATTCAGGAGTACGCAGTGCCATCCGCCATGCCACCATACCAATCTGGATAAACAGGAAAGATTAAGGATATGTATTAATAGTCAGTTTTAAATTCTACTCAAGGGTAATTTTTCTAATTACAATAATAGAATTTCTAGATATATTGAAATTCTCAGTTTGCTTTCTATGATACATTAAGCTTTACCAAATGGTAGTTGAGTATTAAACAAGCCTTCCACAGTATATACACAGAATAACAGAGCCACCTACAGAGGAACAGGAAAACTGCACATCTTGACGGAGAAAACACAGACAGGGAGCTGAATCTTATGCCAATATGAGCTGTTGTTATTATGTTTTTAAGTATACTAAGCTGAAAACACTGACCTCATTGCCTCCTGGTAGTCGGTTCATCTGCACCAGCTGACCCTGGGGATCGAGGACCAGCTCTGTGAACGTGAGCAGCTCAGACGGCTGAGGACATTTGGGTAAGTGGCAATAAGCCTGGGATGAGTGCCACATCTTCTTTAGAGCCTGGAATAGACAATTATTTCATCGCTATCATTTGGCCATTTTCAAGCATTCAAAATGTTCCTAATACACTCGGTAGTCCTTATACCTGTCTGAACATTTCTGGGAAGTCGTAGACATAAGTGGTGCCCAGAGACTGTGCCTGGAAGCGCTTAGACTGCAGCAGGTCCTTGGTGACATACGGGGTATTGATGAGCATGCCATGCAACGGACCCTGCTTGTCTCCATATGCTTGGAACATGATCTGAACACAGAGGGATACAACCAAGGTTACCCCAAAGACATAATCATAAGACTTCCCCGGCAACCCTGTGATAATGGGGGAAAAAAATCATGATTTAAGGACATGCCAACAATGTTGATGGAAGCCAACAACAAATCAAACAACCTGGTCCTCTAGAAAAAGATGAAGGCGTTTCACACATAGAGACAATTAAAAAGATAAAGAGCAATTTCCATACCTGTGTCTAGAGAGAACATAAACCTATTTTTTAAGCTCTTTTCCAAGCAATACATAGTTGGAAGTGCAACCACATTTATAAAGAAAGTTTGGTTAATTCATTACTTTTGTCATTACATACTCTACTACGTTACTCTATGATTTCTCAAACCGCAGATAAAGTTGTAAGTTTTTAAATTATACTCCGCCTTAATCTGCCTTTAGCTTTGTTGTTGAAATGAGCATACATTTTTATTTCTCATTTAATTTCTTCAGATTCCACCAGAAAATACAGACTATGTGCACACTCACAGCTACGAAAGACACATAAAAATCATACTAAATGTGTTCTAAAGGTTAAAGTCACTGTTTAGTGTGACCCCCTGATCCCATGGAAAGAAGCAGCACAAAACAGAAACGTGTTGAATGAAACCTGCTATGAAACATCAGAAAATTCATGCATTAAATCTCATATTGTCTGGACAACAGGGTTAAAGACATGTTAAGTGCAAGGGGGGGGTCGCACTAAATACTACTACTACTACTACTTTATAGACACTATTGTTTTCCCTGAAACTATTGTTTTTACTGCTGTACACATTACATATATTCAGACTGCAACTTAATACAGATAATAATGGTCATTAGAACTTTACTAAACCAACAAACCCAATGTTGGCCAGGAGGTTTGCACAATAGTCAATAAAAATACTGTACTTTAAGTGATTTGACAAGGAGACTGATGAAGGATGTTTGTGTTAGTCTGACCATTTCCACTGTTGAGTAATAAGCAAGCTTTGCTATGTTCTTCTACTGAAAACATCAACAATTTTAGGCAAGAAAGCAAACCAAAAAGAAGCAAAGACTTCCTTCATTTTGGTCTAGGAAATTCCACATTCACATCAAATAAACAACAAATACTTATCTTTAGAGAAGTAACAAAAGTCAACACCTCATACATTCCATACATAGTCATAGAACTAATGAAGCGTTTAAACAAATATGAAAATAACACAGGAAAAAATATTAAATATGAGCATTGCAGATATTGGATTGTGTCTTAAAATCACATTGACGGATGGAGGTGGTTGATGGATTGATGATGGATTTCTCGACGGAGTCTAACTTACCTGACCAGGAGTGAAGAGAAACATATTACTAAAAATAGTCAACTCTGCTAAGGGCAAAACATCATAGTGGATCTCAAGCCCAGCCCAATCAATGTACAAGCTAATAATGTTATATTGTTCAGTTCTATGTGTCACAAAAGTAGCTTACGGGTTTCATTCTGGGAGTTGAAGTATCCAGGATAGAGGTTAAGCCCTTTGCAAGTGACATAGTGCATAGTGAAGAGATGAGATGAAAAATGGATGGTGCCCCACCTGTCGATCTTTGGGCCCCACCTGTCCCGTTCGGGAATCAGTGACCTCTTTATAGAGGCTGATGTCCAGGTAATAGCCAGATTCATTGGTAAGGAAGAGTCGGATGGGGATTTGCTTCCCTGTGGGCGTCAGGCGGATGTTAATTTTCAACTCAGCTTGGAGGACACGGAGTTTCCACAGTCGGCTGCCGTAGCGCATCACCATGGAGCGCACGGACTCCTCGATCTGAACATGAGATTGAATGAAAAGCAAATGTTTAACTCACAGAAAATAATGTAAAATGTCGCGTGTGTGTGTGTGTGCATGTGTGTGGCCATTTCACCTTTGATGGGTCCATAATGACTGTGGGGACAAAGTTGAGGAATATATGATTACAGTCAGTTCGCACAGTGGTGTTGTTGAAAGCCACCTCGAGTTCATCCATGGCTTCCAGCAGCAGACGCTCAGCCTCATTGTGAAGGTACTCAAAAGAGGCCTCCTAAAAAAGAAACGGAGCAGAAATAATGAATTTGTGAAGTAAAACTGAAATAATCATCTTTAAAAACAGCTAAAAAAAGGGAGCAAAAACTTCTATATTTCTCTGTATTCCCACCTTTGTGACCAAGTCAGAGTGGCGAATGATGGCTCGGACAAAGAAGCGGTAGTCAGTAACCTCTGTGCCCACTTCCACACGTGCTGCACCCAAGTAGAGGTGCATCTTGTGGTTGGCGCAAGGGATGGCGGTCAGTGCAAAGTTGCGCATGCGGTTGAGTTCCAACTGGAATGCTAATGCTGGCTCCAAATGACGGTAGATCCTGTCCTCCTCAAACTATTAAAACAACACAAAAATTAGCTTGTTTAAAAAAAAAAAAAAAAAAAAAAGAAAAGAAACCACATTTTCTTTAGAAGATAGGCCTTCTTGTCATTACCTGCTTCATTAACGGAAGCAGTGCGAATTGTTAACTTCAAGATTAGGTAGTTGATGTAAAAGTGGAAAGATGCCTGTGAGCCACACACTGTATTAAGTAAATGAAATCATAGGCAATCTCAATCTCAGAACGGTGCTAATGGGTGTCATTTCTCTTAAATGGGAGACATAATTACAGAGTTCATTACTTTAATGAGTTTCTGTGGCGTCATTGCAGTGAAACTATCAGGGGTAACAGAGAGAAGAGCTATCACTGATTGTGATAGAGTGAAATTCAGTAGCGCTGCAGGGTGAAAAGTTGTTTCTTTCAACCAAAACATGATTTTGAATGGCCTCCAAGTCGCTCAGATCAGTCAGTTATTGTATGCATATCTTCAAATTACACAGTTATCTGATGAGTGAATGTAGTTATGTATCCAATAGTCTTACCTTGTCTCTGGCACGGAATGTGAAAAACTTAGGGAATTCTCTCTGTGTGAAACAGAAAAATGAAAGAGAAAAAGAAAAAGAAAAAGAACAAACACAAAAATCAATAAGGACTCCATAACTTTTGTGGCAATTTAATGATAAGGATACAGAAATCAGACATAACTGGGCAATAAACATTATCACAACAGGTGAACATCAGCTATTATGGGCTCTAGTTGAATTGCAGTGATTATTGTCTTGTTTTAAAAATAATGTTACATCTTCTGCTGTATTTTGAACATGAGGAAATCACTGTGTAATCACTCAAACCTCACACGATAGAGGTAATAGGCTACAGTGTAAATGCGTGTGTGTGTGTGTGTGTACACCACATATCACACACTGCACTAATGAATTAAACATTTGGTTCTTTCAGAGTCATTAGATCCTCTGAAAAGAGTCAGGTATCCCTGTCTGATATTATCACATGAAGTGTCCCACTTGCCAAAACAATGTCAGAGTGATTGTTGACACACTCATCAGCTAACAGTCTACATGATGGCAAGTGAACTACAATAATCTACACACACTAGAAACCAGCAGAGCTATGATTTTGCGCAGCAATCACTCATTATATTCACACTTCACCATGTCATGAATAGGAGAACAAAACATTTAGGTTGAGCTGTCAGTATGGCACAAACTGGGGAAAAAAAAAGTGAAAATCCGGTCACATTATAACAGTGGCAGCAGTAAGCATGATTAGCTCTCATCAGGGACTGCAATCCCATCAAAAGAAAATCAGAGGCTATTGTCAAAATGACAGCAACAGAACAGGACATTTCTCAAACTCTAATCCTGCCCTAAATTACCTGTCATTATCATTTTCATTTCAATGCAAGTAGGTGTTTTGTTGAAGATGGGCCAAAGCTGGAGAGACAAAATTAGGTCCTATGTGTTACAGTATAATAGACACACACCATGTACCAAATCCCAGCATGATTACTGGTTTAATTTACACATTTTATCTCCCAGCAGTGTATCTACTATTTACTGAATGAAAGATACAAAAAACAAACAGTGAAGTTTTAAAGACTATAAAACTCTTCTTGGTTTTGTTTTTGCTTTATTACTATCTGACAGTAATTAACATCCTCTGCTGTTGCTTTATTAAAATTATGTTGTAGATGACTGCCTCTGTGTTCAATGTACCCAGACGTGTTTGAAGTAACCAGTGAAATCCAACCAAAATCCAAGGAAATTATGGTTGTATTACACACTTCATTTTATGCAACTACTTGTCTAAATGAACGAAAATACTCAAAAGAGTCATCTGTCCTCACTTCCATCCTCATGTTATCCTCTACTTACATGAAACCTTTGGTCCACCTCACAGTTGATTTGCTTCCTGAAATCCTGTCATCAAAAACGCACCAAAAGCAAGGCATGCAGAAAGAGATACAGAGACAAAGAAGAGATAAGCAAAATTTCATATGCAAATTACCTCACTCAAATTGTTAAGAAAAGTATATAAATTATTAATTTTACTGCATTCAAACAAGCTATGAGTAAAGAATTAGTAGTCACAAACACAGATGATACACAACTTCTTCCATATTTTTATGCATGCAATTCTGAACAGATGCAATAGTGACATGCAGGGTAGAAGACTGTGAGAAAAACATCTAGAAAAAACCAAAAACAATTAAGTAATTGTAACACTCACCTTCTGGGCTACAAGGAAAGTTAGTCTACGGATGCCATGTTCAAACAGCAGAGATTTCTGGAATTGATAAAAAGGAAAATGTTAGGATGCCTTCCTCATTAATCTAAAACATTAAATGTTTCTCTCTGCTGAGGAACGAAAGATATTAACGATTTGTATCTGACCTTTGACTGAGTGAACTCCCGGAACATGGCTGCCAACCCGTCATCATCAATGTCACTGTCAGTCTTTATAGCCACATTTAGGATATGTATAGGTTCGTCCTGAGTGCTCTGGAAGACAAAACACATCAACATTTACATGACATTCTGACGTCGGCATACATGGTCAAACAGATCGAAGACTAATATTTATTCTACTAGTTTATTCAAAAAACGAGTACAACTTTGCTCTTGTCACCTTGTTGTCTTCTTCACCGTACAGAACCGGATTACCTCCCTCTGGGAAGGTTGGACTTGGGGGAGGAGAGTCAGAGAAGCAGCTCAACACGTCCATAATGTTTCTGAAGAGGTGGGAAAATCATATCTCAGACTACAATATAAATACAACAGGGTTCCTACAGGTTTAGTAAAAAACAGAATTTAATGCCCATTTCCCAGCCTACGTCACAACCATACTAGCGAAAATTTGTGTCAACCCGGTCAAGAATGATCTTTTCTTCTTTCTTTGCAGCTTGGACATTTCCCAGACACATATAAACATAATACAGCTATAAGTTTAGGGCAACATAACTTAAGACCTACCATATCAAATTTAATAGCTTTTAAAGCCTTTTTTAAAATATTAAATGCAGATTTGTAAATTCAAGACTTTGAAGACTTTTTAAGACCCTGCGGGAACCCTGATATAAATCCAACAAAACTTCATAAAACTTCCAAGTTTTTTTTTTTTTTGTTTTTTTTTTTAATTAAGAAACTTACTTGGTGAACTCCTGGAACGAGCGGAAGGAGACCATGGCTCCCATTCGCTGACATGGTGGAGTAAACGAAGTGTCAAGCAGAACGTCACTCACACTAGCCACGTGCACCATCCCATAGTGGTTTAAGTTGGATGAAAATGACATCCTAGAGTGTTACGAGACAGCGGTTACAATGACATTCTGCAATACTGGTAGAATGAGTCTGAAAGATTACCCAATGCACCTTTAAGAACCTCAGAACAGTTTGGATTGCACAGATTTTGATAATAACGTGACTCTGATTGTTTCATCTACTAATGCGCATGAATGCACTTGTACATTAATTCTTGGTGCTTCCTTAACTGTCAAACTGAATGAGGTTCAAATTTGCACCATTAGGAGTGACAACAGTGAAAACGAGCTGTATGTAATGGACTTGTGACAGTGTGTTAGTCATATTTGAACAAAAAAAAAAAAAATCTCCTTGCACAGGTACAAGGGAAACATACAACCAACAGATAGAGACACCAGCTCCCCAGCAGATTGAAGTATTCAACCACTTCCCTTTGGTGTTAGTCCTGCGATTATAACGTGTTGTCCCATACACTACACCAATTAAGGTACTCAAGACGTTGTAAGTCTCAAACCTGTCTGTAGACTCCAAATTTGGGGCATCATTCTTCTCAGCATTATCATCCTTAGATTTACTATCCTGTGCATTAAGGTCCTGTGTTTTAGTTTCCTCTAATTTATTCTCCACGGCTTTTACATTGTCCAGGACTGGAGCAGACAATTTCCTAGTAGGACAGTCATATGTGTCAGTTCAGAAGGCATTTCCCCACAGGTCATTTTAACTATTTTATATCATAATTCGTCCAAATTATGTTCAGACACATTCACACAATTACTAAGAATACAGTTCTCTTTGACAAAGACACAAACATACACTCAAACTATATGACACATTGGCTCAATACCAAGGGCCATGCCACAGTCAGCAAAACTAAGAAAAATGTAAGCTTATCAACCATAGTAAAATCCAGTCATTAATTTGGCTTCATTATAGAAATGTTGGAAGTGTCATACAGTTGCATTAATAAACTTATTGTCTTGTTCATCAGATTAATTGAATTAAATGTGGATTATTAACCGTGCAGCTAGCTATAGTCACTAGTAATCTATGCAATGAAAAGAACGTTAACAATACCTGTTTAGAGTGGGGATGTTCCCTCTGCAATCAAAAAACATTGATTACCAGGTAGTTAGTGGCAGGCATCAGAGGAGAAAGACAGTCAATGTGCAGAAATGTGTGTATATATTTGTACAGTATGTATGTATGAATGTGTATATGTGTACAAATGCATTACATGTCAAAACTGGGAACTTTAGATTGTAATGGCTGATATTGACAGATATTTTGTATTCATATCTGTGAAATGAATGTATGTAAGTGCAGGATAAACTCAGTTGTGAAAATATCTATCACAAACTAACAATTTAACACACATTTTGCTTGTTGACCACTCCCTTTATAACATGCAGCATAAGATTATAAGGCTGTTTTGTACTGAGATATAGTCGAAAGAAAGAAAGAAGATCATGTGACACTCATGCTGTGTTTAGTTCACAGTAATGAGCCAAAAAAAAAAGTTAATTCAGATACGTTAAATCATGAACATGCAAAAATGTGAGTACAAAAGCATTCAAAGGTTTTTCATGACTAGATTCAAAACCAACTGTAACCCAACATGTCAAAAAAAATACCAGCGCTGTAAAGACACAGGCGTGTAAACAGCCAAAACAATACACAATTCAAACACAGACAGACTGATCACAACCACACATAAGAATGCAGAACAAGTCCTGCGACAAACGCATAAGCAACAAAACTGCTACAGAACTGGGTCTGTTACAAGCGTTCTCAAATACTGGGCATGTACAGGACAAATCCCAAATTTGTCTCTTTTTTTTCCTCTTTGACTTTAATGTTTTATGTGCCCCTGTAACAACTTCGAATGAGAAGCACCTTTCATGAGATATATAGGGTTTTGGTATGGCACAATTCTGACAAACCAGGAAAGTATTTCCAGTCTCACAAAATACTATCTTTTGCACATGAGGAGAAGTTATATTGAGAAAAACAACAAGGAATGACAAATAGATGTGTGGGTGGTGTGTGATTGTAAAGACTCTCAGTACCACAATTTTACTGCTGCAGGAGTTTAAGTAGGACCCCAGTTACCATCTACATATAT
>JAPQRQ010000007.1:13170964-13205236 GCA_037367365.1 Apogon talboti | reverse complement strand
ATATGCCAAGCCCAGACTCTCCAAATGAATTCATTGGAGTAGAGCCCATTTTAATATGATACTTTGACTCAGCCTTTAACATACCATTATTTGTCTGTAATTGTAATTCAGAAAAACAGTAATATTCTGTGCTGTTTGTGCCACCTTTTGCTACTAATTTTGGCGTATATACAGTGTTGGCTGTTGGTTTGCATTTTTCAGAACAATTAAAGTGGTGCTTGGAGTCGGTGGCAACAGGGTGCCAAGACATCCCAGGAATCTGGCTGTCCATCAGACAGCGAGGATGAGTTTCAAAGCTGTTTGTACTACAGATGGCTGATCAGTAGAACTGACTTCCTATTCCTCTCGCTTGGCGCTGTCACTGTGTCTCATCACCATTCCCAATTGAGAGCAAGGGTGTGTTTTTGTTGTGAATGTGTTGGTGTGTGTAATGTGGGTGGTTAATTTTGGATATGCAGCAGGTAAAATATGAGCATGTCGGCACAGTGTTCGTCTTGGTTAATGCACGACCGTGTCAGATTTTGATGGAGACCTTGAGCAGTTAGGAAATGCCCACGGAGGCAGTTTTACACAAGTACAGAGAAAGCATGTTTAAATGTACTGTGGAGGCTGCAGCCCATCACAATGTGTGGATTGGAGCAGACTGAAACAGACAGAATGTGTGCTGGGAGGGTTTCAGAGGGAAGTCCATCTGCCTGCCTTTTGTATTGTGGAATTTCACACTGGATCATGGTTAAGGGGCTAACAGTTTGCAATAATAGAGCCCTATTGTTATACAGTAATAATTCTGCTTATTGCAATAGGAATTATACAAAATAGCATGACTCAAGTTCAGTATAAAGGTTACACCTGCACGTGTAACCTTTATTAACCAAAGTTTCTTCTATTTTCAAGGAATAGTGCCTTTTCTCCAGGGATGATGCTGGTGGTGCAATCTCCCATCATGTTCCTCTTCTTGAGCCTGCTCTTTGTTGATTGGCCACAGCGGTGTCACGCCATGGACATTTCTTCAGGTCAGAAACTCCTCAAAACACAAAACCACAGGGTGCAGGAAGAGTGCTACTTATTGTTTTTCTTCATTCTTTAGTTGTTTATATATATTTCACTGGGTGCAAGTAGGGCTAGAACGTGACACTGGAGTTTTGTACAGCATAAATGTGCAAAAATGTTCACAAAAGACTCATTCAGTGGAACAGTCGGCAAACAGAGACATCAAAATGTTAGCCAACTGTGATTGGAAACTGTGACTGAATGTTCCCAAATACTTGTTCCGTATACTATTTCTCCTGTATAAACTTTTAACATTTATTTTTTCTTGCTCAGGGGACAGTTTTTCCTCCTCTATGACAGAAGGATAAAGAAAAAAAAGAGAATATCTGTATGGGAAAGCTTGGTACTGTATGGCTGTTTCTCTTGCAGCAGAAAACATCAACTTTATCTATTTATTTTAAAATATTTACCATTCAAACATAGAACAGTAAGACATTAACACCCTTAATACTGATTGATACTAAATGCAGTTGCTATGACTAAATAAAAGAAAAGTTACTTCAAACCTCAAAGAACAGTGTCTTGTTTCTTAATTATTTAGATTATTATCATGATCATTAATACTAATTTATTTTTTCATTACAACCAATTAAAATAAATGATTATTTATAGCACTAAATGTCAACATATTTTCATTCCAAAACAGCAATAACAGACACTATTTGTGACTTAAAGCCTGATGAGGATGGTGTTATGTCTCCATCTAGTGGTAAATAATTATATGACACCCTTAGACTATCAATCAAATTTTAAAATAAATCATTCGACCTATATTTAAAACCTTCAAAACTCTTTAAATCTTTGGATCTTCAGTACTTTTTTATGTTTGGTTTACATTAGTGTTTAACATCTGATTATAAGACTGCGACTATATGTGATAAATATGTGAAAATCTGATGATCAATTAATAATCAATAGCTTAAATCAAGCTCTGCTGGTAGCACAACTTAATTCAGTCTATAGTTTAAAAATCATGCTGCAGTAGATGGAGTATATATGTATATATATGTATTTCACTAAAATACAAAGGGCTTGATATAGTTCTTTTATAAACAATTAAATATAATTACACCTTACATTTATAGCATTGCTGACAAAATGCATGCGTCTGGGGAAATATGTCTTTGCTAATATTTACTTATAAAACAATTACAAGCTAACGTGATGGGTCATCATTTCCAGTGAATTAAACAACATTCTGAAAGTCAGACACCCACCAATACTTAAAATTACTTTGTCAAAATCATACACTGGAGACTAGATTTGTTATTCTGCATCAGCATGTTTAGTGTAGAAATGTTGTTTCTTTTAATAATGAACCTCTTCTGATTGAACTATATGATTCAGTAAATGAATGACACAGCAAATACGGTATGATATTTGTTCTTGTATGACCTAATGTGACTGTTCCATTGCAAACAGATGTGGATAAACATAGAGGGGTCCGTGTGGTCGTCACGCCAACACCTGCATCTGCACCAGCACCAGAACTGGACAACAGCTTTGGATATAAAGGTAATACTCATCATCATTATGGACCCCAAAAACACATGGTGGGGGGGATATTTATGTCTGGGAAACTTTCTTTGGCTTCAAAATTCTCTGCACAACACACTCAAGTTAATTCTTCAGTGTGCTGTCGATGTTTTTGCAGCCTATATGTCCGTTATTTTGTCTGTATGGCATTAAATATTACAGACGTAGACTTGCATATTTTGTTGGTATTCATAAAAGTAGCATTTTAGTCTATTTCCTAGTAGTTTCCAAGAAATAAGAAAAACCCTCACTAAAACCTGCTGCCAGGACAGCAGTGCTTTAGGTTTGTGCTGATTCTGTTATTTATCCTTTAAAAGATACAATGGTGAACCCAATTCCCTGGAAGAAGACTGTGTTTTCTTTTGCTGACAGAGACTGTAATACCACTTAATGCGGGTTCAGCAGCTGTAAACCTTGAGTGTTTGAAGCCAAAACAGTTCAGCCCTCCTCCGATCGCACTGACATTTTATGGTAACTACTCTGCAAGATATATACAGTGGGATGGGACTTTTTTTTTTTTTTTTTAACTTTTCTTATTTACTGTCCCTATAGCCTCTGTGGTTTAGGAAGATGACAGATGCAGCTTGCATTTGCAGTCTCTGGGCAAATTAGGTGCACATGAGAGAGAACAGTGTATAAAATAGTGATGTTTAGCTTCATATGGATTTTTTTTCCCTTGTATTGATTCCAAATTAGACTTCTCAGTATAGGCTATGCATATATGGTGTGATTTCTATTGAGCTAATGGGGAAACAGAGCTGTAAAATGGTGAGGGTAATACTGGGAGACACTGAAATGATGTCCAACAATTCTCACAACCAATAAGACCTAGCAGCCATTTTGCCAATTTGGAAGAAATGGCCACGGATCACTAGCATGACTAGCATGAGCTCTCCCTCCTGTGAGGATGCATTAGAAGGCTGTATCTGATTTCACTTCAGCATGTCATACGAACCATAGCAGCTGTATATACTGATGTGCAGGGAGGACAGCTGACACACCGGCAAAGATATAAATGAGCAGAGGAAAATGACTGTCAAAAAGCCTTTATTTTCCTGTCTGCAGTCAGCAAGCAGAATAAAAAAGCAGTATGAATATGCTAATTGTGTATATTTGCAAATAACAGTCATCATAATAATATCAAGTATGGATAGGCCTTTTCATCAAGGTTGTTTGGAGAGCTGTACTCAGGCCAGGCTTGTAAGCTCTGTGGAGATTCCAAATTATTTTTTTCTTCATAAATATTTTTGGACGTGGCTTTCTGCTTTTTGGAGCTATTTACCCCTTGGATGAAAACCAATTGGAGCTACTTTGGAGGGAAAATAAATAAATAAACCCAAAAAAAAAAAACATCGAAGCACTTGGCACTGTTCCCTTGAAATCCTTGCCATTCTATGTGTAATGTTGCCACAAAGATGTGCATGTCTATTCTTTTTTTAACCATCTGTTACACGGCGGTTTTGTGTTGGAGACGCTCTGGATTGTGAGCAGTTAGTCGATGCATGACTGAAATCACAAACCCTGTATTTATCTGTGTACACAATACCTGCTGTTATGTTCAGGGCAGACATGCATAAAAGTAAGAACTCCAGTAGTGAACCAATTTCCTGCTCTTATATGTGCTTTAGTCCAACTGTGATGGAAGCTAGATTTTATAACACATATTATGCTATTATTACATGTTTGTGAACATCCTCCTACAGTGTCGTGGTGGGCTACCAAAGAATCACATAATCAAGGTAATATTCGTTTGGAGTAAGAACATGTAGATGCTTGGTGATTGTGTTGTTAAAGAAAACATAAACAAGAATACAAGAAAGCAGAGTGGAAGGATGGAGCTGGTATTTTATAAAGTCAAATATGCTTAAGGTGAGACTGTAACTTCCATTATGGTGGTTTATGATCCAAAGTGAGTTTCTATCTTTTCTACTGTGATGTCTCCACCTAGTGAGCTGACTGTATCCCAGAAATAAGTGGGCTGCAGATGAGTTATTTTCTGTCTAAATGACTAAATGTACCTTAATTTTTTCCCCTCTCTCTCTTTGGCAAGTATGTGCATGTGTCTTTGTTGCAGAGAGTGAAACAAAGAAACGTCTGAGTTAGTTGGTTAATTTTAAATCTTAGCACATTCTCATTTTTTCTGTTTGGATGCCAGAATTTTCAATAGCTCAGTCTTAGCTCAGTCTTGTAATTCCTTCGAACTATCTATATGTCGGTCGCTCTATGGTTTCACGTCATTTAAGATTCATTAGTCTGTCTATTTAACCTAAAACAATTAAGTTAAGATTTCAACAGTGACTAAATAAATTAAATCTAATTAATTATACAAATCCAGCCCCATAACACAGTAGAAACACAAAGATGTCCCCTTATTCAATAGTTTTGTCAATAATGTACTGCAGCCCTTCATCCAGCAGAGGGCGCTCTTACCTACTCAGACAGCAAAAAGGATTTCTGAGGTTCACTGGGTCAGAAATATTAAACCACAGTATATAATAATAAATGGAGTCATCTTTCTGCTTTCCAAATGCATTTCATTTAAGTAGAGAACTCACTCACTCGGCCAATGTAATTATTACTTCAACATGTTGGATGTCCACACATAATATTGTAGGGATTACGTTTTTAATGCACTTGAATGTCATCTAATTTCCCAGTTGTGTGCTGAGAGGTCAGGGGGTGAAAATGTCATCGATTTTTGTCTTCAGAAGGAAAAGCACAAAGCTGCAGCTGCTGATGCCCAGTGGATAAAAGTGCATTTCACTGGTTCATTAAGAATAAGGTATATTCTTTTTATAGTGTGTTCTATATGCTGGCTGACTTGGTCCCTTTAGGTTTTTAGAAAGGACACTGTCAAAGAACATGCTCTGTGTCTTAATAGTGGGATAAAAATAGGACCCATTTTAAGGTGGAATTATGTTTTTAGTCAGTAGCCTGTAGGAACAAAAATAGTAATTTTACTAAAAATACTAATTTATAAATTTGATACATACTGTAATAGTCGTGTTAAGATATGAAGTGCTGCCAGTTTCATTATGGGTCTGATGCCATGTAATATATTTTCTATTTTATTCAGTCTTATAGCAGAATTGGTGATATTTTCAACCTTTTTGCTTCTTCAGCATGTTTTTTTTTTCGTTGTTTTGTTTTTTTTTCATAAGGGATGAGTTTGATGCAAAGCAGAGGAGCCTAGTGTTGTGAATGTATTCTTCTGCGGTTAAATGCTGCCTGACTCGCAGGAATCTCCACAGCACAACAGAAAAGCCTCTGACTGGGTAGGAAAACCAAACAAGCAGTGTGCGCAGAGACGCACGGCGCCTCATCCAACCAGCGCCAGTCCCACGAAACCGGGCTAAAAAGGAGGAGAAAAACTCCACATTTAAACCATGAAAGTGACTGCAACTGGACGCATCTGCACTTTTGTATGGTTTCTATTTAGCCAATCCCGGAAAGCTTGTTCATAAAAGTGAAACAGGCGTATCTGATTACCGATGAATTCCGCGAAGTTATCAGTATTTGGAAGTGAGGACTTGTACAGAAGCGGAGAAAATCCAAGTGCTGACGAGTGGATTAATTCTGTAGTAACCCGCAAAGATGCCTCCAAGTGACTTGAACTTTTGAGATTTGGCTGGAATCCGTCATCTGAAGGGCAGATCTGGACATTATTATTATTATTATTATTATCGTCATCTCTCTTTTTTTTCGTGCGGAGTTCAGGAACTCTCCTCCACCCTGATACTCATCAGTAGAAGTTGTGATACAGATGAAATAGAAGAGAAACAAAGCGCCTTCTAACAGTGGATTACACCGTTTTCAGCTGCTCTTGAATGATGCCTGTCTGTTTAACGGGAATTTACTGTCTACTGGCATTTCTACAGATTTGTTCAGGTAAGATATATGTGAGGGGGTTTATTTCTAAAGCAGTTTTTTTTTTTGAACGCAGCTTTATAATACATAATGGTGCATGAGCTGGTGGGACATAGGGAGCAGGGAAAAAAAAAGAAGTGATGATGCTAACTTTCATCTACCAAGGCACTGCGGATATTTCGGTCACCTTTTCTCTGTGTTCCCAGCGGTATATGCCCCCTGACCTTTCTGCTGGCTGCTCAGAGTGACCCATCTATCTATATCCACTGTTATAGTGCAGTGGAGCAGTTGTAATCACACTATTATTAATTGTGTGGAAAACATACACATGGTTTGAGATTGGTGTTTTATGCCAAGATCAGATCAGCTGTGTATCCAAATGCATATAAATAGTCAAAATAGGGCATGCAGTAGGTTATCTTCCTGTCCTCACTTGGTGCATACATCACATGAGCTGCAGGTTAATGAGGAGCAGAGAGACTTTACATGGACAGCCCCTTTGCACCATTCAGACTTGTGACGGATCTTTCACTGGATGGAAATAGATGCCTAAAGTGTTGTTCTGCATGCTCAGTTGGATGTATTTTCTCTCATCTTGGAAGTTTTTTTTTTTCTCTCTCTCTCTCTCTCTCTCTCTCAGGCAGAGATCCACACACGCACTGCACTTTAATTGCCAGGACTCATTCTCATTCAAGATCATTTCTTGTCTTTGTAGAAATATAAGTGATGACCTTTGTAACTCAACTGCACATTTTCACCAATACTAATTTAAGGTGCAGCAGAGTGCACGTTATTAAAGTTCTGGATCGAGTGCTGACAATATACTAGGTTTTCACAGGGTTTTATTGGCTCAGGAGTTCCCCTATCCTTGATCACTGTTAATATGAGCCACTGTGTTTGATTCAGCCAACAGGCCCACAGAATTCATAAAAACAGAGGTGTGGGTATCACCTTCTTCTTGCCCAGCAGGTTTTAAAAGCATTCTTTGCAATACCTCTAAAGTGCAATACCACCATCAGTTATACAAATAATTAGACTGTAAAAACTGCATCACTTCAGTCCAGCAATGCAACAAAACCCTTTACGTAAAGACCTGCTTTGAGTGATGATTTATAGTGATAGTTATGTAGTTATGGATACTGAGGCACCAAACCAAACAGAGAATAAAATTCCTACACTACTCCACCATATTTTTTTACATTACTGAGATAATTTTAGGTTAAAGAAAAGCATGTACTTACAGTCTGCTGTTATATGGGAGAAAACAGTACAAACACAGGAAGAAGGCATTATCTCATTTAGGAAATTCATAGCTTCATTGGACCACAAGCAAAGGCACACAAGTAATCACAATTTTGACTGATCTATTGCAAACACACAACTGTAACATTATCATTGGACAAAATACAGCAATCCATAACACAATGATGCCTTTATTTTTGATACTGAACATACTTATTTGGTATTGTTTTGCTGCCATGAGGCTCAGAACACATGCTATTAAGAATAACTTAACCTTTTGGGCTCATTATTTGTACTAAACTGTAATAATAAGCATTATTAAAACTCCCATCATTAAAATACACTGAATGATCACTTTATCATTAGGTTCTTTTTTACTGTGTCTGATCATACAACATCAGTAGTGTTAACATGTACATATAATAAAGCCTTTTACCAACTTTTTCTTGAATTTCAGTAGTAATTCAGAAAAGGAAATATGCTGGGGCTTCTCTGGCCACATCACGAGTACAAAAACGTGTGTGACACTAATTTTCCAATTCCGTGTCTCTAAATCACATTCCCAAACTGACAAATTTGGTAGAACCACATAGTTAAAAAGCATTTAAAGAGAAGTGGAGTCAGAGGAATTGAGCTGTCGCATGTTTTTGAAGAGAGATGTCTGAGTCTGAAATAAGGTCTATTTAAAAGGTGAATTTTCACCAGAGGTCTCACCAGACACACCTTCTTCTTGTTAAACTGCATAGCACGTCTGCAATTTTGGCTTCAAGTATCTTTGAGCTGCCCTTAACTATTGTATTCACCCAAGAGCACTGACTAGAGGCCTAGATATGTCAATGCTCTTGATCACTGAACACTGAGGTCTTTCTTTCTGTTGTAGTCTTTTGTAAACAGGTGCAATCTTGCATATTGGCTAGTACCGATTTTTTTTTCCGTCTTTACTCTTTTATTGGCCGAAACACCCATAAACCAGGCCAGACTTCTGTCAAATACTCACTGATGGCTCCAGCACTGCAGCTATTTGCCAAATATGTGTCATTGACCTTGTGAGATGGAAGAGGTGAGGTGTACATTAAATGTGAATGAAAATAATGTATCTCTATTTTTGCCTGTAACTGTATGTGTTTTTGTGTGTGTGTGTGTGTTTATTGTATCCTTATCCAACCACATACTGTATTATAGGGATTTTGGGAGGCTAGATGTTATCACAGTGATTGCTGCCAGGCTCATGTCTGTCCTTGAACGTCATCTCAGCTTGTTCAACATGTATCAACATATGTAATCTCGTAATTTTTTTTGTCATTCTAGACAGAGCATAAAAACATAGTCCATTATTAAAACAATGAGCTCCTACAAGGGGACTGTTAAGTGCCTTTATCATATGGAGAACTGTGGAGAACCTACAACAACCCATGGCTGGGAGCGGAATCTTTGCATAATACATCCACCAACTGTAATTGGATAATACATAATAATTTAAATGATGGCTATTAAAAGCATATGCTGGTGTCGAGATGGCTTTGTCCCCTGAAATCCGACAGATCCTAATTATGCATCCCCGGAGTGATACTGTGGCTTGCCTCGCCATTCTACCTGCTTTGTCTGATGGTCTGTAAACACTGTCTAAAATGAAACCTGGGGAAAATAAAAGAAAGGCTCACCTTGTATTTCTTTGTAATGATGGTTTTATTACAACTACGCTTCCAAAGAGATAACTTATGTATGTATGCACTATGCTAGCTAAGCCAAATCTCTGGTAATTGCTGGAGCAGTAAGAAACAAAGGCCCTTTGAGGTTTGTTTTAGGATAAGACCGTAATGCTCATGTGTTACCAGAGAAGACGTAAATACAACAGGGAATAAGAGTCCGACAAAACACACAGCCTAATTCCATCACTGGTGTGTGCTGTAACTCTATGGGGAACGGTCTTGACTGAGACATCTGGCTGGTCTGCTGGAGTTAGTTATATGCAGGTCAGAGGTCACATGTACTTACTCGTGCTGCTTGGGAGACTGACACTCATGGCTGCAAGAGGTTGACTGTTGTGACCCAAACTTCTGGATGGCACTTGTAAAAGAAAACTGGACCTTAAGTCATAATAGCCTGATTGGAGGGGGAGCTGGCCTGCTGTGCCATCCCTAAACTAACAAGACTCCCTGTTGTCTTTGTGATGGTGACAGTGATGAGCTTAGTCCTGCTGCTAATGAGGAGTTCTTCGCCATGGATGATGGGTCTGCTAGGACATCTTTGTACACCACTGAGCCTTCCTTTGTTTGTCAGAATAGAATTGTCAAATTCTGTTTTCTTCTTCAAAATAATGTGACTAATAAGCTTTGCTGGAGGCCGCCTTGGCTGGAAAACATTTCCAATAAATGCTGTTTATTTGCTGAAACACACAAACATACGGGTTAAGAATATGAAACAGGGACAGGAAATGTGTCCGCTGCATGTCCCCTTCTCCATCAGCCGCATTTTCATTTCAGAGCTCTTGGTTTGCCTTGTGACAGTTTGCCTACGTCTTCATGAATACAGACTGAGAATGTGCTGATATGATTCTGTTTTTCTGGCGCATTGGTTGTTTGCAATTTAAAGAGCACTGCTGGAAGGGGATCTGGCATGGCGTACTCTTTCAATTTATACTGAAAGGTGATTTAATAAATAATTGCTTCACCCATTCATCAGGTGATCCATCAAAACTGACTGGGAATATACTGTACTATAGATCTCTGGCTGATAAATTCTGTTACAATTGAATCTCACGAGCCACTAAAACTATAAATCATGCTTTTATTGACATACAAAGCATCCACTGAGTCCTCCTTAGAAGGTGACATTGTTTGACATGTAAAAATACAAAAGGCATCTCCGTCCTCCGCATCTTTTCCGCCTTCGAAACTGTATCTTCCCAGTTGCCTCTGAAACCCATGCAGATGTTGGAAGTGTTTGGTTTGAGTTTGTTTGAGTGAATATGTATGGATGCATGTGTAATGATGTTAGCATAAGCTCATTCTTGTGTGTGTTTGTGCGCAGTCAAATGATTGTGTGAATCCTGATTGCTTCCCATGTTTACTCAAGTCATTTCCTGTGGGGCTGTGAAGCTGTGTGGAGTTGCTTATACCCTTGTGAGGGCGAAGATACTGTGCCGTGTTTAACAAGTGCCTGTGGGCCCAGAGTTCACAGGTCATCACACTTTCACAGAAGCACGCACTGAAGTACACAAACGCATGCAACCACAAATCCTTGTATTGAGCAGGATCGATTATTATCTATCTGCCTGCTCTATGAATGTAGCTCTTTGTTTCCCCCCCTCCCTGTAGAATCCTCCATACCCTGCTATTTCCCCCCTTCACATTTTATCTCTATACATAATAATCATGACCTATAGTTTCTATAGTTCCTAACAATCCTTAGTTTAGAGACAATTGTTGTTTAATTTGCTGTCACAGCAGCTCAGGCATGAAGTGAAACAAATTATTATTAAATTAAATTATTTCAAAAATATAACTTAGTTTTGCTATAACATAATGATGATGGCAATAAGTTTTTTTTTATTTTTTTCAATATAAATACTTAGTGCTTTTTTATTATGACTGTTGTAATGTATTAAAACAACCAAACATGATTTGCGACAACCAAATAATTCTGTCATGCAATAATGTGTAAACTGGATTGATAGCATGTGGTTATGCCTGCAGTTTATAATAAACAGAAAAATCTGCTTTCTCCCTAACATGTCTCAATAAATCAGTGAATATGGACTTGGTAAACCCAAGCTAATTGATTTAATATTTTACACGTGTGTTTTTCAGTCTCATGTTCAACTCTAAATCCTCCACAAAATTCTGTCAAAAAGTCCTTAACTAGTGAGCGCAGACATCTAGTCCTGCAGATCTGGATACACTGTCTTCTAAGCTAAGAAACTCCCTTGGGTTTGTGGTTTTCTCCGCCTGTTTGTTCTCCTTTGGCTTTAGTTTCCTGTTCTGAGGTCAGTGTCCAGCTATGGCTGTGTGCTGAGGCACTTGGGATAATTGCTTCTGTAAATAAATAATCTTTCTCACAATCTTGAGGTTTTACAATTGTGAAGACTTTCCACACCTGAAATGGATTTACTGTCTGCCTTCTGTCAGTCAGGTTGGACAGAAACGGACGCGTTTGTCTCTTGTCGTTAAAACAAAGCGCCGTCCCCATGTGACTCTTCAACTTCTCCATCTGTGCTTGCAGTGAGTGAAGTGCAGCAGTGCTTCCTCTCAAAGTGATGCCCCATGATATTCCTCAAGGACTTGCAGCTTTGAGAGTAATTGGTAGAATTAATATTTTGAAAGGACAGCTTTAAAGGTCATGGTAATAGCCTGACCTCACAGATTCTTCTGGAGCTAACCTCTGTGTGAGCCATCTCTGCTCCAGTCAGGCGGCTAATAATCAATAGCATCTATATGCTTTTGGTAGGTCTTTCATTTTTTTTTTTTTTCCATTTTCACTCTTAGATGCACACTAAAATTGATTCAGTCACACATAAATGCACACATATACCATCTGGCTATTTAATATAAGATGGGCTCAAAAATATGAGGGAAGACTTCACTAATGCTCATTATCCCTCTGCCATTTCCTTCACCCGTCTTATCTTTCTCCTTCATTTGTCTCCTGTCGTTCTCTGTCATCAGTGACAGTGGAGATATACAGTTCAAAGCTTTCTGAGTGAAGACTAAAGCATCAAGAATTGCTTTCCCGCCAGAGCATTTCTGACTGGAAAGCCCCAAACATGCATACATTGATTTAATTAGCAGGTCTAATATTAGCTTGGGTTTTTTTTATTGCAACAAAAACAAGGTGATAATATTCACATATGACAAATACCATAACAAATAAGACATATGGAAGGGGGGGGTAGGAAGTCAGGTTGGTGAGTGTGGAGAGGAGGAAAAATAAAAATAAATTAGCTTGGAAATGTTATGGTTTCCAGTAATATAAACAGGAAAGAGAAGTAAATGACTGGAGCTCACTCCAATAACAATTTAGATTTTAAATTGAGATCTGATAATCTTATCTCAACCTGTGAAATGAATGTAGTGTATAATATCTAATAGATAACTGATTTTATTTAGTAATTAATGATCCAGCATCTGATCACTTGTGAATATAGACTATACATTTCACTTTACATGTCATAACTAGATGTAGAGCTGGGTGATATGGCCAAAACATTATATGTAGATTTTTTTCAATGTCAGGGATGATTCACGATTTTAATCAATTAATTTCTGGTTACATGAATTGAAGACACACGATAAACAAAAATACTCTTTCTTCACTAAAACTAAATGCTAAATGTCATATCTGAGTGGAAAAACACATTCACACTTAATATATTACAAGCAGCAATCATGTTCCATATTGGATTTTTGTTGAAAAAGAAAGGTCTACAGAAGAATAATCTGAAAGATTTTGTCATTTATATATTTTTTACAATTTTCTGACAGCAAAACCTTGATTAATCGAATTAGTTAAATATATTGCACAGAGCTAATTGGAAGGAAACAAATCCAGAGATCAGATCTCTTCATCCCAGTAGGCCAACTGCGTGGATCTGTAGGATGAACACAATTCCCTCAGGAATAACCTTATCATTAAAAGAGGATTCACCTAATGGTATCATTAACAAAACACTGATGTTGGAATTTAGTTTCTCAAGCTTCTATAGGTGTTTTGATGTCCACTTTCACTGATGCACAGAATAGCATGTAGAAACCAAACTATATGTTGTGTTAAATGCATACTGTATTACACTGCGTGTTTGTGCTGCACATTTTTAATCCATAATTCTGGCGTATTGGTCATTTGGTCACTACTGACATGAAAAGCTAATGTCACCTAGCATGAGAATCTGGAATCAGATTTCAACTTCTGTGGTGCAATGTATAATCACTTCTATATATCATAATAGATAAGACATTGCACTTTCTTTTCACAACTGGTGCTGACTAACATTTGCATGGAAATAGTGATCATCACTGCAATATCTTGAGCTTCTTTGATTGAATATAATTGTTAATGTATCCAATTTATTTTTCCTCTCCTCTCTAAAATGTATAGGCCAGTTATTAAAAACAAAAAGAAAGAAAAGAAAACCCCTTGAACTAGGGCAGTTTCTTACAGTCTATTTTCTCTCCTGCTGTGCTGGGTTGCAGTGTTGCTGGAGGCCGTCTTTTCAAAGTCCACATAACTAGGGGTTGCAGAGTGGCAAGATAGCCAGTGAAATCGTATCATGTTTGAAATAAGTGCCTCAGGTTAATCAGAGAGTAAAGAGGAAAGAAGGCATGTATAGAAGGAGTGTCAGGTGTTGGGAGGTTACCACTGAGATGTCTGCTCTTTGACATCAGTAGTCTGTTGTAGCTGCACTCTGAAAAATAGTAATTAACTCTTGTTCAGAGTTTGTATGTATGAAGATGAAAGGGAATGTCAGAGTCAAAGTCAGAGTCATTGATCACATTTTCTTCCCATAGAATGAAATTGCACTAAAATGGAGGCAGACCGTCTCGACCAAAGTAACTGGACTGTTTTTCTTGCTTCTAACAGCTGCTTCATTGTGATATGCAAGATGTGGTATCAAGTGTGGGTTGTAGCTGGATTCTTAAATCAGTTTCTTTCCAAAAAGTGCTGGTTTGGCAATGAGAATTATGACAAATTGTTGCTTTCAGCTCACAAATCATTGTAATTACATTTAACTGTTCAATGGAATCTTTCTCACAGCAAACAGATTGTCACCGATTTTGGCAAGATATCTTAATTGCAGTATTTTTTTTTTTTTTTGTTTTAAAAGACACGTAAAGTAATATATTACCGCAGTGGACCCACTTGTTTTTTTTCTGTTTTGCCCTGATAATCTGGAAATCACAGAGAGGCTGATGTCTATAGCTCTATAACACCCACGCCCCCAAATTAAATCCACACAACAAACTGTTGTTGAAATCTGGGCTTTCATCATATACTTTATGTCAACAGCTAGCCCCAGAGCCCTCTGCCAACATGTGTTATCAACAGTAGCAGGATAAGTGGAGTCCTATCAGAAGCTGTTCATACAGATAAATGATCAAATTACTGCCAGAGGAAAAACACAGTTAAAAGACATTTGCCAGCAAAAGTGATTGACATAGGTGGGCTTAGTGCTTTGTTTCCCTTGTAGTATTGCTTGGTATTATGGATAAAGTCATTTTCAAAGGACACCAGGCCATAACCAGTGAAAGTGAAAAAAATATGTGTATGTGTGTGTATGTGTGTGTGTGTGTGTATGTACTGTGGTAGTCACCCTGAAGTACAAAATGTGCTCTAAGCAAATTATGTCATGCTGCACCTGTGCCATTTGACTAGATGTAAATAAGGTAACATATATGTGGTGCAAAGTCATCCTTTTTTATGCGAATATAGCTTGTTGCGAAACATGTCTAGTTCATGAAAGGCCACCACAAATTGCCGCATGCAGCCACACTGGTGCAATTAACACCTGCAGAAAGCTGCACGGAACCTCGAGCCTCACTCCCTCTCTCTCTCTCTCTCTCCTCGTCTCTCTCTTTTTCTTCAAATCTTCAAGTTTGTGAGGCTCACATGATATGCAGTTAATATATAATGATATGAAGAGTGAAATCTTTGGATTGAGATTGTGTTGATAAACATTCTAGCAAAACTAAAAAGCTAAATGCATTAAAGTTGATTTGTGGCTGTGGAGATTTTTTTTGTGTGTGAACATCTCTGGCACATATTTTCAGGCTTAATTTTAGTCCAGAAAGAAAAAGGAGAAAAGTTTAAAACTCTAATTCAAAAAAGGGCAAATAGTACTCAGGTGAAAAACTATCTGAACATGTTTGGACTGGCTTATTCATTGGTGGTAACATCTTTTGGGAAATCTGTCTATTAATTGGAGCAGATTGCAGCTACTATTCACAGCATGTATGAATAGGCTCATTCAATTCTTTACTATTTTTTTATGATTACAATGGAAATGAATTCCATGTGTATTGTAGGTACTGTATAAGGCTTGTCTTGCACTTTGGTGCTCATTGCAAGGTCAAGTGAATCATGTCTTTTGCTTCTACAACACAGGTTATGAACAATCCCAGCAGAAATTCAGATAATTTATACAGCATTGACCTATAATCGCCTGTGACTGAATGCGTCCTCATATTAATGTCCTCTTGGACTATTAAGCTAATTTAGGCCAGTTTTATCCATGACTGTGGCCTTTCATTCTGCCTTCTTCAATACAGAGGTGGAGATCAGGAGTCCACTCAGAGCTTGTTATTGATTATGAGTCTGTCCTAAACAGATGCATGTGTGTGTGTGTGTCTGTGTGTGTGTGTGTGTAGTGTACAGTATAAATGAAGAATGAACTAAAAAGGCTTCAGTTTTGGTGATGAGTTTAATGCTCCGGGCAAACTGTCTCTCCCTTCACAGTAGTCAGTTCACATCTGGGCTGCCACTACCAGGGGCACAATTAAGACAAAAAATAAATGTAGGTCACGCAGACATGCACTTGTAACATGCAATGACACAGCATGAAGCTAATGTAATATTAATATATTGATTCAGTTTGTTTTTAGTCGAAGGAGTGTTTTAGAACTCACAAACATGACAAACTACACATGGCCAAAAAACACACAGTATAATTTTATGAGTTTGCAAAGACTGTAGAGTTTTAAACACATGAAACAAGGTTAAATACTTTATAAAAGCGATGTGAAATTCATTTTAGCTTGGGGGCCACATACAGCTGAGTATGATCTCAAGTGGGCTGGACTGTTAAGATAATAACATAAACTATAAATGATATCAACTCAAAATTTTTCTCTTTGAGTGCAAAAAAGGGAAATGAAATAATGAAAATGTTTACAACACAAAAAAATATGAATAACCCAAACAACCTGAAATTTCTTAAGAAAAATTAATGCAATTCTACATCAAGCCTCAATTATTCATTTATATATGAGCATTACAGATCCCCATGGACCTCCAAAGAAACAAAACATTTAGTAACAGTCAAAATATTGTTAAAATTTTGCGGTTTGGAGGTAAAATAAGTTTGACACCCTTGACTGTTAATATCTTCAGTGTAATTTTTGCACTTTACAAATTCTGTGGGTCAGATTGGAACCTTTAGAACCTGTATGTTTGACACTGCTGCTTTATACTAATACGAAACCCACAAAATATCACCAAATCAAACTTGTATATGCACAATTACACCAAAATAGGTATTTGCTCTTGTTTAATGACAAATTGCTGCAGTTGCATTTTAACGTCTGTTTTATTTGTGGGAAGTTTGACTTTCAAGCTCTGCCTGAGTGATAATCAATGGCCTGTACAGCCACTTTACTTTCCACTGAACATTTAATGGAGTGAGGATAAGCCTCTCAGATGGGCTGCTGGCCTTTCCAGGCAGTTGTGCTCCTAAGGTGTTTCTCATCACAAATAGAGTAGATAAGCTTTTGACTATCAGCCACTTCAGCTTACCTGTTCAATGCTATATATCACACCAGTATATACAGGCATGTACACATTCATATTGTCACAGTGAAACATGTACAGCACTGATTATATTTAGCATAGTCAGGGATTTACCAAAAACTACTACTGCCATATCTGAGAAAGCCCAGTGTGGGCTTAACCCTGTACCAGGCAAGTGACTATTTTTGATCATTTCTGAATATCTTACAAGACAGTGACAGCAACAGTTACAGTTAGGACAGTGAGTCAACAATCCCAGGTCCAATGTGGTCTACAGGGTCTGTAAGGTCCACCTCTGCATGAACAGTGAGTGTAACTGCTTTGTTAGGTACCATGAAGTAATGGTACTAATGTGAGTAATGATGTTCAAAGGGATAATGTGTATGGATCAGCACTTATGTTGTTGTAATGTTTTAAAAGTGATGTTCTAATGTTCTAAAACACATGCTCCCTTCACATTACTTGTGTTTTTCTCATTTGTTTGTTTTTGCGACTTACGGGTAAGGAACCAAATATGGTAACTTCATTGACCTTGATTTTCTACATAACAATAAAACATTGTGAAAAATTTCACAAAAGTCCTCCAATAACACACTAAGGTTGAAATTTTAATTACAGAGTATCTCTATGAGTGCCCTATAAAGGGTTAACAGTCATTTCCCAGATTTATTGTTGGTGTACAGATTCAGAATATGCTTTCCTGTATGTTTTATTTTTTATTTTATTCTCAAAAACAAATTGGAGCATGTTTTGTCACTGACAGCCTGATGGATGTATTTTCTAGTTAAAGTGTCCTGGTGACCTAGTTGGCTCAGATGTTTATCGTGTACCAGCAATGTTCTGGTTTGAATTTACCCTGGGGACTTTATTCCTTCTTACCTTCTCAGTGAGCATTTAACAGATGGCAATCCAAAGATTGTTTGTTTTTTTTTAAAATTAAAATAATCTTACTGCAGCATTGTAGGTCCCAACTAAGACGCCATAAATGAGTGACAGACATCCCATCTTTCAGTTTTTCAAATTAGAGCTGAGACTAGTGCCTCATTCTGGGACTAAACTGGTTGAACAAACAGAACAGAAGCAGCCACAAAGTAAACAGAAAGTAAAATAAATCATTATTTGCACACAGTTTTTCCTCAAGGACATTCATAAATTTGCTGGTCATAAATTTAATATACGACTCTTTGAAGCACAGACTCAGAATTAGTTTGTTATTCTTCCAGAAACATTCCCTGCGTCTTCCTATGCTGCTGTACGGTTTCACTCAGCTCAAATCTGCTGTGCACATCTGCTGCAGTTGGGAGGTGTTATCACATCCATGACCTTGACTTTCCTCTCTGGAGACATGGAGACATTGTGCATTGTGGTTGTTACATAGGTGGCTATAGATTGAAAGACTGATTTGCAGTTTTGTAGCCAGCAGATTCACATTCATTTCATGCAATAAAATAATCATAGTGCAAATCGAAAGTATTAGTATTAGATTTTGTTGAGAGACCTTGTCCCGGCCACACACAGGCAAAGAAACACATTCACATTCCTTCCCCACATACTTGTGTGAATGACAGTGTTCAACTGTTCCACTTAATTGTAGTTTATACAGCCTGTGAAAGAATGTCTGGTATTTATTGGTTCCCTGTGTTTTACTTTACAAATGAATTAGTGTGTGCGTCCGTGTGTGTTTGTGTACGTATGTTTGGAGTACGTGTTTCCAAGGGATGAGCCACTCAAATGGTTTATTTTCAGGAGGATTTCTTTTTTCTTTGTCAAAGCAGGCTCGTTAATGTTTTCACACGTCTAACCAAATTCTTAGTGAAAATGTCAGTAGGAGAAGGCAAGTATGATAACAGTTCATTAAATAATTGATGGATTATAAATTGGACTGAAAACAAATGACCAGACAAGTCATTTATCAAGCAAAAAATGATAAATGATAAAACTGGTTCCAGGTTGTGAAATTGTTTATATAATAATTTTGTCTGCAATTTGAAGAGTATGTGTGATTTTCCACACTTTTCTTTTTCTACATGAATGAATAGAATTAAAAACAGACTTGCAAGAGTGCTTACAATACCCCCATTGGAAACTATATATGAATAATTTTAAGCATACACACATGCAGTTTCATCCTTTTAATGTTTCATGCAGTTTTATATATAAATATATAGTTGCTATCCCTTTTATAGTCGCTTTGATAAAATGCTGAATCCACAGTAGTCAGGACTTGGAATTCTGAGAGGATGTGTTGGATATTTTGCTGACATTCGTATATACTCACATGTGCTCAAAATACCAAAGGTCGGGCCGTGATGCACAGCAAACACCTGCACAATATAACCCACTTGTCACTTTAATACTTTGCTGCTTAAGGTGACAGAAAGTCAGGGGGGTGTCTAGTTTGGGCATGTGCATGCATTTGGGATGGAAATGCTGACAGCACTTATTTCTGGTTCAGACAGAGGATGCATAAAGCTATACTTAATCCTTCTAAAACTGAGTCTTTTACTGCATATATGGAAGAAGCAGTATTTAACACCCTTTGCTTTGTTTCATACTAGATGGGTGCCAGCTGTTGTGGTAACTCAGATGGAAAACTATGAAAAATGAAAAACTTGTACCTGGATGTGCTTCTGTCAAGTACTCTGCAGTACAAATACACACTTAATGTTAATGTAAGGATTTGTGCACATTTTTACCTTATTCTTCATCTTTTGATGTATTTCTGTTTGCAGCTTTCTATTTGGTTCTTGTTTTTTTCACTGTATAGATTAAAAATATCAAAATAACTCATCACAGGTTGGTGCGCCGGTGGCCTTTTGTCCCTACACTTGAGTCTAAATTCTCTGTAAATCTTTCTATTCTTTCAATTTTTTAATTTATTTTTTTTTCTTATCTGCTGGTATCTGTCTGCCTGTTGATCTGCCTATGAATAGCTGTCTGTTCAAACATTTGGTGTCATTTAACTTACAAGGGCAGCGCTTTGAACAGAGAAGCCCCTGGAAATCTCTGTCTCACCATTAAAAGTGTGGACTTTGATCCACAGTCTAGCCCACAGGTCACAAAAAAAGAAAACTAAATGACTTTTACAGGGAGAAACAAAGGGATTTCCTTAACAAGACATAGCTGTTCCGTTTATTGCACACACTTAAGCCTCCTACAAAATCTGCCTGCTTTTATTGTTGCCTGACTGCTACTCTTCCAAAGTGGAACTGGTGCTCCAGCACAGGTAATCCCACAGTACCACAGGGTGAGATTATGTTTTCCAACTGTATGGCTATGGTCGGGTGGGTTAACAAGTTGATTGTCACCCAAAAATTTTGGAGTACTGGTTGCTTGAGAAAATTGAGGACGCACGCACATTCTCTAAGGCGAGATTTGTGCCTTTGCCTGTGAATATGAGTTGAAATATGTAACCTAAGCTGAGAAGGCTCCACAGAGTTGTGCTTCGAAAATGTGCGCCAGTGTACGAGCGCCTATGTGTCTGTCGACCTGTCTGTAGTGTTATGCCTTCAGAAGGGGTAATTTTTCCACACTGAGTTGACAGTCAGTGTAGCCCTCAGTGAAGGAGACTAATTGGATTGTGATATTTGATATGTTCTCTGTATATTACTTTGCTGTAGGTCCAAACAGTCATGGCTGTCTTCATGCACTATAAATATATCCAGTGGTTTACTATAAACGGCAGTAGTGTGGGTTGATTCAACATCAACAAATTTTACTCATATTTCGAAGGATCTCAGTGTAGATGATTTATTCTAAAGCTGACTCTTCCTTTATTATCTATTCCTGCTCTATTTTCCTCATGCATTTTCTGTTTTGTATTTGTCATAGTTGAATAAAAGGGAACATTACTTCCCCAAAGATTGGTTTTCCAACATTCTGCAGCTTTTTCAGCACATTTACTTGTTTCTCTAGGGAGGCATATAGTTGTGGAGAAAACAGACTTCACATTCTCCCCTTTTGTTTGTTTCTTTGTCAAGACAAAAGTATATAGACGTAATCCTTTCCCTTTTGTGTTGTTGTTCTTCACTTCTCTTTCCTTCCTAGATCTTCACAAGACAGTGGAACTGCCTCCGGGATGACTGATGGGGAAAAAAAACATATTTGTAGGGGCACAGGTGTTACAAATGACCTTTGGTGTGCGTGTATGTACTCCATTGTGAATCTGTGCACATGTTTTTTGCATACTTATTGTATACTGGCTGCTGGCCCTTTGCAGATAAAGCCTGGTCTTCTGGGGGCCCACTTGTGGCGGTCTGATATTGCCTTTCTGTAATGCCAGGGAGCTTAGGGAGCTGTGTGGACCCTTAGGCATCAGCCCAACACAATTAAGAACAAGGAAGGCAGCATGTGTGCTGTAACCAAGGACCAATAGCCACATTGGCTATCTTGCTCATGTTTGTTGTGTTGTAGGTTTGAATGTCTAGACAATGTGTAAATTTGAACTTAAATGAAATATGCATGATTTTGGCTACAGGGGTTGCTTCTTATTTCTCATTTTCTTTCTCTTTCTCATCAATGTTGAGCAGAATGTTGAAGTCTAGGTTTCAGTTTGACATGTATATTCTTGACTCACACAAGATTACACTATTTTTGTTTTTTCTTGCTTGTCTGATAAACACTTTTGGTGCAATCCACAAAGAATGAATTACGCCCACTAAAAGTACCATGAATTGCGCCATGTTTGCACCCACTTTAAGACCCTGTTTTGAAAAGATTTTGTCTTAATGATATGCTGGCACATAATACGCACCACAAGGTTTTGCACCTGAGTGCAATTTTCCCTTGTCTTGTAGTAGAGTTTCTAATGTTACAGGTTTTCATCCACATTTCTGCACACATATTAGTCCATAATGAATACTGCAGGGAGAAAAACATCTCAAATTGCACATCTTTAACGTACACAGAGGTATGTACACACAAAGCTTTCAACATTTGCGAACCAAATTTCACGTGTTTTGCTTTTTAAATGTCTAGTATTTGAAGTATGTAAGACGACCTACTGACATTACTGTCAAAACAGGCTACAGTTTATTTTGTGCTTGTGTCTTGGGTAGGTCTGAAGCATGTTTTATGTTTCATGTTTTAATCTTAAAATAATGTTGTTCAGGTGTTACTTTAAGTATCCAGCATTTCGCAAGAACATTAACACATGTTTTGTTTGGTTCTCACAGCTGGCAGCAGCATCACACAGCAGCTATGTGTTTCCAAACGCTACACAGACATGACTTCATTAACACAAAAGGGATCAAGAAATCTGCTAATTGATGTTGATATTATATATCTTATTTCACTTTATATGGTGTGTTATAATTGTTGTAAGTGTGGTTTATAAGTGTTTGTAATGAAGGCACCCTGATCTTCACCCATGCTATCAAGGCATGTTTTATTTTTAAACAGCTGAAAATCCAAAATAATTCCCCAGTCCCACTTGATCCCCTCCAGAGGTTGACAGAAGATTTCGCCTTTCACTAAACATTCATTTGAAATCATTCAAGTCTCAAAAACCCAAAGATTTGAAGAAATAAAGAGATAAAAAGAGTGAGGCGTGAGTTTACTTACAGTTAAGCCCGGATGTCTATGTTATCTGCACCAGTCTAAATAAGTTTGGCAATTATTATTATCATATTTGCAAGTTAAGGGATTGATTTTACACAGAATCTATGAATATTATAAGATTTTATCCTTGAAAATTGTATTGGTACAGCATATTATCACTGACCTATTTCTATTCCTATAATTTAATCAAATTTCACGGTGTTAGAAGAAGTCAAGCTTATATGGTTCTACTTAGAAATTTAATGACTTTCTCTCTGTCACGTGGTCTAGTCTTCTACCATGTTTCATGAAAATTGAGTTTTTCCTTATTCCTCCTGACAGTCTAACCAACAAACAAATACAGACAGTTACATTGCCTCGACTATGGAGATAAATATTGACATTTGACAGAGGCACCTGCATAAGTTGCTATTAAATTGATGTTATGGTGTTTTACCATAACAAATGAAATTCTATTGACCTCCATTATACTCCGAGGGGGGGGGTGATTAGTGTACGACCATATACCTCAAAATGTGAGCACACAAAAAGACTATTTGTCTGCCTGTGAATATTATTCAGGGTGACTGAAATGTCAGATTTGGTCACTATCAATCTGCTTTCAGCCTTTGTTAAATTTTGCACCCATTAGTAGCCCTTTAACAGTCGATCACCACGAGCATTTATGTGAGCAAGGGAAACAAAGAGGGTAAATTAAGAGAAGTATAATGTAATAGTCTGGCAGCATGAGGGCTTATCTCAGCAGCCCACAACCAGCTAATATGGATAGAAAACATGCAAATGTCAGCACACTTTTCATAATGATAAGGTTGCTCATATTGTTCCTGTCTTTTTGTGAATAGGATTGCTGGTGGTGCTCAGCGCTAAAATAACATCACATTTTACCTTAATCTGATTGAGAAAAATACATTAAATGCAGATTTGTGCAAAAAGAACCTACCACACTACCCACTGGATCAAATTCTCACCCACTTCACAATGCATGATGTGTTATCAATCTGAGTAAACAGTTGTCTAAGTGGGAATTATTGGTTACAGTGGGAATGTAGGAGCTCATCCCTCTCTCACATGTTGGTGATTATTTGCTTTACAGGGCCATTGGCACCTTAAAGCATGGCCTGCTGATGGCCGTTCAAGATAGTCTTTGCAGCAGCATGAAAGAACACAAACGTGACATTCTCTTGTTCCCACAGCAATAAAATAGTAAAAGGTGGTTGGATGTGGGACATTTATGGCAGACATCCTTAATATACCCCGTTTCTCACCTTCCCTCTGTCTGTGTTGCCTCTTTAGCAGTTTTAACACTGATTGCAAATCTTGTCAGAGTTATGTAACATATCAACACCTATGACTGTTGTACTACAGTCCAGCTGCCAGAATAAAATGCTGCCAAACCACAGATATGCACATTTTTACCTGTCAAAACATTATAATGTTTGAATGTCTTATGATGCTTTTTAATGATGCTAGAAACTATGTTCATATACATATATTTTTGTACTTATTTTTGACAGTCATGTTTACATTCAGGCAAGGGTAAAGAAAATCTGCAAAAGTGTGATAAAAATAAAAAAGATATAATACTAAATACTAAAAAGAATACATAATAAAAAACACAACACATCCAGTGTATATCCTACTTTTTGCCCACTTGTAGCTGGGATAGGCATTTTAAGGTACATAACATGTTTATATTGGTAATGAGGTTTTGCACTGAATCTAGACCAGCTCCAACCAGCGTTGACACAATACTGGACTGAGTTAAAGAAAACATGAGTTTCTGTCTCTATGTGGCCATGGTTGGGGGTTTGGCATGTATGTGTGCTTGGCTGTGTTGGAGGTTGGAAAGAGATGTAAGGAGCATAAGATGTACAACAGAGGCATTAGAGTTGTGCAGCCTACCTGGGTCTCATTAGCAAGGTTTGCTTTGTCCTTTACCTCAGAGGGACTTGTCACACTGTTTCTTTGAGAGGGCCAGAAAGATTGACATCTCATCAGTGTATAAGGGATTAAAAGCAGTTTTGGGGTTGTTAGTGAAGGTACAGTTGGAAGTATTGATTTATGTCTTTCTGTTTCATGTAATGACCACAGGGACTGGGCTGCAGTTTGGTCTAAACGGTGGACATGTTTGTAAGGGTGAACACACAACTGGTCATATACAGTACACATGTGTAAAATTGACCCCAGTATGGTTCAGGAGAGAGTTCAGTGATGGCTTATGTTGTTGGCAAGCACTCTATGTGATGAGGCTCTTTCAGCTATAAAAATATAGTCTCAGTGACACTGCTGCGTATTGTCACCATCCGAAAATAATTGGCTTTTTCAGATTTATCAGATTTAACACAAAAAACCCAGAAAAAAAACAGAATTTTCATCTAAAAATGACTTTTAGGAAGGTGACAATATAATAGAACATTTTTTATATTATTGATTTCTCGGTCACTATGAAAACATTAAAAATACACACTCTACACGAATAGTAAAAGTTTAGTACACCAGTTTAAAACTATTGCACTATTAAAACGGTGAAATAAACAAAAACCTGGTTTGTAGATAATACTAATCCTATTTTAATTAAGCCTGGCACTTTTCTCACTGCTGTATATAAATATTTCTGTTCAAATATGTTTTAAGGCGAGACATGTTCTGCTTCCGGAGGATTCCACATGTCAGGATTGTTTATTAATTTACAGTGCCTCATGGGCTTCCAACTGGTGAAACAAAAAGCAAAACATTTTATGAGCAGCAAGAGATTGTTGGGTAATTATATTGTCAGACTGGATTATTGTTAATGCAAGGCACTTGCAAAGAAACGATAATGTGCCGTGTCTAATTCCTTTAGAGCGTCTGCTGTTTTGAATGGTACAACTCTTTATTCCATGGATGGATTACTTTATAATCTTCACTATGTCTCTTTGTGGTGATTTAAGTCATTTCATTTTATCCACAACAGTAAGCTTTAAAAGTCTACTGTGATTATGTTGGAGATAGATGGGAAGCATGGAACTAATTTTCTTTCTTTGTGCTCCTCCAGGGTCTCGTCTCCGTCAGGAAGACTTCCCTCCTCGCATTGTGGAGCACCCCTCTGACCTCATTGTGTCCAAAGGGGAACCAGCCACTCTAAACTGTAAGGCAGAGGGACGTCCAACCCCTACGGTGGAGTGGTACAAAGATGGAGAGCGTGTTGAGACGGACCGTGACAACCCCCGCTCCCACCGTATGCTGCTGCCCAGCGGGTCCCTCTTTTTTCTACGCATCGTCCACGGGCGACGAAGCAAACCTGACGATGGCAGCTACGTGTGTGTAGCGCGAAACTACCTGGGTCAAGCAATTAGTCACAATGCATCTCTGGAAGTAGCCAGTAAGTGTGTTGGTGTTACTTGTTAACCGGTGACAGCTTTTTCCATTGTGAATTCCAATAGATCAGATTTTATAAACACCGTTCACCGTTTGTGGCATAACAGCCTAACACGAGCGGCAAATTATTACACCAGTGAACGAGAATAACTAAACCCAGAAAGCCCAGGAATAATGACTTATATGCAGATAATAAATTTCTTAACTCTTTTAAGCATTCCAAATCTCTCTGCAGTTGGTAATACGATGACAGTTGGAATTTTAATACGTTTCTTCAAAGAAAGTAATCTGCTTTTTTGAAAGGAGACCTGTCCTGAAAACATTTGCAGAAAATAACCATCTCCCTCACATAATATCATTAAATAAGCATAAAAAAAAATCTTTTACCTTTGTGGATTTATTTTCTCTCTTAATGAAAGGTATCCTAGTCTTTGTTATCTTCACTTTCTGCTTCATTGGCTTCAATCACATTTCAATCCCATGCTACACTGATATGAAACATTATATGTAAATATGCTTGCCTGCTTTATTTTGTTACTTTCATTCCAATTATGGTTTAAAGGTCATTTTTATGGTTGAAGGACAGGTGGAAATTCACTCTGTGACCCCCACCTGTCAGACATGCAGCAGCTGTGTGTCTGCTTTAATCCCAAGGTTTAAACATGGGGTGAGTGTGTTCCTAACAGGTGACAGTGTCAACTTGCTGAATCGTAGAGTTGCAAGTGTCAAGTGTGTGGCGTTGCCAGTTAAACAGCTTTTCACTGCAGTAGTCGCAGGCAGATATCTGTCAGGCTGCATACAGAAAACAAGTGTATGTGTGTGAGTGTGTGTGTGTGTGTGTGTGTGTGTGTGTGTGTGTGTGTTAGGTAGAGTGATGGAATGAAGCCCTTGGAGAAGCAGACGGAGGGCAAAGAGCAAAAGGTCAGCACTTCTATCTATCAGAATAGAGTAAGTGCAGATGGTCTGTTAATCCATTTGGAGCACAGGTTCTCCAAGTCCAAAAACATTGGAATGTGTCTGAAAAACAAGAGGAGTAAAGAATGCACTGAAGTAAGGAAGTGTCTGTGACAAAGGTTAACAACCACAGTCATGCCCTAACATACTGCTCAGCTCCACATCTATTACTGCTCTCCTCAGCTGTGTCAGCGTGCACAGGCTCCGTCTCCTGGGCAGATATTTTGCAAAGGTTTTAGAATAATAATTCCCCTCTAGTATCCATTTCACCTTTTGAATTATAATGAAAGGCATGGTCAAACGGTATCATGATAATGCTAGATCAGCACTCATACTGTGAGAAGCCAAGCCCTCAAGGGGGAGAGTTTATTACTTGGAGTTCACTAAATTTACTGCCTGGTTTTAAGGTCGAGGTGGAACACAGAGAGGACTTGTTGAAGTTGTCTGGATGAGTTATGTCTCCCTGCTTTATCTTTCAGAGGTCACACAGATTCATGGGTCACCCTGGGGCTTGATAGTAAAACAGAACCCCCTCTGGCAAATGCTGCTGAGTTAGGGAGTTTAGGAGAGGACTGAGAAGCTTGGGAGTGTTAAACGGAGGATTGACCTCACTCTGCCAATAGACAAGCATGTCAGATCATTTGTCTACTCTTGTTAATGTTTTACTTGTACATTTTATGTCATTTTTTTCACTATCGGTACTAAAAGTTGTTTGGCCTAAAATATATATGCTTTTGGGCTGATTTTATCATTGAGCGCATATTAACGTGAATAATCACCACTAATTTGTCTACATATACAGTATATGCATAAATTATATTAAAAAAATAGCTCAAGGAGGTAATTAGCCCTTTATATTTTCTTGATTCCCATTTGTGATTAAAGCAATAATGAAAAATCCTGAGCCAAGTCAGACACAAATGTTCCAAATGGTTATAGCAAATACAGGCGCTATTAATCATTTTAATGATCCAAAATAAATTTGACTTCATCATATTGGCAAATGCCCAAAATCCTACATTTCATAGAAGAGCACTGCAAATACAAGCATCTATGGTGATGTACTTTAACTAATGTAAATTACATGTGCTGATCTATACTATACTTTCTACCTGTGGTTAAGAATTAACATTAAAGACTCATCATCAATAGAAAATAATTGGTTGTCATGAATAGTTCATCACTTTAAATAGCAAAAAGTACAGTGAAAGACACTGCAGAGGAAAGCTGAAATGACTCTGACAGACCATAATTTATTTGATCTCTTATCGACAAAATAGAAAGCTTCATTGTGAAATTAATTGTGTATAAAGCCCTGACTCAATTGAAAAGAACTAAGTGCAATATGCCTTATTCTAATGCCGGTATGATTAAACTAAAATAAGTAACAGAGAGGGAAGACGGCTGACAAAAGACAGCAGCGGAGGCTGACAGATGTAAAGTGATGGGAGCAGGAAAAGGATGACAGAGACAGACGGAAACAGAAAGGCGAGCTGAGGAACTGTCTGTCCTTCAAGGCAGAGAAGTGAAACTTGTTTGCAGAAAATTGAGGTGACGTGGTACAGACAGTGACAGATGTAGTATGTGCTGGTGCCTGAAGCGTGACCACAGGGTTGAGATACTGTGTAAGTACACACAAAACACACATACACACGTGTGTCCGTACACACATAGACTAGTGGACTGTTTTCTGGAAGTGAAAGAGATGAAATGGGGAAAAAGGGAAAAAAAGACATATAACCGAGTTCCTATCCAATAAATGTCACAGAAGACACTCAGCATATTTTTTTTTCTGCCTGCAGGGACCCTAGAGGACCCTGGGAAATGAACATATGTCCTATTGACCTCAGCCACTTGATTCAATCATGAAGCGCTTTATTGAGGTGAAAGCAAAGTCACAGCCTGTGTACTTTAAAGGTTATTGGATAGTAGACCTGCTTTTAGGTTTGGTAAAGGAAAGGAATAAATGATATTCTTAAACTAATTGGATATTGCCATTTGCTAGAAAAAAAAACGTGAGGTTCGTGGGCTGCATGCTATAGCTCAGTGATGAAATAATCAGCAACAAGCAAGTGCAACTGTACTCTACAGACATGCCACTCTTAATGAATTAAAAAGTGTGACGAGAAGGGATGAGATGCTCCCACCACTCAGTATGTTTTATTTTTAGCTGTTTATTTACTGTATATGTCACAGTAATACCTTTGATCTATCTTACAGTACATGGGGAAAAACAGCTTCAACCCTTTTACGCTAGACAAACCAAATTCAGCAAGAAATTAAGAAGACAGACACATATATTCAGTATGTTTTGATATGGTAAAGTAGGGCTGGATGATCTAACCAAAGGATCTTATCAGGATCTTTTAAGGTAAAATCAGAATCCATATGTGAATCCAAATGTTCCCCTCTTACAGTCAAGTTACAACTAAACTAAGTTACACTAGTTTTCTTTGTTTCTAGAGGCTTAGTCTGTGTGTGAGAGATTTTAGTTGTTATCTGAATAGAAACTCTGCATTTTTACATAATATTGGACTAAAATGATTTCCATGTTTGCCAATGTCTAGATGAAGTAAACACGCACACACACACTTTTGTGTACATACAGCTGCAGTGTTTGCATTAATTACCCAGATTGCAGGATCCCATTTTGCCCCATTGGAGTTTTATAATCATTCAATAACATTTCACATTACCATAGCTTTACACCATCTGCATAAATCAGACTCACTGCATGTCGGAGTTCAAAGACCGGACCCGCAAATGATGGACAATAATTATTCATCATTATTTAATTCAACATTAGCAAAAAAACTTATTACACAAGCTCTGCAGGTCAATGCAGAGTTTGAACGCTCAAATACCACTGTAACTGAAATAAACTGATTATCCTAGTGATCTGTATTGGCAATGTTAATGCTACAAACCCATAGGTTAGTGCAGCGATCTCTCTAAAACACCAGAAATACATTGATAAATCGGTTATTTAAAATTATTTAAAGTCAGCTAAGTAGAAAAGTTTTGACAGCACTAATATTGATTTTTCTGGGTATGATTCCTCAGAAAAGTATATCAAATGACAAATCAGGATCGATCCTCATCTAAGATTGTGAGATTGCCAAACCTATGGTGAAGCTAATTGAATTTGTGTAATAAAGGAGTGGCTTGGAGGATCTCATCCAAAGAGCACCCCAGAGAATATCACTTTGAGTCAGGTGCTCCTTATTTTTTAACCTGCATAACAAAGAGGGGAAAAAAAAAGAAAGAAAGAAAAAAAACATTCTCCCATTCTTTTTTTTTTTCTGTTTTCCGTGTTTGCTCATGGTGATTTTATGAATGCATATACGTGACAGGCATGTTCAGTGTAACGGCGTTTCCTCTGAGGTGGATCATGGGATATGCACAGCTCAGTCAAGTCTGGAGATTGACAGCTTGAGGTGGGACCCCCGGTCTCTCGCTGCGTCCGTTCCTCTTTGATTGTAATCTCATGCTGGCAATGAGCGGGTGGAGGACATGTACGGCGGCGCAGAGGCAGAATCTCACAGGTCAGGTTCCCTCTTCGCCTGCCCCTGCCCATTAACTAATGGCTCCTCACTTCAATTGGCTGTCACTGTCACTGACAAAATCCTGTCTGTAGTCACTCTGGATAAATGCAATAAGGGATCCTAAGTGGCAGTGGAGCAGCGGGTCTCAGGAAAGTTGTCATTTTCTCTCCATGTGGACGAGGGCTGATATTGCTTGATAGACAAACACTGACACATTTTTAAGTACTCTTCGTCTACAGCCACAAAGTCTGATATCGGTGCTTATTTCCAATTGCCTGTGACAGTTTGTGAAAACCACGATGGCCCCTTGTTCCCCATCCTGTTTTCTACTCTCTTTTCTCCCAGTTGGCCTATGGTTAGATCAGTCAGTGAATAAGTATCACACTCTGGGGACAGCTGGTTTGTGTTTACAGTGTAGAGACTGGGGCGAGTGCACTGCAAGTATTGTCTATAAACAATTTCAGTCGCTTTATTCCCCCCAGGCTCAGCTTTTCCAAGTGCCAGATTTGCACCAGAGTGTCAGAACGTAGAGAAAGAGTTTGTTTGGCTTGCAGTGGCATGGTGAAGGAAGAGGAGAGGAGGGGGGAAGCAGTTGAGAGCTCCTGACAAAGAACATATGGCTCATGGGTGTGTGGCACTATTATCCAAATGCAAAGCTGTCCCTTATGTGTGTGCCTGTGTGTATATTATGTCAGTTCACTACTATGTACACAGTGTATATATGTACTGACAGACCGTCAAACCTCCACCCTCATTAGCACAACACTGAATCATACTATTAACCATAGCTACCTTGATATGTTTTTACATATTAAATGTCGTAATATTATAAAAGAACATTTTCTGAATTAGACATGTTGACAGACATGTTCTCCACGTTTGACTAAAACTGCAAGGCACTGTGAAATTCCCACATTTTTAACCCCTAAAGATTTAAACAGCCGCCAGTAACCAACGCATTTATGGACATAAAATATGTAATAACTTTGGAACCACTAATCTTATCAATACAATTAAATAAGTCCGGTAACTGACATCAGATATGATCCATTTAGATGTTCAGAGGCACTGTAATGAATGTGGAAGCACCAAAATCTTTTGTAACACTATCTCACTAGTAAAACCCATGTAGTTTGACAAATGGCAGGAGTTGTAGATGCTTGTTTTTAGATTCATTTCATGATATATTTGTTGTAAAAGTCACTTTTTCTTCTAGTTTCTCTGTTTTGATATTATTACTTTTGAGCTTTTATGAAATCCACATGGTCAAATGGAAAAAATTCACTTGAAAATGCAAAATTCAGAATAAATTACTATAATAATTGGTGATAATTCGCTGAGGAATTCATTTGGAAGTCAAAACTGAAAAAATTCTAGGTTTTTAAGGGTTTAAAGTTCTCTACAATGAATATAGAGTGTGAAGCATCTTCACGGTCAAGCAGAGTGTATGTTTTTGCCGCCTTATAGTGCTTATCTTTGGAGAATAAGTTGCTGACAAGGAAACAGATGGGCCACGTGAGGGGAAAAGCATCAAATCAACAACGTATGCAGTTGCAGTACGTAGGTGCCATCAAGCATATGTGTTGGTTAGCTCCCCATTTCAGATCATGTTTGGTGTCATTTTACTGTGGTTAATGTATTCCCTCATGATTGTTGCTGTGGAGACACTGTTTGGCTTGGCCCATTTCCCTTGACTCTAAATCTCTTCCCGCTCAGCTCTGAACATGGGGCTGGTTATATTTCCCTTCAGCCACAGAGCAGTAATGTAGCTAGAATTTATCCAATTCCAATAAAACCTAATACTTGCTGTGTCAGGTTACTCTGATGCCATGTGCATTTTATTCGCTCATTTACTTTGCAACATGACAGGGGAAACTTCCTGGAGGGCCAAATGAGCTTAGCTGTGAAGGTGTTTGGAACAACTGAAATTAATTAACTGTGAAAACCCATCATTAAGTCGTAACTTGCAAAAAAAACCCCACACTGACAAGAACTATGCTATGGTATGCACGTGTCTCTCTTACCAATATTTTACGTGTGATTTTGTCAGTGTGGAAGTGTTAAAGGCTTACAGCATGGCTGAGTAATCCTGCTGTCAGTGAGAGAAGAGGGATTGTTGTGCATTTGCTGAGATATTAGCCTTATCCATCCTCTATCTGTCACTCCACACCGCCACAGTCAACACCCTCCACCAGCTGTATCCTTGCACAGGGTTAATGCTATCTTCCCTACATGTCAAAGTTTTTTTTGCTTATTCACTTCAACCTAGTTTTCATTTCCCTTTGAGTTTTTGCCTGTCTTCATTTAGCATCTTCTTTATGTGGTATCACGTCACTACAGAAAAGTTAACTTTAAGTTCATGAGGAAAAAAAATAAAAGGAAATACTGTGACAGTCCCTTCAGGGAGTGGAGATGACAAATGAACATTCTCCCAGATGTGTACTGTATAATTATTGTTTGTTAGTGTCTATAATAAAAATGCAAACTTTGTGAGCTACCATTAAGCTAATCAAAATTCTTATGTGATCCAACACAGAGAGGCACTTTGCTGTGCCACTGCCAAGTATAATGAAATATTCTAAATCTAGACAACAAAATTGCTGTGAAATTAAAACTCAGTCTTTAGTGTATGCTTTTAAACAGTTGGGGAACAATATACATATATATATATATTTTTTTTTCCTATCACTACTCACTCTTTGCTCAAAACTGTGAAATAATCCCCATAATCATTTGCTTTTGCTGTTGTATTCACACAAAATGCCCACAGCCTCCCTCATATTAACACATTAAAGAACAACTTTCTTTTTGTTACTTGGTATCAAAGTATAACACATGCCAACTCCAGTCTCACCATCTGACTGAGAGAGAATCAGTAAATGCAGAGTCTAACAAAATATTGCATATAGGAGACATCAAAGCAGGCATCAAAGACTTTCCAAATGCATTAAAATTTTACTCAGTATTGATCTTGAAACGTCAATTTTTGGACGGATTGGTCAAACATAAATCAGAATGCAAGATATCCATATTAACAAACTGCACAATCTAGAGCAGCTACTTCATGAAGTTACAATGATAAGTAATAATTGCTAAATCTATCATTATATATACACTATAACAGGCATGCCTTGCATTAAGTGCATGAGCCCTTCTGGTATAATACAGTTCAATACATTTGTGATTCCTTCAGTACCTTAAGGTTATTAAATACTCCATTATTGCAGATAAATTAGTTCTCTCTTCCTGGGCTGCGAGAAAAGAATGACGTCATTTTTTTCTTTTAGCCCTGGTTTGGGAGTTCTTGCAGCTTGTTCTCGACACATCATTTTGGGCCGAACTTTTTTCTCGTGTGGTGTTCAACAACTATTGCGTGATTGGTCAGAAATTTTACACAGTAAAGTGAGACTTCCCTGCACTTGAGTTGGTGATGACATATAAAATGTCCTGTCCAGAGCTGAGTTTGTTCTTGGTCTTGCCACATAGAGAAAAGGAACACATTTTTCTGTACTATCAGAGTATGTACAGTGGTCCCTCGTTTATTGCGGGGTTACGTTCTAAAAATAACCTGCAATAGGCGAAATCCTCAAAGTAGTCAGCTTTATTTTTTACAATTATTATATATGTTTTAAGGCTGTAAAACCCCTCACCACACACTTTATAC
>JAPQRQ010000007.1:13078593-13133511 GCA_037367365.1 Apogon talboti | reverse complement strand
AAATATACTGTAATTAAGCCTGTTTTTGTCTGTGTGGAATACATTGGACTGCAGTCGTACTGAGGGTGAACCGGAGTAAATTGATGTTTACTGCAAAATAATGTGTGATTGTGTCAAGAAAAGGTGTTTTTATATTCTAATAAATGTCTATAACGTATAAATTTGTAAAATATAGTGTGCGGTTCTTGTGATTAGCAGTGGTTGGCAAGTACACCTGACCACAATCACATCACAGTCGGTTAGATCTTACTCCTCGAACCACATCATTTGCAGCCAATCTAGGATGTCAGCCACGGTAAGGCAAGTTATTTAGTGTGCATTGTGAGCGGTTTGTGTTTGATGTTACTGGGGTTGCTGAAGTGAGTTTACCCACCATACTGTACCGAAGCTAAGTCCATTAATCTCAGTTGTGAGGTCATTAAAAATGTCTCTAATTCTGAATCTGTTTGCGGTAGGAAGTTTGCCAATAGGGGTCTGGTTAATAAATGAAACCATTAAATCCCTTGTAGCTGCTATTTAATGATGTACTTTGTCTATAGGGTGAGCTGAGAGTGTCCACCAACCCAGGTACTGTCTAGCATGACGCTGAATTCTCTACTTGCTTCACACGCACAGCGCTATAGGCAGCCTTGACCTCTGACCTCTATAAGAAATAACAGAGCCAGGCTATAACTGACTGTGTGTGTCTATAAATAGATGGATTCCAATGCCTAGTGTTAGGAAGATAAAAAAAAGGGAAATCATAGTAAAGGAGCTCATATTTAACAAACCTTTTGTGTGTAAGTCACCAGATGTGCATGTTACTCACTTATAGTATCACATCTTCAGTGTTGTTGTGGAATCCCTCGGAACACTGGGAAGCAGCAGATCAGTACAGTAGCCTTGCATTCAAAGTACCATAAAGACAGCTCCCATGGTCTGTGGGGGCATATGGCGGAAAGGATATGAAAAGAATGAAAACAGCATGGAGTGCATATCTCTACTCCGTCTTTGTTGTGCGAATGTGTGTTTGTGTATGTGTGTGCATATACAGTATATGAGTTAGGCAAAAAGTTTCAGAAAGGCAGAGTAGGCTGACAGAACATCTGAGGAAGGTCTCTACAAAGAGACTCAGTGTCTTTGTTCCCAGGGTTCTGTGCTAATGTAGCACTAGGTATGAATTATGTAATTTCATAATAGATGACCTTCTGTGCTGTTTGAAAGGCAGAAAACCTATCCATATGTAAAGGGATTCATTAAGATGTATGCGAAACGCACCTGCTGTCACACCATCAAATGAGCACAAATCAAATGTGGACAAAATGTGATTATATGTTCAAGAATGTAGGAACTTTAATGAAATCCGTTTGCAGCAAATAAAATAAAAACGTAGCCTACTATATATTGTCAAACTCTCAACACAAAGTTCCAAATGGCGATCATATGTGCTATGAATGTGTCCATCTGTGCTCTCAGCAACTCGCCAACAGTACATGCAGTAAGGTTTTGTGCAAATACAACTGTGCAAATGTTTCCTGTGCTTCCTTTTAGATACGCAGTGGCAAGCTGATGATCACCAACACGAGGAAAAGCGATGCAGGGAAGTACATCTGTGTTGGAACCAACATGGTGGGAGAGAGGGAGAGTGAGATCGCTGAACTCACTGTTCTAGGTACAACTTAACAGATTTGTGGATTCATGATTGTTGAAGTGTTTTACTTGGTCTAAGTTTGCTGTCAGTTCGCAGTCGTTTAGTCTGCCAGGCTTCTGTGTGAGGTCTGTCACTGGGATGTAATAACTCATTAATTATGTTAATTATGCAGTGCCACCATCTAGTGTGCATAAAAACCTTTACCATCAAACTTGTGAACATCTACCCTTACACTTATTTTCCAAGGCTAAGCCCAGTCCTTATGCTGTTTCTGCCACACCCTAGACAGCTACTTCTCTATTATTAAATCTATATCATTTCATGTTTTTCCCATAAGAATAGAGAAAGTTATTATGAATATCACAAGAGGACCTTGAATGGAGATGTACACTGGTACGCCTCATAAAGTAATTCAAGGTTATGGGAATAATATCAATTCATTCAGGAGCGTGTTTTCTACACAGAGTGCATAATATATGACTTTGGAAACTGACAGATGATAATCACTACAATTCAATTCAAAGTGGTTGTGAGCTTGCATAGATTGCTGTATCTATCTGTATCTATTCAGATTGATGACTGTAATACCATTTGCGCTGCGTCTTGTTTGTTCTGTCCTCCAGAGCGGCCGACCTTTGTGAAGCGGCCCAGCAGTGTGGTGGTGTTGGCAGATGAGAGCGTGGAGTTTCACTGCGTGGTTCAAGGAGACCCTGTTCCCACCATCCGCTGGAGGAAAGATGATTCTGACCTGCCTAAGGGCAGGTAATGCACAAAGGACTTCTACTCTCAGTAATTTACCATGCAAACACGCGTTTCAACTTTTTCTTTCATCTCTTGATTTTCTGTGTCCGTGCTGCCTACAGATTTGAAATCCTAGAGGACCATACCTTGATTGTTCGCCAAGTGACCTCTTCAGATGAGGGCTCCTATACATGCGTGGTAGAGAACATGGTTGGGAAGTCTGAAGCCTCCGCCACGCTCACTGTACATGGTCAGTACAACTTGATCCTCATAAAAATGTCCTCTATCCATAGTACTACATTCAATTTCTCATAAAACTCACACACCTTTTCACACACATTTCTATTTTCACAGACAAGAATTTTTTGCAAGACAGCTATTTCTACCCTAAAAGGATAACTAATCCTGTCTCTCACTGTCACGAATTAGCGCACAAGGACTTTCACTCTGCTTTATATCAAAACCTAGTTTTCACTTAGCAGAGTTTTTGCTTCTATTAAGTCAGTAGGTTTACATTTTTCTCTGGATTCCTTCCTTTTAACTTCCTGTACATGAAATGTCCTCCACATTTGTCCATTATAAATAGCAAGCAATATAGAACACTGCAGCAGTTTGTTGACAGTGCTTCTCATAGTAATGGTGTGTAAAAGGAGAAGAGCATGCAAAATAAACGTTTACGAGACCGCAGAAAATGGATTCATTTGGTTAAAGTTGTCCTGCCACAATGACGCCCTTTAGTCCTTAAATCAGTTGCAGGAAATGAGCGGTAAGACACTTCTCATACTTGCACACACAGACCAATATAAACACATGGTAGTGACACAGTGGGTGACACAGACTGAGGACAGTAGGACTTAATTAAAGATAAGGCAGGCTGGGCTGCATGCTGGGAAATGCCATGGTTCCAATTACATCGTCTTCCTCTTCCTCCAAAAAAAACTGAGAAAACGAGTGTCGGAGGGGAGACCATGACTAATTCGGGCACTGAATGCAAGGAGGACAGGAATAACTAGCAGATGAGTGGAAGTTGTCACAGCGGAGGAAACAGAGGCCTATCTCCATGCGTGGTTTATTGTTAAATGTCTTCCCCTCTGGCTGTACTCACAACCAGTAGGAAATTAAACATACATTATGTATATTTCAGATATTTTCCTGGTTTAAAGTTGTTTTAGCGTAGGTCCCCAAGTGCTCATACTGTATTGATGGGGGAAATAGAAGGAATGAGATATGGTGTCTTTGTTTGTTAGTTTGGTTTTTTGGATTAATACGAGTTGACACTGTTTTTTCCCATTTGCAAACAGTCATAGAGGAAGTCTTACCAACAGTCATTTTTACTGACCTAGAACATTTGGTTAATATTAAACTTTTGCTATTTGAGACAGATGTGGCAGGCCAAGGAGCGTGCTCACTATACGGCTCACACAGGTTCCAAGTATGAAATGTAATGACTCTTCAGTGTTGCCCATGAATTTTGAGGAGACTGCGGGATACGTGAAATAAAATCTGCCTATAAATAAGATATACTGTATCTATCTTTTGAAGCAAGCTTTTCAACACGGCGTGGAATCATGGTTGTTTCTGTTTAAAAAAAAAACATTCTTTAAACACAGAAATGCTAAGCAACAGCCACAGTCATCCTGTTGCAGTTCTTCCAAAACCAGCTGGTTAGATAGTCATTCATTTGACTATAAATCAAATTTACAGATGTCAGGATGAACAGCAGTTTCCTTCTTAAGTGTGTCTCTGCAGAGCAGATTCCTGCAAAGCATCAGGCATCATTATTCATTACACTGCTCTCTGTGTGTCTTTTTTCTTGTAGTAAACACTGGTAAGTTGTCATCCATCCTTCATCTACCATCAGACAGCCGCAGGAAATCATGAGCCCCCTTACTGTCTTGTCTGCACTGTAATCCCATCCACCAATACAGTATGTAATTTATGTTATATGTGGGTAAATGTATAAAATTTGCACTTTCTTTCAGTTAAAAGGTAAATATAGACTATTTCCTGCATATGCACTAAGCTCATCTCTTTAAGCCTTTTATGTATAGTGAGATGTTCTAAAACTAGCAGTGACGGAAATGTATCAGGCGGCCAGGTAATTAGGGCCCCTCTTCCTCTGCAGTGCCCCCGGCATTTGCCATACGCCCCAGGAACCAGGTGGTGGCAGTGGGCAGGACGGTCACCTTCCAGTGTGAGGCCACTGGCAACCCACAGCCTGCAATCTTCTGGCAGAGGGAGGGCAGCGAGGTGAGACTGACCCTCAGTCTGTCATTACACTAAATCACCACTCAGTGCAAATTAAGCTAATGAATGGGTTTTTTAACTCTGTGATCTCTGTCTCTCCTTTTAGAGTCTCTTGTTCTCCTACCAGCCACCGCAACCCTTTAGCCGTCTGTCTGTGTCCCAAATGGGCAGTTTGACCATAACCGATGTTCAGCGTTCTGATGGTGGCTTCTACAGCTGCCAGGCTCTCAACATCGCTGGCAGTGTGATAACCAAAGCTCTGCTGGAGGTCACCGACTGTGAGTACACAGAAAGAGCAACGGGGGGACTTTTATTTGTCACCACTGTAGTTTAAGTGGTTTATCCTTTGGGTAAACAAAATGTCTTTCCTTTTGTATATTTTTACCACAGATGTTCAGGTTTAGACTGAAAACTGAGCTTTGCCTCAGATGTTAGAACCTATATGCTCGTCGGAGTGGTAGTCTGTTAGATCCTAACTGTTTGGGGAGAGTTTTTATGTTGGGCCCAGTCTCTGCTGTCATTGTGATAAGGTGTAAAGAATGTCTGATGTGTCTTTCCTTTGAATATATATCTCTCTCTTATTGTATATTAATAGAATCAGAAATAAGAATCAGGAAATACTAACAGATATTTATTATTTGTTTTGTTAACCTTTATTTAACCAGGAAAAAAAATTATCTGTTTTAGAAGAGTGTCCTAGCCAAGACAGCAGCAGCAGAAGTCACATAAAGTAGAGATTTCAACCATCAATCCACTAAAAATGTGTACAAAGCACATAGTAAACCTCAGTGCTAAAACTATACATAAAGCATCATATTAAAAATATGTGTATAACATACATAGAGCACCAGCAATAATTTAAAATAATAAAATATAATAATAATAATAATATAATAAAATTTTATACTAAAAGTATACAACAATGTTCCTTAAAAAACATCCCAATTCAATCAGTTTGTAAAACATCTACATCCAAATTGATCCTTTTCCCATTCATTAAAAAATGACTTTGAATGTGTTAAATAATTAAAAAAAAAAAAAAGCCAGCTCCTTCTTTTTTATCTGCGTCTGTAGGTTGTTCCAGGCAGTGGGAGCAGAAAATTTAAAATCTTTCTTTCCCGGTTCACTTCTGACTTTTGGAACATATAGAGATAACAGATCCAGGGACCAGAGACTCTAATTATTAAAGTCATTCCAACAGATGTAGACTAGTAAAAATGAAGGAAACGGACCTACAACCTATAAATTGTAATGTGTCTCTCTAACATTCATAAATTAAAACTTCATGATTGATTTTAACATCATTTACAGGTGGATTTACTGTTGTCTGAGCGACTGTCATCCAGATTCTAAGTGATGAAGTAATTGCAGCAATTGTTTGGGAAAAAAAAAAAGTAATTTAAATGTGCTTGAAGGCTTACAGCCGTAATTACACATCACCAGCAAAGTCTTCAGGCTCCCGATTTAATGACCTGTGTAATCGCGAATACATGTGTCTGTGTAACTTTGTACTATACATACACTAAATTAATGAAGATTGCTTTAGGCTTATACAGATAGTTAGTCCATAGACACACTGAGTTGTTCAGTACAGGCCTATTAGCAAAAATGGATAATCCGCCGCTCAAATTGACAGTGTTGTCTGCGGCCACCTCAGTAGGGAAATGAGCGGCATCCCCTCAGTCTGATACGGGTAATGGAAATAAAAAAAAAAGACAGGGTCATGTTGGATGTAATTTTGTCAGTCGCGTATAGCACTTCACTCTTCCCGTTCTCCTCTGCAGCTTGTATCAGTTGACTCCGCGATCCAACCCCTCCCCCCAAAATTTTCTCTATCCCATCACACTCCTCTCACCCCCATTTGGAGTGGTGCATTTGTATGGAAATAACCGGTCTGCATTACCTCCGGCAGTTTTCGAGCTGTGTTTCCATCATCTTTTTTTTTATTTTTATTTTTTTTGGTGTTTTTATTTATTTATTTATTTTGAACCCCTCCCTGCCCCAATCCACAAGGTTTTCTAATGTAAGAGAAAAAGCTGTGTTATCTAAGTGGGTTTGTTATTAGTTGGGCTTTGCTGTTGTGATTGGAGATGGCTCCTGCAGCACTACCTACTGCCGGATGAACGATTAGTTGCTCTCCGCTGGAGGGGAAAAGTTGATTTCTTTTTCCACCACTGCCTGCACAGCCACCTAAACCTATTGTTCTCTCCACCAATTTCCCTCTCAACATCTTTCACATCTTATCAGTCTTCCATTTTTTGGCAGCTTTTCATTTTCATTTTCTCTGTTTTTATCATCTACTCTTCTCACTCTCTGTGATCACAGCGCTGATCTTTTGTGAAATTCCACATCAAGTATTCCCTTCCATACCATTCTAAACTTCTATTTCTAAAATAATGTTTGCTGCATTAGTGTGACAACTGATATTGCATTAGCCAGGTTATATTACAATACAGTTGCATATTTTTACAGATTTGTGGATAGAAATAAGATACAGAGCATAAATAATATAAGTAAAAAGTCATCTCTCACTAGAGTTCTAGCTTCTACCGTAGAAAATCTAACGTTTTCCATTTTTCATGTGCTGAACAGCTACTCCCATTTTGCTCTTTCGATGCCGGGAAGTTGCACCAGCTACAAATGAGCACATAATCTGTTTTTTTAACATATAGTGTCTGCAGTTCTTGCCGCAGGGAAAGTCTCATCATTAATAATCTTTCCCTTGCCTTCCCTACTTTTTGTTGTTAATAGCTGGGTCAGACCATCCTCCTCCTATAATAAGGCAGGGCCCAATCAATCAGACGGTTCCTGTGGACAGCACGGTGGTCCTGGGATGCCAAACTGCCGGTACTCCACCTCCAGCAATCCATTGGAAAAAGGATGGTGCAGTGGTGTCTCCGGTGGACTCCCGGATGTCCCTGGCTGAGACAGGATCGCTGGAGATTCACTATGCCAAGGTGGAGACATTGTAATGCTAGTGCTAAATAGCTGTTTCACTGAGTAGAACCACCTGACTAATGTGTCACTATTTCTGCTTTTTAAGCTTGGCGATACAGGCTTCTATACTTGTGTAGCTTTTAGTCCCACCGGAGAGGCCTCCTGGACAGCATACTTACAAGTGGAAGGTAAACAGTGTTGAATAAAGTACTGGAAAGTTACACTTGAGTACAAGTACAGGTATCCTACCAAAAAATTACTTTGGTAGAAGGTCAAGTCACCAACTGAAATGCTACTCAAGTTAAAGTCTTTAAGGATCTAGTATTTACTGTACTTAAGTATATCAAGTAAGCTACAATTAAATGTACTCAAGTAATGAAAGTTAAAGTACAAGTAAATGTTAACACTTTAAGGGGCACTCATAGAAATACTCTGAAAATATAAATTTCAGCCTTAGTGTGTTATTGGAGGACCTAACAAGACTTCATTACTTTTGTGAAATGTTTTTTCAAATTTTGTTTGTTATGTAGAAAATCAAGGTCAATGAAGTTACCATATTTGGTTCCATACAATCCAAAAAGTAATTATAAAAAATCCAATTAAAACACATGCGAGGTGAAAGGAACATGTATTTTAGAACATTAGAACATCACTTTTAGAGCATTACAACAACATAAGTGCTGATCCAGACACCTGTCAACATACACATTACCCCTTTGAACATCATTACTTATATTAGTACCATTACTTCATGGTACCTAACAAAGCAGTTACACTCACTGTTCATGCAGACGTGGACCTTACAGACCCTGTAGATCACACTGGACCTGAGATTGTTGCCTCACTGTCCTCACTGTAACTGTTGCTGTCTCTGTCTTGTAATGTGTGCGGAAATTACTAAAAATAGTCACATGCCCGGTAAAGGGTTTATACCAACCAAAGGCAGTTAGAGTTTGGAATATTACCCTGCTGCTCACATCAACAGATCGCTGACAGGTTGAGTGTGAATTGTTGTTTGTACTTGTGCATTACACGATTAAATCCAATGACATATCATCTTCCTGACTTTGTTGCAGTCACGGTATCTCAGCGGTGAACACACCAAATTTCCTTTTAATTTATTTTTTGTAACGAGTAACAATACTGTGCATTAAAAATGTATCAGAGTAGAAGTATGCAATTGAGTTAGGAAATGTAGTGAAGTAAAAGCGAAAGTAAAAAGTATAAAAAATACTCAGTAAAGTACAAATTCTCCCAAAATATACTTGAGTACAGTATTATTACTTCATTACTATACAGCACTGAAGGTAAATTAGTGAAGAAAGTCTGAAATAATCCTAGGTCCTACAGTAAAGAGCAGATTAGTGTTAATACATTTCTCGGCACGTCTTTGGCAGAGTTTGGAGTTCCTGTCCAGTCCAATCATCCAACTGACCCCAACCTGCTTCCTAGTCCTCCATCGAAACCCGAGGTCACTGACATCAGCCGCACTTCTGTCACACTGTCATGGAAATCTATTCCTGCTTCTGGAGCAACACCTTCATCCTACATAATTGAAGCTTTCAGGTTTGATATGTGTAGTGTGTAGTTGGCTTTAACAACCTCAAATACATGTTTCAGGTCTGAGAATCTATGTCTCTGTGTTATTTTTGTATTTCTTTGCAGTTATATGTTGGGTAACAGATGGGTGACCCTGGCTGAGCATGTGAAGACACAAACATTTGTTGTGAAGAATCTGAAGCCTGGAACTGTCTATCTGTTTATGGTCAGAGCAGTGAATACTCATGGCCTCAGTGATCCCAGTCCAATTTCCGACTCCATCAGAACACAGGGTCAGTGGAGTTTTCATTTAGTGCTTTTTAGATTTACTTTCTATTGAATGCATACAGGTCAAGCTGTCAAGAACCTGAGCATTTCGGTTTAATAAGCTTGTCTTTTCTTTCTTTGGTACTGACAGACAGTAGTTCCACTATCCTGGGAGTTGATCACAGGCATATCCAGAGGGAGCTAGGAGACGTGGTGATTCACCTGCACACACCAGCAGTGCTGTCATCTACTGCTGTTAGGCTGCAGTGGATGGTAAGAGAGCAAAACGTCTTACAAAAAGTCTGTACTTTTGTTCTATATCAGTGTTTCTCAACCTTTTTTGAACAAAGGCCCACATCGTGAGCCTCCTCCCACACTCCCTATCCCTGAAAAAATTTCGGACGGGGGTGGGGGTTACGCGTTATTCTAAAAGTAACACAACAAACGTGTATGTAGAGGACGTGGTGGGTTATATAGCTCTGTAGATAAAGCCCCCCCCTCACCTCGTCATTTCCCACATGCTTCCCCCTGAAAACAAAATTGCAACCGGGGGTGGGGGGTAATCTGCTGCATCTCTTTTTGTACTAATAGCCACTAAGTCTGTGACTTTTCATGATTTTTTTCCCCCTCCCGTCCTGCCCCCCCTTGAGAACCACTGTTCTATAGGAATTAAATTGCACTGTTGGGGTAAATATGGGCAAGGGTCAAATGATTTACCAGTAAATAGAAATACAAACATTGCATTAAAATGATATAAAAGTAGAGGAGCTTGAACTATACAAATCAATAATGTCTGTAATTTAATAAGTGAGTTTACAATTTGTGAGACAAATTAAACACAGGACCAGGATAACCTTCAGGGCTAAAAGTATCCACTGTGAAGACATTTAAAAAGATTTATTTTGAAACTGCATGCGGTTTTCTCTCTAAACATTTAAAGTATTAGCAGAGAATAAATCCTCTGCACAGAAGGGTAATTTTATTTTCAGTGTGATATATTACACTTTGTTACTAGCACCTTAGAATTTATAGCAGTGTTTTTCCTCCATTATCCCACTTTTAAGTTGCATAAAACAATACCGGCTGTTTTCACAGCACAGGGAAGAAGTACACTATATTGAGCTTTCTCCATCAGGCGCTTCGCACTGTACCACCCTCCCACCTCATGAAAAGAGCCCCCTGCAAACCAGTATGAATCAACAAGGACACAGCCTTTTGCTGGTTTGAATGAAACTTAGTCAGCAAAGTGGCCGAGTGTTTTTCCTTTATGCCAGCTGGATGCTCACATGGAATTCTTTTAAGGCATCTTTGGTTAGATTTGTGAGGCTGATGCTTAAATGGAAATGCACTTAGTTCTCTTATGGTGTGTTTTTAACCCGAACTATGTTGAAAGGAAACTATTAATGACCTCATGTTGTGGTTTCCAGTGAGATTTCACAGATAGAGGGAAAATCTAAAGCACCCCAAAGGCAAGGAAATAATTTAAACAGATCCTTCCTGCAGGAAGTTCACTGTCACACACGATAAGGCACTCTCAGCCCTCAAAAGTGTATGTTATTTCAACTCACATAGATATACTACTGTGTACATCAGATCTTATGATGGGACTCACAGTCACTGTAATCAAACAATAACAGTGATAAAGTATGCCTACTTACCCATAATGCCTATTGGAGTGGTCTGCTCGTTCATATATGTTATCTTTGCATCTCAATAGGTTGAACAGCAGTCCTTGTACATTCAGGGATATAAGGTGCTATATAGGGCGTCTGCAGACCATGGCCAGCCTGAGGCGCAGTGGAGTGTGCTGGAAGTACGCGCACCTCAGGAGGATGGAGTGGTGATCAGCCAGCTGAAAAGAGGATCCATCTATGAGTTTAAAGTGAGGCCCTTCTTTGATGAGTTCCAGGGAGCTGACAGTGATGTGAAAGTGGTCAGGACATTGGAGGAAGGTGACTGTTACTACTAAATATACTTATAAAGAGCTAAGAATTCAGTAATTTTACTGTTCAATGTGTAGCGTAATTAAAACACATAGAACACCCATTAAGACAGTGTGTATGTCTCCATGGTTAATTGTATTCCCCATTGTCTCAGCTCCTAGTAGAGCACCCCAGGGTGTTACTGTGACAAAAAGCGATGCCAATGGGACTGCCATCCTTGTTACTTGGAAACCACCCCCAGGACCAGAAGAGGCTGGAGTCATTCAGGAGTACAAGGTAAAATGAGGAGGCTTGTGTAGCTGCGGACTGAATCATGTCTTTTCCAGTTAAATGCAATTTCTTTCCCTGTGTAACTGTTGATGCCTCTTGTGTTGTTGCATGTGTCCCTCAGGCATTCACTGTCATCTTGTTTCCTCCTCACTTTTCTCTGACAGATCTGGTGCCTGGGTAATGAGAGTCGGTATCATATAAACCAGTCGGTGGATGGCTCCACTTTCTCTGTGCTCATTTCCAGTCTGGCTCCAGGAATTCGTTACAGTGTTGAGGTTGCGGCTAGCAACGGCGCCGGACCCGGAGTCAAAAGTGATGTCACTTTCTTTCAGTTAGGTGAGAATCCTGCTATAAATAGTCTCTGCATTTATATAAACTATATCATGAACATACTCCAAGAACAACAAGACAAAAGACTTGTATTTCTTTGTTGTTGTGTTTGTCACCTTAGAAGATTTTTATTCTTCCACAGTATTGATGTTATTTTTTCTTCGCATGAAATGAATACCTGATATATCTTCTTCCCCCTTGACTTTCAGACTCTGCAGGTCAGATGATGGATATCACTGAGGAAAGAGACACTTTGTCTCAAATCTCAGATGTGGTGAGGCAACCTGCGTTTATTGCTGGCATTGGCGCCACCTGCTGGTTAATCCTCATGATATTCAGTGTATGGCTCTACCGACACCGTAAGAAGAGAAGTGGCCTTAGCAGCACCTACACTGGCATCCGCAAAGGTATAAGTGGGTTTTTTTTTTGTTTGTTTGATTCTTTTGGGTATGCAGTTTAAGACAACCATATGCGGGCATCTTCAAAATACATTGCCACATAAACACAATACAAAGACATACTTCTGATAGGATTTCAGTGAGCTCCAGTTATGTGAGTTTGTCTGCACATTTAAAGGTCAGAAGTGATCAAGCCATGACATGTTGCTCCTATACTAACAGAAATTGTCATCTCAATGCTCTTAAGAAGTATTTTCATGAGCTGATAACCAGAGCACATCAAAAAAGTGCAGACTATTCTGGTTTAATCTTCCTTTGAAACACAGACTTCAGAAGCAAATTAGACACTTTGCATTTGCAAATAAGCAGACATTCAAAGGCTGACCTTTAGTCGCTCATTTGTAGAGTGTCATATCCACAACACAACACAGTTTCTGGAAGGACAAGCCTGTCAACCTGCCATTACCGTATCTGCTACAAAATCACTGTTATTTACCACATCTCCCTTGGGTTGCCTGTCAGCCATTAACCTTCACCTGGACACTCATGTCAAAGACAGTGGCAGCAGCAAAGAAGATTGTATTGCATGCGGTTGCTTTAATGTTTGTACACATCTCTATTTATATATGCAATGAAGTCCATCAATACATGTTTTGCACTGTGCAGACAGGACATGCATACACAAAAATACTACAAGACTTGAATACTTAAGTATATTCCACTAATTTCTGTTTCTTTTTGTTATTCCACACATCTGTCTATCCCTACAGTCCCATCATTCACCTTTACTCCAACAGGTATGTATCTTATAATAGATTTAAATGAAGAAAGGTAAAAATATATGTTAAAATCTGTGTATATTATTTCAGCAAAGGCAGTCATTCTTTTGGAAACATAGCTGCTGTGGAATATAGAAATAACTCAAGAGAGTGCATTGTTTTTGTATTAAGTAGGAATATGAGTTAAATGTGAAAGGTAGCAAAGTAAAAACAGACATTATTTCGGTAGATATGCAAAAATATAAAAAATAATTAGTTATTGTAAGCTTTAAGAGACAGACTCGCCCTGAGCCCAGCTGTTAACGAGGTTAGGTTCACTGTTATTTTAATAAGGGTAAATATAGAGTACCTGGAATTCATTCTACAGGAGAAATTTTATTTGTTTGATGATTTGCTGCTAGTGATGGGAAAAAAAACAGTTTTTCTTGTTTGTGAACTTATGCTGCAGTTGGTAGAGGCACTGATAATTATTTGTGTTGTCATATTTAACAGTAAACTCTAGAGTCTTTCTTATAGACGGATACGAATATGTATTGAAGTATGTGTAGACTTTTGATTTTAGTTTTTGTCTCAGAAACTCAATGTTTGTCTCTGCCTTGGGCTGCCTGGGGTTGTTTCTCGTCTTGACGGCTCATCAAGATTTAATGTTTTTTTCTGTTCTCTTTGCAGTTGCCTATCAAAGAGGAGAATCTGTGTGCAGTGCTGGCAGGTTAGACATATTTTTGTGTCTTTGTTTGGTAAAACTGATGCCATGCATTTACTCTGTGGAAACACTAGGGGGAGGTGTCCTCCTTCTCTAAAAGATGTGCCTCATATATCCACCTTACACTGGAATCTCAGTGATTTAAGCCGCAGCAGGTTTTGATTGACAACACTGTGGTCCTCATTGTTGCAGACCTGGCCTCCTCAGCATGGGCGAACCCTTGAACCAGCTGTGGATGCCTGACAATTGGCCAAATGCATGTGCCAATCATAAAGACTGTAGCATCAACTGCTGCAATAATGGCAACGGCACCAGTGACAGTAACATGACAACATACAGCCGCCCAGGTTAGTGCAAGACAGAGCTCAGAGCTTCTGGGATGCATGTTGCTTGTCTAATAAAAAACATCTTCCAGTAGTACAGAAGGTTTGGGACTTGTTGTTGATACATGTGCTGCTTTGTCTCACACATTCCCCAGCTGACTGCATAGCAAACTACGGAAGCCACCCAGAAAACAAGCAGGGAGGTCAGCTTAGTTCGGAGACGCCCATTTACAGTGATGTGAATCTCTCCAACAAACTGAATGACATTAAGACATTTAACAACTCCAGTCTGTGCTTTGCAAGTCCAGGATCAACAGCCACATATGAGCCCATTCCATATGCCACCACCCAGCTCATTCAGTCCAACATTAAAAATAAAGCAGCCATTGGTGGCGCTATAGCAGAGCCTCCTGACATACCCTGCTGGAAACAGCCTCCCAATCCACCTCCAATACCTAAGGAGATGGCAGCACAGATGCAGTACAATATAATTGAGCAGAACATGCTAAATAAAGGTAAAGTATGTTCATTTCTACATGCACAAATTAAACATACATGAAAAACAAACATAGTGCAATTTTCTTCTTACTTTATTTGCAGATCATTTGCAAGGAAGTGAGGGAATGATCCATTCCAAAACAATTCCGTACAATCAGACCCATGATCACAGCACTGTCAGTTCACACCACAGCTCAGACAGAGGCAGCAGCACCTCAGGTAAGACCAAGAGCAATAGTGTACAAATGTGGAGAGATTTTTAATATAGCCAGGCACAGGTGTAGTTTGGTTTACCTTAGTGTTTTCGGGTGTGTTTTTCTCTTCTCAGGAAGTCAAAATCAAAAGAAGGGAGTGCGTGCTCAGAAGATGCCAAAGCATAATGCTGTTAGCTGGGGAGAAGTGCTGTCTCCTCCTCATGCTAATGCCTGGGACTGTGATGAATATAGTTTACCCATGGAAAACAGGCAAGGAACAAACAGATGCACACAGCATTGCACAGGTCCTGTAGAAAACACAAGTGACACAGTAAGGTCTGAGTACTGAAAGAAAATAGAATTAAAGAATATGAAAGAATTAAAAATATCTTGCTATGTTTACCAGTCGGCACCAAATATGATACCAAATTTTATTCTCAACTGGCACCACGTAGAGAATTAATGATACTACTACAGCTTTTGCATACTGTGCTACTCTTTAGCAAGCATTATTCCACTAATTGACAGAAAACTTATTTGTATATTAACTTTATCCGACTTGCAGTTATTTTTGACATGCTGTGAACACCTGCAGCCCTTCTTTCAACACTAAATCCTTACTGTTATAATGATTTAAGCCAGTTCTATCTATATGAAGTAAACCAGGATGTATTTTATCAATAAAAAAGGACAGATTTGATACACAGTTTTGAGATTACTATGCAGGAGTATTTTCTATATTTATTCATTTATTTAGACTCAGACTCAGCTTTATTGTTATTCAAACCATGTGACATAATAGGTGTATGCAGTATGTAGAGAGTAAAATTATAAATAAAATGACTATTTTTCCCTTTCAGTTATAATCCTGAGGAGACAAGAGAAAACTGCCCAACTCCTCCAGCTAGAGGGGTGGCCTCGACCCATACTGAGGGATCCTGTAGTCACCCACCACCCATCACCTCATCACATGGAAACCTGAGCGAAGGCTTGCACAATGGAAATGAACAACATGGGTAATAACGGATTCTTTATTGCTCTGCAGCACCTTCCAACCATTTGTATTTTTCTAAAGCAAGGGTGTCAAACTCATTTTAGTTCAGGGGCCACATACAGCCCAGTATAATCTCAAGTAGGCCAGATCAGTAAAATAACAACAGTGAAAAAAGTATAATTACATTATGAAAGTGATTACATCTACAAATTATCCTTTGAAATATGTGAATAGCATGAACAACCTGAAATGTTGTACAAAAGTACAATTTTAACAATATTATGCCTCAGTTTATCATTTAGAAATGTGTATTACAATTTATAGATTGCACTAGATCTATAAATGCACAAAACATTTATTAATAAGCAAAATATTGTTAAAATTGCACTTACTTCTCTTAAGACATTTCAGGTTGTTCATATTTGTTCAGGTTATTCACACTTTTTGTGAAAGGCTAGTTCGTAAATGTACACATTTTCATGTAATTACGCCTTCTACACTAAAACAAAGAGGAAAAATGTAGAGTTGCCATTATTTATAGGTTATTATGATAGTATTTTATTAATCTAACCCACCTGAGACCAAAATAGGACTTTATGTGAATTAAAATGATTGATTGTTAGTATCTTCAGTGTCATTTTTTACATTTCACAAATTCATACCATGGGCTGGAAAGGACACTTTGGCGGCCTGGTTTTGGCCCACAGGTCGTATGTTTGACACCCCTGTTCTAAAGATTTGAGCCAGTTCATAATGAAAATAATCTGTGGCTGCAACGCAACAGCCAACACAACCATTTTCTCCGACACACTTGTACAATTCTATACCCTTCAGCATGGATACTGATGGTCAGGAAGAGGATGATGAAGAAATAGAAGAGGAGGAGGAAGATGCAGAGCTCCCCGAGAGCCCCTATAGCCAACTCCACAAACGGCAGCAGCACAAACACCAGAGACCCCACCCTTCTCAACACAAGCTGCTCCTCCATGGGTTGGAGCAAACCCCAGCCTCCAGCACTGGGGATCTGGACAGATCAGTAACGGGCTCTATGGTTAACAGCTGGGGCTCAGCATCTGAGGATAACATTTCGTCAGGCAGGTCCAGTGTTGTCAGCACCTCAGAGGGATCCTTCTTTACAGATGGGGATTTCAACCAGGCGGTAGCATCTTCAAGAGATATAGTAGGTCTGCGTGTTAGCAGATACCCCGAAGAGACAGGTGAGGAAAAAACATGACATGACTTTAACAATGATCAAAAATCTGAGACTGTCCAGTGTGTCACACCTTACATGGTATTCACAATATGCGTGTATGGTATTATGGATTTATTCACACTAAAAGATTTAGAATGATATCATTCAGTGTTTGGGAGTTACTAGTGGTATACAATGGTGTTGCATAATTAATTCTATAATATATGCAAGTTTAGTCTGTGTGGGCAGCACTGTCACCTCACAGCAACAAGGTGTAGGATTTAATTCCAGTACTGACCGGCATGGGTGTATCTGTGCAGGTTTATATGTTCTCTCCACATACTTGGGGTTCCACCATCCAAAGACATACATGTAATAGGTTAATTGGTCTAAATCACCCATAGGTGTGAATGTTTGTTCATTTGTCAGCCCTGTGATGACCTGGCGACACATGTACCCCACCTTTACCCAAAGGTCGCCAGGATAGGCCCCGGCACCCACATGACTGTCAGTGCTGGAGAATGGATGGGATTAATCTTTACCTATATTAAAACATTTCCATTTAAATTACAGTTACTCATCAAAGTGTGGATGGATATAAAGAGGTTAAAGGGGTTATCCAGATATATTGTCTATAGAAAGCTTGTGTGAAGTATTTAAAATAGGTACATGTCTTATTCCATTATTAATCAGTAACTACATCAACAACACTGATCATGACTGTATATTTGTTTACAGCTCCTCACATCTATCATATTCTGCGTTATCTCACTCTATTGAATTATGAATTTATCTAAAGCTCGACGGCACCAGCGGCCCAGCAGCCCCATGTCCACAGACAGCAACATGAGTCCTGCAATAACACATAAAAGACCCCGCAGGCATAAACAGAACCAATCTGGTCAACATGGCTACCATCCCAAAGATGTCTTCAATGATGGTAAAGATGGGATTAAGTGTGTAGCTACTCATTTGCTACTGTATTAGCTGTAATAACACTAACCCTCCCTTGTGCTGTTTGTGCGTTGTGTGTGTTTTCCCAGACTCTTGCATGCCTCTCAGTTTCACTAGAGAGGCATCCCATGGTGATTATAGAGTGAGGGGGGCCACACTGCCTCGTATGGGCTCTGGGGAGACCCGAGGTCGCAGAGGCAGCGCTGGTACTCAGAGGATTAGGGAGGGTATGTTTGAGGAAAAGGAGGGCCAGGAAAAGCACAAAACTCCAGTAGGAGCGAAAGGAAGCAACAAAAGCCGACAGCACTCAGGTACTGATGGGATTATTGCGTGTAGCCCTTTGCATCATCTGTATTCTCTATTATGTAATTATGTAACGGTCTGAATGGTCTACACCTGCAATTTCCTTTCTGTCCTTTAGAATTTGGGGATGTCCTTCTGTACAGTCGTCCCTCTTTCCCATCAGGTCAGACTCAGAGGGGGCCTGATGAGAGTAACTCCTCCAGCTTCATGCCATGTGGAGATTCAAGGACCAAACAGGGAGGCGAGGGGGCACCCACGGCACAGGGTGGAAGGTAGATAAGAATATAAACAAGTTTGTCAGATGCAATTTGGAAAAACTTTGAGTAAAGATGTAGTTTATTGTCTCTAAAACGACTTAGGTATAAAAAAAACAGACAGTTTCAATACCTTTATTTATGATGAAAGAAACTTAACCCATAAAGACCCAAACATCCACCAGCAACCAAAATCATTCACTATTATAACAGGTCTATTACCCCTTGATACACTAACCCTATCAATACATGTCAATAATTGGTGTAAAATGCAGTTTGTCACCTTTTCATGGTCATCAGATATGATCCGTTTGGACGTTCAGAGGCTCCGTAGTGAATGTGGAAACACCGTTATCTTCTACAACATTGATTCACCAGTAAAACCCATGGAGTTGGATCAATGACAGTGGATGGACACACTTATAAGATATATTTTGCAGGAAAAAAGTCATTTTCTTCAGTTTTCTCAACATTAATCTTAACTTTAATGAACATCTACATCATCAGTACAGTCAGTTAAATATAGGAAAATACCAGATTTTCACTTAAAAATGCAAAATGCAGAGCATAATATTAGAGTAAATGGTGATTAAATTACTTAGGAAAGGTTAAAAATAGAAAAAAAAAATATTTGGAAACTACCACAAAAGCAACACTGGGTCTTTATGGGTTAATCTTGTCTTGTATATATCCTACACTGCCTGTCTATATCCTATTTATTACACATATTTGTTATCTGTAGTACAGAGTTAGTTTTTTGTATATTTCAGCAATTTTTGTAATACTTTAGTGGTATATGTATATTTAACATTTTATCTTGTAACTTTTGTACATTGCTTCTTTAGTGTGATATTTTATACAGTCTTTTTTGCACTAATTGTTTTTGCTGCTAAACAGAAGAGAGCTACTAAACGAATTTTTATTGTTCCTGTGACAGTAACAATAAAGATCTATTCTATTCTATTCTATTCTATTCTATTCTATTCTATTCTATTCTATTCTATTTTTTTCTTTCCACAGTTCGTGAAGAGGCAAAGCAACAGGAAAACAGGAATGTCCTTCAGTCACTTGAGACACAGGACTTTGACCCCTATGATATAGAAAAAGAGGACTCTTAAGAATACTGCACAATACATGCTATTGTTTTCTACTTTGAATTTGTTATTAGGTGTTGGAAAAAAAGAAAAAGAGCTTTCATGTTTTGGTCTGCGGACTTGAGTTTAATGCACAGTTTCTTGTTAACTGTTGGGTGACCGGTTTCCAGAACCCTGAACAACAGGTTGCCTGCTTATGTATGATGAATGCACATTTGATGGCGGTTGTGAGTGTCTACAAAAATATTGTCCATGACGACTGCTGGATGCAGTCCATATGATATTTCTTGTCAGTTGTCTTGTTACTTTACTGTAATTGAAAGTCAGTCATTACCAGCCATCTTGTAAATTGTTTAAATTGTTTACTGCCACAGAAGTGCTTCAAAATCAAATTTTATATAACAGTGTTAATGTTTTATAAGTGATGTACATCTTGTCTCTTAATTATTTGTTCTACTTTGGTTATAAAAGCACAATCACTTAATTTTATTCTAAGTCGTTATTATATGAATTTCAGTCTGGAGGAGATCGGTCTCTGTAGTCATGCTAATCATTTTTATCAGTGCTCTTCAGGCTGAGAAAATGGTTGTTGATTGTGGTTGTGCATTCAGTTGGGTACATTTGAGCTGCTTTCATTCAGACTCGAAATATCTATTGTGTGTACTGAGAGAATTGCATGCGGATTCACCTGTAGGACGTTTTACTTAACATTTTGACTACTTTGTCCTCCATTTGGGATGATGAATAGTCCGGTCATGGACTGGTTCCATTTATTCTTTCACTCCAGTGAGTCCATTTCATTTAGTCCAATGTTCCCGTGACCTTGGCCATAACTTTTAGAATAGGGCTGGACAATAAGCCACATTTTATGCAAGCACCTTTTATGAATTTCACACCAATCTTAAATGAGACCCAAAGCAAATTTTAATATATATGAGTGAATCTGTGAATCTGATCCAACTCAATACATCATCCCACAGGAAATTCAACCAACCAACCAACCAACCACACTGTAAAATAGTCAGCCAGAATCAGACATACTGTAATCATAATTATATAGATTTTTAGGCCCCATTGTCCAGCCTTATTCAGCAGGCTACATATGGAACAGATATGTCACGTTAAATACTCTGTTTAATAAATATTGCTGTTCCTAAAATGATAATCCATGTTTTTACTTATTTATGGATGTGTGTTCTTCATATCTTAAAGTATAAAAGCAGATTGTAGAATCCTATTCAAGAAAAATAGATACTGCCAAAAAAAACAAACAAAAACAAAAAAACACAGGTTCTAGATGTGGTAGATTTTATGCTGAGGAGAGCTGACTTATGGGGAAAGATGTTAGTCTATATTTAGTTAGTCTATACTTTCTTGGTAAATTCCACTGGCATTTTCGGTTGAATAACCTCTCAGTTGACATGTCTGTTTCTGCACATGAAATTTGACTCCATAACAATGTGGCCCTATTGTTTATCTGTTGCTAGGTAACCCACTTCAATTCTATGATTCTATGATTCTGGGCATAGCAATGTGATTGTAAGGCTATTGTATTCCAAAATTACCAATATCTCCTTAAATATGGGTCCTATCACCTTGTCGTTTTCGCTAGTCTCTTCCTTGACCAAAAATACATAAGTATGCCAAACTGCAGCAGTCAGCTCTTTCCGGATTTTGTTTGATGCTCAAGACACACGCACAAACAGAATCCACTTCCCTTTTATAATATAGATCTATAAACATTCAAGTATTCCATCATGTCGACTCATAACAATTCTTGTTTTTGCACAATTATTTGTGATTAAAACATTTTTAAAATATCTCTTTAAGTTCAGAAATACATTAGGAGCTTCCTGAATGCCAAATATTTGGCAGTTCATCTCAAAGGAAAACCTATCCAGTTTGAAGCTGTGAGATGAAGTGTGTATGGAAGACACGAGAAAGGAGAACTGGAGACACGCTGTTTAATTAACCTCACTTATGAACCTTCATCAAGAGAGCAGCTGTGCACTGTTGAAAAGAAAAAAAGGGTTGTAAATCCTGCCACAGATGTCTTTCATTGTGTGTGTGTGTGTGTGTGTGTGTGTGTCAGGTGACACTCCCCAGGTCCACATAGTAAAGGCTGTAGCAATAATTTAAAAGATGAAATACACACCTACGTAGAAGTTAATGTGATGCATTAACAGAGGAGCGTAGACCCTGAAATGACTCCATTATGCAGTGGTAAGTCAGGTGAGTAGGTCCTGTGACTTGGACTGTTTTGTTTGTTTTTATGTTTATGTAATTTATGCAGTTTATGTAAATTTATGTAGACTGTTCTTGTATTTTCTTTAGTGAAGATTTAAGTGAACTTGGTTATGGATTAGTGCTTTACTTAATGTTTTACCTTCCACTCTTTTCTGGGAGGCTGAAACAATAGAGAGCCCAATATTCATGTATTATGCTTCATTTGAAAGGGAATATCTTGTGGTTTCTTTAATATGAGACTCTATGAAATTAAAATTTTGATTTGATTTTTATTTAGGGCACCACCTGTTCTTTTCCTGGAATTGGAACAGGCTGAATTAATGTAATAATTTGTTAAAATAATCAGCAATTAAATTAATCAGTCTTATAATCTAAATAATGAACTTTGATTCCTTGATCTCAGGTGTCTATCACAAAGGCAAATCACACAGAACTAACCTAAATGGTCTGAATGAGACTATTTATATAATGAATGAAAGATATAAAATACAGCATATATGTGAGTTATTTACAAATATGTACAGGCATACGTAAGTATTGATTAGGTATGGACTGTGAAAAAATTAATAGAATAGATATATAGTTATATAGTTATATACTGTACATATAGATGAGTTTTGCATTTGGAAATGGTAGAATGAGTAAAAAAAGGTAGGACTTGTATCATTTAATGTAAATATATGACTGAAGTGTATGACTGAAACACAATCTAAACTTCATCAGTTTTAACACACTCAAATCTAACCCCAACTCTAACCTGGTCACCACAACCTGGTAGATGTGACAAAAGAAGAAGTAGATCTACATCAAAACATAAGAATGACCTTGACATTCATACATGAAAACTGTATACACATAGTTAATATCTGACCTTTACATTAGGCCTCATTATTTTTCATCATTCTGTATTCAGATAACCTTTGCTGCAGATGTTTTTTTAGTTTAAATGTAAATTAAGGCGTGATTGATGTTTGTGTAAAACGTATACCAGACATTTAACCTGTGACACATTGCTGCATTAGGATTTATCAGCTGTACCCCTGGATGCAGAGTATACTCCCTATGTAATTAAAATAATTAGAACCTTTTTAGTAATGAAACATTAAATTCTTGCAGTCAAGGGCTCACCTCAACCTAGAAACAATTAAACTCCCTCCTTGGCCATTTTCCAACTTGATCAAATTCAGCTTTCACAACACATAACTGCCAAGGAGAAGAGGATTGAAGGTAGAATGACGTCAGTCTTTCTTTACTTGCCTTCAGATTCATTGCCAGAGTAGTTTCTTCTGTGAAAGGGCAAAAAGGACTGTTGCAAGTGAAAAGGGAAAAAAAAAATCAATCATCACTATTCAAAAGCAAATAATGCATTAAGACAACAACCAGAAACAGGTCTGAGTCATCATGACAGGAAAAATAAAAGTTCTTTATTACCTATAGGGACACCATCACCTATGTGTTTCGACTACACTCGGTCTTTGTCAAGGCCTCGCTCTGTCCTTACAACCCTAAGTACATTCTATGGTCAGAACTGAATAAAGTGCCATGAGCTGAGCTACTCAGGTGTCTTACCCTACAATCACTCACAGGGTCTATTCTACAAGCCCTCCACTCACTGATCCGTGACAAACCTAGACTGAAGTCACTTCATTTGTCACAATATTATGTAACTCGCAGGTGCACTTTGTTCTGATACAGTCCATCAGCCAGATTCACTCAAGCACTTTGCAACTGCTGGTAAAATTATTATATTTATAATTGCATTTTGTGAAGAAAAAGCGATAAGTATGTAGAATTATATCCCATTTATCGTAACTTGAATATTATTTCACACAAATGGGGACATTTATGAAGTATGGCCATTTTCAAAAGGTGAAAGGTATAAAGGTGTGTGATTTTCTGTCAACCGTGATCTGGTAAGTAATTTTTAACCCAAGTGTGCAAGATAATCTACACCTTAGACACCATAACTTATCATTATTTTGTCAGATTTGATGTTTACATAATGTGTGCACACTGTACAAGCACTGTCGAAAGGAAGCTTTGATATGCAATATTCAGTGATTTTTGCATCATATTCCTGGGGTTCACATTGCGTCACATACAGTAAGGTTCCTCATGAATTATTCCATTAAGTTGATTGATGGAATTTTGAATAAGATTTAGTTGTTTGAGCAACGCTGTTATTCTCAACCAAACTAGTTCTCAAGGCTGTGAGTGGCTGCCTTCATCCCACTCTATTTATTTCTTTTTATTTTCAAGGACAACTGTCTACAGTAGGTTATTCACAAGTGTTTGTCTTGGTTTCTAAGATACTGTGTGCATGTGTGTTACTCTGTGTGTGCATGTGCACGTGTGTGTGTGCTGCCAAGTTTCATTTTCAATTTTGCCATGTTTATCCAGCAGATTCTCTGCAATCTGTTGACAAAGAGCTGGCCATGACAGCTAGGGCAAATGTGGCAGAACTGCAGAGAGGCTGACAGAGGAAGTAAAACTGATGACTGTCAACCTGAACATCTCTTTGTAAGGGAGCAGATCTATAGAGACAGTATGGCTGCCTGCCGTACAGCAAATAAACCCGTCTCCTCTGACTTTGCAGTTGAACAGCGCCATATGTTGTCTAGGTGTTCAATTTTCTCCCATTATACCACACCAAATGTTGAATCTCCACACGATCCAATATATTCCTCGGCATTTGTTGTAGAAGTCTTTAGAGGTTTGGAAAAACTGGCACGCCAAAGCTTTTTAAACAGGTACAAGATTCAATCATCCAGGCAACAGGATTTTCAGCATAATGAAGTTTATTGAGCATGTGCAGAAGCACTGTTGCAGGAAAAAAAGTCTGGAGGTGATGAAGACATTGATTACGCTCCGAGTGGTGAAATAAACAGGTGGTGTCAGAGATAGGCTGCATTCCTCTGTTTTCAGAGAGGCAGTGTTTTCCTATGTCATTGACATCCTCAGAGGAGAGAAGGGCGCCAAGATTGAGGACCTGGAATAAGGTGACCTGGGAGCAAAAAGTTATGAGTCAAAAGGGGCAAATAATAGACTTCAAATTTATGATTTCAAATATATTGCCGTTGTGTTTGAGAAAGATTGCTTTTTTTTAAGCAGGCAGTTGGTGAGGAATTAGGAGGTGTCAGAGATAATGAATCTGGTGGTGAGGTAGAGCTTGCTGCAGCAGTGGTAAATTCACATTTGTTTATGGAGATATATCACTGTCTGTCACTATAAAAGTTGACTGTGAACCAGGGGAGGATGTGTCCTGTGATGCCAAGAGAGGACTTACTGCGGCAGACGAGAAGGGAATGCTAAATTGGCAGAAGCTGCTCTGAAGGCATCAGAGGAAGTGAGAATGTGTGCACACAAGCTGTCTGCCAGTTATAAACATTATGAAGAGGTATTTTCCACAAGAAGGCTGTTGCAATATATGTAGATACAATAATGTAAGAAATATGCCAACATTTAAAGTCACTACAGGAGTTCAAACCGTAAGAGAACAGAAGGGAGGCTGAATAAAGTGCCTTTTAATAATGGTTTAATGCTATATAATTTAATGAAACCATTACAAGTGTGCTACCACAACAGAATGTAAAATAGTAGTACCAGTAGATGGGTTGTAATATGTCTTACAAGGAAGCTATAAAAATACAATCCCTAGAGAAATACTCAAATAATAGAGCTTGGATTAAATTCCCCTGAGACATTTGGATCTATAAGTTAGTTAATGAAGTTTTAACAATGATGGTTTTTTTTTTAATATTGCCAAATGTCGTGGCTGCATTTACCGATATTTCCTTTCATCCCAGAGGTCCAGGGGGTCTCACGGATTTTCACATGTCAGTGACACAATTGGGAGAAGCAACATAAAAGAAGGGGATAAACCACCAGGGTGATCGAGATGAAAATAAATTGGTCACTAAGGGAGATAAAAGCCAAGAGACTACTGGCCTTTAGTCTACCCTCAGGGGTGGCAGAGCCACAGAGTGGGACCTGTGGTCTCAGGTGGGGTGCATGTAAAACAACACACTGTTTGAATGTTCCAATTAGCCAAATGTCATGAGTCACAAATCAGCCTTTCAAGGCAAGGTTACATATAATTGTACTGAAAAGGTTGTCCACCACATATCGGGACAATTTTCATGAAAAGGTGCAGCTCGTGCAGCACTGAATATGTGCAGATCCACGAGAGACACGTATTAGTATTCATGATAAATATTTGCAGAGTAAAATGTAACAGTCGTTTCGTTTTAGTTGGTGAAAAAAATTGCGACGACTGTGAAGAACATCATGTATACGGCGCCGTCAACGGGCCTGTCATCATACTACAGAACATACTTTGCATTTTACAAGTCATGTCTCAAAGTATATACTGAAGCTTTACAAGTTCTGTGCTGACTGGATGTCTTTAAAAAATATATGATTGTAATGTTTCTAAATTTATCTCCAGCAGGATGAAGGTGGTACAGATATAAATATATGTATGACAGCGTGTATAGTCTTTATGTTGTGTGACAACTTCCAGCACAAAGGACAGAAGCAGAGACTACTTCGCTAAATATACCCTCCAATTTGTATTTCCTTTGGCTGTCTTTATGTGAGATATACTGTAATTCTCTATACACATGCTAATCAAGATCACGTTGAGTTCAAGGAACATGGGTTAGGCACCATTTAACATCTCAAATAATTGAATATAGTGGAAAAGTTCAATGTTATTTTCTCAGTTATTTCAGGAAGTAAAAATTGTAAAGACTCATTTCATGTAATCTAAAATGTTTCAAGCATTTTTCATGTTAGTTTTAACTTAAAAAATGTGCTGTGTCGATGCAAATTCATGGAAAGTTACATGGAAGGGAAAATTGTGGCAGCTAGGACACGCTATACAAGCAACTAAGGATGATGGCTGATGATGAGAAGACTGTCAAGCAAAACCGATTCAAGGACGCAAAAAGTGGACTGAGGTGGGAGTCGAGGCATCAAGAGTCACGACGCACAGATGAGTCGAGAAAAATAGAGTGTTACCCTCCTAGTGTTAAGCCACTCCTGAAAGAGAGATCAAGGCCCACAGTCATCTGCTGGTGCTGGTCCAAAGTCAACGCAGTCATCTACCAGGAGATTTGAGATCACCTCATGCTTCCATCTGCTGATAAGCTTTACAGACAGGCTGATTTCCTTTCCCAGTAGGACTTGGCCCCTGCACAGTGTCAGAACAATCGGAAATGGTTTGGTAACCATGGTATTACTGTGCTTAACCAACCCACCTGACCTGAACCCCTTTGAGTATCCATTTGGTATTGTCAAGAGTAGACAATACCAATACCATAGTCAACAATAGAGATAAACTGAAAACAACCTGGGCTTCTATAACATCTGAACAGAGGCACAGTCTGATCATTTCAATGCCACAGTATTTACAGCAAAATAATTCCAGAAGTATTGTGTGCAAAAATGGACATACTTCCCTCAAGTTTTACATTTCTGTATTTTTTTTTGTTGATCTTGTGAAATATTTTAATATTCCGAGATAAGACAGGAGCTACCTCACTTTATGTACAATGGATATGAAATATACAAACATTTTACTGCTTGATTTATAATACAGAAAAAAGTGACTATTTCATCATTCTCTAATTGTCTGAAATGCATCTGTACAGTATTTCAAACAATTTACAATAATACTGTGTTAATGGGCTACTGCGATGAACTGGTGACATGTCCAGGGTGTACCCCGCTTTTGCCCATAGGTAGTTGGGATAGGCTCCAGCACCCCTGTGACCCTCTCAAGGATAAAGTGGTTCAGACAATGACTGACTGGTGCTTTATAAATGATACATCTAAAAATATTTTATATTTAGTATTTAGTTTTCTCAATCAAAGATATCTAACTAAAAACAGGCAATTGCAATCTCCAGGTGTAAACAGGGCAAAAAGCCATGTCGTGTTTGAAGGCAGATCATGGGGTTTCCAGTACCAGTGGATTATGGGAAATCATGGGAGGGGTGGCTCTGTTCCTCGAGAAAAATTAAAAATAAAAAAAAACATCTTATTCATTGGTATCAATTGATGACTCCCATTGATAAGGTCTAAACTGAATAAACAGGGCCCATTTTAGACCTGAACCACAGATGTATGATTAAACCAGGATTCCAGAGCCTAAAAGGAGACCTGGTCGTTTGGACTAATTCAGTCTTTTTTGGCTGAGGGGCCAAAGATCAGCTTTCAGTGTGACAAAAGAGTTTCTGTTGCTTCAAATCGTACACAATCCTGGTTCAACTCCACAACCCTTAACACTTAGACACCCACTTGTTCCTCCTCCATTCTGGCAAACAGTCTGTCTGTTAAAACAACAGTGAACTCAAAGGTGTGTGTTTGTGTCCATGTAGCCTTGTGACTGTAACCACCTTGCTTGGCGCTTCCTTGGAATATATTGTTAACCTCATCAGTGTATGGTGGTCATGTTACCTGTCTGTTTTCATTGAAGTGCCCATGATAACAGATTAGAGCAACACCCAACTGTATAACAAGGAAACTGTAATGTATAGGTGAAACGGTCTTTTGCCTGCATTCAGGATTTACATCTGAAACTTTATATGCAGTTTTACTACTGGTTGCTTTGTATTATCTCAAAATTACCCAGGGAAGAAATAATTACACTCATTTCCTTGGGTTGGTTTTGTTCCTTTTAGGTACTGTAGAAAAGTTAGTGTCTTAACCCCATAACCCTTCAAGTGACTATTTTTGGTAATTTCCACATACATTACAAGATAGTGACAGTGAGGACAGTGAGTCAACAATCTTAGGTCAAATATGGTCTACAGGGTCTGCAAGGTCCACCTCTGCATAAACAGTGAGTCTAACTGCTTTGTTAGGTACCATGAAGTAATGGTACTAATGTAAGTAATGATGTTCAAAGGGATAACGTGGCCGTTGACAGGTGTCTGGATCAGCACTTGTGTTGTTGTAATGCTCTAAAAGTGATGCTCTAATATTCTAAAATACATTTTCCTTTTACCTTACATGTGTTTTTTTCTTCTATTTTTTTATACTTACTTATATTTTTTTTACCACTTTCGGGCAAGGAACCAAATATGGTAACTTCATTAACCTTGGTTTTCTACATAACAATCCAAAATTTTGACAAAATTCAGTTCAAGTCTTGTATAAACCACATATTCTTGTTTTCTTGAGTAAATTTTTTTTTTTCAATGAAACATTTTGTTCCAAACAGTAAGCATAATATCATCAAATAATAACTCATCCCACCTTGTCACATTCTGCCATTCTGGTCAAAGGCCCCATGGCGTTCATTTTCCTCACCACCTTGAATTCACACCGATTTAAAATTGAGCATAATGACCCAGCACTTGTACTGCACCCACAATGGCTTACTTTGGAAAAATAAGCATGAACTTTTTTGAATATATAACACTGAAGTAAATTGAAGATGCAAACTTCTAGATGAGGCTGATCATCAAAAGTCATAGACTGAAAAAAAGTTGCCAGAGCCAGTTCCATTTTCTTTGTAAATTCACTTAACCCAGTGTTTAAAATGTATCAGTGCATCTGTAGCTCTATGGCAATTAAGCCACTTTGTCTCAGTGCATTTATGAATAAAATTGTGCAAAGGCATTTACTTTATACCACCCAGGGGGTTGCAGTTCGCTCACTGATGAGCCCAATGAAAATGTCACTGTGTTTATGTACCACTTTGAGATTAGAGAATCAAATAGAGACTACTGAGAGGAAACGTGGATATTGTAAAACATGGCCTCTTAAAAGTGAATCCTGTTTACATATCCACGCATAATTGGTTATAAAAAAGGCAAAACTCATTCCAAACCGGAGTGCAGGTGAAGTCTGTATTTAAAATATCACATCAGTGCAGCTTGAGAATAAATAGAATGAACCCTATTACCACTGACAATATTAATATGTGATTACATTTCTAGGAAATTGCTATTGTGTTAATGGAATAAGATTTTTTTTTTCTCCCCCTAATGACTGACTGACTCAAGACCGCTAAATGTTCAGTCGAATCTAATTCCTGAAAATGGAATATAATAATCTGAATTTTGTTTTTGTTAGGGATAATCACCTGGAAATAACAACCATTGTGTTGTCATTACCTTAGACTGAACTGCTTATATTTTTACAATGGTCAAAGGTCCTGTCCCACCATGTAGCACAGCTGTTTTATAGTAGCTCAGAACCTTTTTTTCCCCCCTCCTTCTAGAACCATCTTTCCAAAGAAGATGAGTAGTATTCAGTTAGAGCCAGATGGAAAATTGTACTATTGTAAAAGATGTCCTTAGCATCTTCATAGTTAGCAGCTGCAAAGTAGTAATGGAATAATCAAGCAACATGTGCATGACTTTATGCAACAGTTTACAGACTTACATACTGTGTGCCTCATAGCATAATTGCCTTAGTCATATTTTTTTAATTGTGATATCTGCATAACATGAAGCAGCAGTTTTAGGAGAGTAAAGTTAAGTAGATATCACAATTTGGCCAAAAGTCTGACTTTGGCAATTATACTACGAGGCTAACAGAATGTATTTTACAGTTGTGTTCAAGTATTGCTCATGTCAAACAGTGAAATATTAGCAACCTCTTGCATCAATAAAAGATAATATTCCTATATCCACCACTAGTTTATTTCATAGTTTAAATACTGATGTGAGTTGATTTCTTGGTTGGGAACAGTCTCAGTAAAACCGGCTCATCAATCCTGATGTTTACTTCTTTAGTTGTTGTTTTTAAAGTGTCAGTCTCCCTGATATGGATCCATTTTACTTGATTGATACATTTTTTTTGCCAGATTTAGATATTCTGAGCTCTCTATCTGTCTCCTCACCTCACCCCAGGTCATTCAGCATGAATCTTACAAAACTGAAATGATACCACCACAAATGCTCTTGCAGTGAAGTGGAAAACATCATAACCAAGGCGTATTAACGAATAAATATGGTGCTCTCTGCTGCTAACACTTGTTCTTTAATGATATCTTTTAAGATGCTTTCCACTTGTTTATAGCAACTTTGAAAGAAACAGTCCCAATTGTTCCCCTGATGGCTGAAGAAAGCATCTCAGCAATAAATAACAGTTCAGTAAACTGTTTTTTTCTTTTCCGACCAGAACCACAACAGACCATTAAGTGACCACCAACCAAAGACCGTGTGTATTACACTCCGTTTTTATGACACAGAACTTGAGATCTGTGATTGCAGGTGGAACCTTGTAATTGGGCTCTGTGGATTTGGCTATTGTATGTGCTCCCATTAAATTCGCATGCACTACAAGCAGGGTAAATCAAGAGGAGCCAGCGCAACTGGGTGATAGCACTGTTAAGGGAGCAAAGACGGTCCCCGTGCGGGCAGACAAACGAGGGTAAAGTGAGTAAAGAAATGGAAAAGCTTCTTCAGTCCTCCTAGCACCTTCAAATCCAACCGGTTGGATTTAAAGCTTAAATGCTGGATTGCACATGGTGGTCCTTGTCTGCACAATATCTGCAGACAATACTAATCCATGCCTATCCCTCTCAAGATTCAAAAATTGACAAGGGTTCCCAGACTGTCGAATGGCCTGAGGCAATGATCGTTCCCTGTCCATATCAGCGCTAGCAAAATCCTTATTATAGCGGTCATGCAATCTAAAGGTAACACAGTGTTTCTGTCTTGAATTTACTATAATGGAGTAAAGTTGGTGTTGATGTAAAAACTAACATGGAGTTAGAAACATATCGATTAATTCAAAACAAATACTTTTCCAAGAAAGGACGTATGTAAAATGGTGAATTATTAAGACCAAAAGTACTGTAATTGACACTAAGCATATTTAGCTTTAGAACATACTGAAAATTAGTATTATTTTTCCCATACCTGTGCAGAATTATCATTTTTCATCCCTTAAAATAGAATGTAGTGCATACCCCAGATTATGGACAGCAAAAATAGTTAAAAACAATCCTTAACAGCTCGACCAAAATGAACATTTGTAGGTAATGTAAATGAACGCAGCATTTCAGATGAATCCCAAATGCATCTTGATGAGAGAATGGGTCAGTTTCACATACACATTTTATTTTGCATCAAAGGATTGAAAAACTGCCCTACAGTATGTGGCTGTGTATTCCTGAGGGCAAACCAATCTGGCAAGTAAAGATTCTTCAAAGGGAGAGCCATTACCAGAACAATGATCAAAACAAAACCATCCCAACAAGTGTAAAGACATTGAATCGTGAATCTCATTGGCAGAAAATGCTAATTGGCTTCATTTCAATCTGGAAAAGGTGTCCTACAGATCCTTATTTCTGGCAGGTAGTCAATTATATACATCTTTGTAAGACGATAGTGCAACCCATTAACCACTCAGCAATGTAGCACATAGGAACAAATCTGGTAGAATTACTGTGGTGTTCAACATCATCTATAGTTAAACCCTGCAATGTGTTGGTCATTGGGTACTGTGAGGAGATTTGTACATATCTATCTCTGCCTCACCAAGGCCGGTGGCTTCTACCAACTACCTTCCGGTGACACATTTCCCTTTACTGTTCTATTATCCTTTATATATTGCACAATCATCAAGTTTCTTTTGTATGTAATTGATAAAGAATGATCAAAATGAAAATATATTGTATATATATTCCTATTAACACACTCTTTTTGGGAATGGCAGAGAAGACACATACTTACTTTGTATGGCGTTGCTTTGGATATCATAACAGATGTGCTGCTTTCTTACCATAAACACATGTTCTTGTACTGCCAAGAACCACCGTTACTATGATACATAACAGCACTCCTATTCTGGCACATTATTCCCAAAGTATTTACCTGCTTACTCCTTATGTCTGTCAATATATGGGTATAATTCAGAAAAATTAACACAGCCAAGAATACAGTATATTTTCTGTTTAAGTTCTGTTCAACATAGATTTCCCTCTTTGCCATTATGATTCTTCTCCTCAGCTCAGCTGACAATGAGTTTGTGCTTATTTTCACCAAAACGCTCTGTGCAAAGTACAACAATAAAGTAGCTTCACCAAAGTAAGCTAACAGTTTGAGCATTAATGAAAAATGATTCACAGTAATAAATCACAAAAAAAGACAACATCGGGTTTGGCTTGCATAGCAAAGCAAAGTAAAAGAGAAACCATTTAAAAAATATATTTACAAATTATGCAAGTCCTTTCATTTTAATTAGTAATTTTGTTGTGATTCTTCATCATCTCCACTGTGTCAATTGATGTACACCATGTGACAGGAAATAGAAGCAGACATACTGTATAACATACTGTTTACTCTTTTGAAGAGGGGGATGAAAATAACACTGTGTGACTGGTGTCTGTGTCTGTACATGACATTTACAGCTCTGCATTTTATCTCACACTTTGTCTCTCTGTCTTCGTTCTGTCTCCTTTCCAACTTCCAAACATCATTCAGTGTTACTTGCAGAGAGAATATCTCATAGCGCTTATAAACAAGGTGTCCTGGGACAGGCAGCAACTGCAGGGAAAGGCTTCACAAAGACTCTGAAAGAGAGGCAGGTACACACACCGAAAAACAAGACTGTAAATTCAGGGTGAGAATGAAATCCTTATTTTCAATAACTTTGTCTTCATATTAAACTTTCAATAATTCATTGGACATGTGCTTGGAATTGATGCAATCTATTCCCCACACACAACGAAATACTGCATTATTTGTAAAAAAAAAAAAAGAAAAAAAAAAGACTTAACTGACAGGTTTTAATGAAATTCCACATGCACCACATTAGAACTGGTGTAATGTATGCGTACTGATACCCACTCACGAGTACCACCACTTACAATGTTCCCTTTTCTCTGTGCTGTTTGTTGGTGGATGTCCCGATGGATCTGTGCCAGGTCTCTTGTGGGAACTCCTGCCCAGGGTGGCTCTGCCGGATGCGGTTGTGCCACTCCAGGACGCCATATGCTGCCGCTCCAGTGTCGACACAGTCACCATGCACTCCTCAGAGGGGTCGGAGGATGCACTCGCCCACGAGCTGTTCATACGGGAACCCACGCTGTGTAAGGACTTCATGGCCGATGTGTGGGCTGTTGAGATATAACAGATACAATGAGATATCACCATAATGGCACCTCTTCTATTTGTTTTAATACAGGATCCTCTGATAAATATTAGACATAACACACCATCTGTGTTGGTGTCTCTTCGTCTCGGCAGAGTCCCAACTTTCTCTGTGTGTTTGAGGCCTGTCAGTGGCGCCCTCTTGTGGCCAAGGCTATGTGAGCTCTTTGCACCATGGTCTGATGTGGCTGAGGCATCTGAACGACTCTGTGAGGTTTTACCTATAAATGCAGAGTACAGTAAGAATTATTTATCAAATATAAAGAGATGAAGGGAACAACATTAAGTCTGCGAGGAAATTAAACACATTACATTTATTTATTACATACTTGAAGGATACAGAACATGGTAAAGATGATTCACACATTGTGTTCGTGTATAGACTTTTATAAAAATTAACATCAATAAATCACTTGTTAGAAAAGCTTGCCAGCTGAACTGGGTTCCTTTATACAGGAACAAACTCATAGTGCTTAGACTAAAAGAGCTATTTATATTTAGAGTCCAAATCTTTTCATTTCATTCCTCTATTAAATGTTTCATTTAAAGTAGGAAATCATGTCAAATTGGGTCATAAATGCAAATGGAAGCCCCACTGGAAGCTCTAAAACAAGCTTTGTTCATATTCACTGGACAGTTGAATTAGTTTTTTTTATATCTGCTTATACGCCTTGCTAAGACAGTGAATTATAATATTTGACAGCCAAAAATGAAACATTAAAATGTTTGCATTGCTAACGTTTGTAAATATTTTTAGTTTGACTGACCTGTAATCTGCCCTGAAACAGTTTTTAAGCATTGAAAACACATATTTTCAATATACAAGGTAAACTCTTAACCTATCAAACAACTAAAGTCTAAAAACGGTACCATTCTGCTCCTGTGGGAGAAGCCTTCAAGTTTCCCTCTAAAGAAACAGTTTCAGACAGCACCCTATTTATAAATGCATCAAATCTTAAATGCGGGACATGTGACTTTTAAGTAGTCCTCCTTGTGTATTAAAAGATTCTATGTTACGATTTTGACGCCTATGCAAGCATGGCTTCAAATACCTTAACAAGCTGTCTGAACGTCTCAGTGACAAAGAATGTTCCCAGAAAGAAAGGGCATAACTAATATAGCTTTGAATATCTGTGAAACTTTTCCATTTCCATTTGCCCACATCGACTTTTAGATTTACTCAGTACAACTTTTTCATTAACATGCTTCTGGACAATGTAAAAGACAACTACTGGTATATATGCTTGACTAAAGATCCTAATGTATGCGTTATTCTTTGGGATTCTCTTCTATGCGGGGTGTCTATAGGTGATAGATCAGCCAGCCGTCAGAGTGTGTTTTCTGCCCCACTGGCCCCAGGTCCTATTGGCTCGTCCTAATGTTGACATTGGACAAATTTGCAAAACCCTGGATTATGGCAAAAGACGATAATTTTTAACCTTTACTGTCATTGTTTTTTATCTGTTAATATTAGCTTTTTTCACTTATATGATTTAGTTTTATTACTGACCATAAAAATGTGCAATTTTGTATTAGTCTTGACACTAATGATACAACATTTATGGCCTTTTTTGAAATGCTTACACAAAAAAATAGTCTGTAGTCGTACTATTAATTAATCTATAAATGCATGTTTATATATTTTCCAATCCTTCATCAACGTGGGCGACGTTTCACAAGTGTTACACTATATTTTTTATGCAGGAAGTTCCCAATGTGGTTTGCAGGTTATTTATGAGCGTGCCTGTTGCTGCCAATGACCCGGTGGTCTATGCATTTAAAAGTAACGCCGTCTATAAAATTAGTTTCGCCACCTGTGAAACCTACCTGAGCCCTCAAGGTTGTCCACGCTGTGACCAGGGGTGTATTCAAAGCCACATAAATTCTTTGACACTACAGCGTATCTTTCCTCCTCCTCATCCTCGTCTTCTTCAGAAAGCAGCGTGGCGCCCAGATCGGAGCCGAGTGTACTGGACATGAAGTCCATTGGAGGAATGGGGGTGTTGGGTACATTTGGAGTACTCTTCATGTGCCTAATTAATTGTGGGAAAATACTGAATATTATTGAACAAAATACACTTTAAAAAGCAATCTAGGTCACATAATAAGGAAAGAAAATACTGCAAAACAAATTCCAGAATGCTAAATCAGTGCATATTCACAAAGGTAGAGATGCGATGTGCAGAGACTATAAATGCCTGCAGTGATTTCACTGATTACTTTCTCAGTGCTGGTGTGTGTTGTGCTAACACAATGGGGTTGTAATTGGACTGGATAAAGGATATCTGGATGGGCAGGGCTGTCACCAACATGCCTGTTATCTCCCCCACAGCTGTCCTCCATGATGGCTCACATCCCACCATAGAGGAGATGCATGCATAATTATCAACTCTATTTACTGATGTCAGAACAGCATGTTAGAGTAAACCCAGTCATTAGCCTCCAACACGTGTTGCCACTGTCTTGTCAAGTTTTCCAATGCTCCATCAAAGGTGTAATCAATGGAGAGCCGTTTTTATCGCTGGCAAGGAACATGTGGCGTAGTTCGAGCTGACACATGTAAATACCAACACTATAAGCTGCTCAAACATTAGCCATTGATATGCAAAATTCTAACTATGAATGGAATGAAATGAATAAAATTACAGCCATTTCTCCTGCTGTGCAACCAAAATGTATTTGAACAAAATGGTGATGCACAAACACAATTGCCTGTGGTGCAGCCAGGTTTTTTAGAGGAAACATTAATCACTGATTAAAAAAAAACACATGTAGGATGCAGTAAAGTAAAAATCATTCATAATCAGCAACAGAATTATGTAAATTAAGCAAATAGTGCGAGTACAGAAAAGAAAATCAATGCAACGCCTGACTTTAACCATACTAAATCGTCAAATACTGTAACTGGAGGTCCTCGAACGTCTTTCAGGTTTTCAAATGACAACAAACTAGCGCTAAAAGCTAATGTTCTTACCACGCCTGTTTGGCCACTTCGTATTGGTAAGCTCTGGTCAGCTCATCCAAGTGGGCCTGCAGAATAGACTGCATCTCTTCATGGTGAGCTGAGCTGAGAGAAGAAGAGGATGGCTGGTTGAAGGGAGCAGCTGCTGGTGATGAGGATCTTCCCCTCAGCGGAGGAGTGGGGCCTCGCTCCTCCTCGACTTCGTTGTCCAGATTCTGGTGACGGTAGGTCTGGACAGACATGGGTGGTGCCCAGCTGTTGCTGTCATATCTGTCATATTGAAAAAGAAAAAAAAAATCACTTTGAATTGGTCCAAAATTGTGCATGAAGTACTAAAAAGAGGTCTTGTGAAAACTTGTGTGAAGGGCTTCTGATAGAAAACATGTGCACAGCAGGCACAGGTGCAGTAAATTGTGACCTCTGTGTTTGCATCTGTGTTTTTTTGTGTTTGCGTGTCTCTTACAGGGGAGAGATTGATGACATATGAATGTATCTTACCCTCCTCCATGGTTTTCCTGGGGGTAACGGTCAAGGTCAACCTCTGTACCAGGGAGAGGGTGCATGGGTGGTGGAGGCAGAGGCATGTTCGCCCAACATGTCCCATTTGATTTAGAGGTCTTTGTTCCACCCTTTACCTTCTTTTTCTTCCCAACCTTTGCACCTGAGGGAAGGTGAACAGAAAAAGGAAAATAGTCTCCTACAATAGTAAAAAAAACAAAGTACAATCTGCCCTGCCAGGACTTTTAATGACTGAATTTTACTCTACTGTGGATCCACACACACGCACGCACGCGCGCGCACACACACACACGCGCACACACACACACACACACACACACATACAAAACTGCCTTGAAAGCTATTTTTTTTAATCTTTTTCTGCAATCTCGACTTCTCAAAACCTGTCTACCACCAAGAGCTCATTATGTCTCTTTTTTTGTGCGCTGACAGTGCATTAGGACTTTTTCTCAATGTTGACATTTCTTTAAGAGGCATCAAAACCTGCAGCAAACTGCTTTAACTTGCCTCGATACAGATTCCTACACTTGCTCTACTTTATCTCTGATAAGTCTGACATTTAGCTGCGAACAGACATTGCACAAAACTACAAAAGTAGAGAAAGAGATGCCTCAATGACCACAGCAAATCTATACTCCATTAATAACTCAGAACGCTGAAGGTTTTTCCGCCATCTCTAATCAAGTTAACCCAAAGAAATGCATCATGATTGTCTGACATTTCTAGGCTAGATGAGCTCCCAGGGTAGAATGGTGATGAAGACAGAAGTGTAATTAAGAACATTATCCTAAGGGTCTAATTTCTGTGAATATATAAGTATGTTCCCCTCTTTTCATTTTGCTCTTTCTCCAGTTTATATGTCAACTTTACAGCAGGAGGGTTTTTTTTTCTTTTTTTTTTTTTTTTTCAAAGAAAAAGCTGACTACCTGTCACTTTCTTGTAAAATGTGGTTGTAGATGAGTATTCTAGCAATGCTGCAATCCACAAGCATGAGTTCAAGCATGCTGCACCCAAGATACATGCAAATGAATCCGAACACTACTCACATATGTATACACACACACATATACAAAGAAGAGGCTCATTTGATCATGGCTCATACCACTTCCAGGGCGTCTGTCAGTTAGCGAGTAGCCCAGGTTTGCTATTTCCTGCTGGGCTTGGAGAGAAGCCTTCCAGCGGGGATCTGGTCTATCCACAGCCAGCTCATGGAAGCTGTTGGACTGGAGTATCTGAGTGGTGGCATAGGGGGTGGGCTGACTGCCTCGCGCTGGGCTGCTGTAACCTGCCTTCCCCATGAAGTCAATACTGCTGTAGATGGCACCATCAGACAGCATGGTGCCCGTTTTCTCCACAGCAGCCGACGGTAACACATCTGAGACAGAGGAGGAGGGGGACAGAATGAGATGGGAGAGGGAAAAGGGATCATGGAGAGATAAGTTGACATGAAGTTAACTATCTTTAAGGTCATTAACACTCCCTGCTGCTCTGGCACTCTTTATTAGTTAAATACAGGTCTCAACCAGACTTGATATAAATGAAAGTGATTATCTACGGCCATAATTAGCATGCAGCACGCTGTGGAGGCCCAGTGGAGTGTTCACAAGAGGGATATTCGAACAGTGCTAACCTTCAGATCTAATGTCTTGCACACATAAAGCCTGCAGCTCACCAGGGGTCCAATGAGCTTAGAGAACATAGAAACACACAAATACACACGGCAGATATAACTTAAAATCTCAGTCTTATGAAACTGCACAAACTACACAAAGGCCGGGCATGAAGAAGAATAACAGACATAAAGTATATGTAAACATTACAAATTTAAGCCAAATACCAGGCTTGTCAAGTCAAATTAGTAAAATATAGCCCTTAAAGGCTGTTTTAATTTATTAGCTCATGGTTGTTTGTGTGTGCATGCTAATGTGTGATGCCCTGTCACTGTGATTCCGAGGGATGAATGTCAAAACTGTCCTACCAGGCGCTGTATTTCCTGTCACCCCAGCCTAATCATGTTTCTTACCTCCTCGGCCAAAGTTGTTGTTGCCCTTTGGACTGCCTAAGCCCCCATTAGCTGGGAGACTTGTGGATGGCCAGGAATCAGCCAACCAGGGAAGGCCAGGGTCACCTGCTTTCAGCAGACCAGGGCGGCTGAGAGAAGACGTTCATAGAAACACAAAGAGAGGAGAGCGCGAAACAGAGAAAAGGAGTGACATTGTTAAATATCAAGCTTGCACCGTAACAGTATTGTTCATTTTTTCCCCTTGCTGCATCAACAACAAATTGATGTGAAAACTCATTCAGCATATTCTCGCCTGTGGAGCAGCCTCGTGCACAAGCGACAATAAACAACAGAGAGACATAAAATGGCAAGTCTATAAATCAGACTTCTGCCACCCCTTAACTCCACCACCCCTAACTCTCCCTGGAGAAACCAGGCAGGCCTAAATACACACTAAATCCACTTTAGAGCCTTAGCACAACAGAAATTTACATTTTAAATTGAGAATCATGGACCGCCTCTGGCAGATCAGCTACACTTGTGCACTGTCTCCATGGCAACAGAGACAGCAAAAGCCCATTAGGTTGTTTAGAAAAGCTACCGTGTCATTTTGTCTTAGTGAAATACAACAGTCATGAATACAGACTTTGACTTCAAGGTAGGAAAGTTGAGGGCAGCAATTCAGAAAGAAAAAGCAATTTATGACCACTTCCTTCAGCTTCTGTTGAAACGGCAAAATATTCAAATGCTTCGCACACCTTATTCGCATGTTTACTTAATGTGCATCTACATAGTGAATTTTCCACTGAGCCTGATTTGCCAAGTGCCAAGGGAATTGTTCACAGATGACTTGGTGATGGCTCAAAGGTGTTTAAACAATTACGTCAATAATTTCCATTTTAAAACACACAAGCATACATTTACATACATTTACTCAATACACGTGGCAGTACCAACGCATTAACACACAATATGTGCACATCTGGTGTTGAGAAACACACTTGGACACATGGGTTAGGCAAGATCTGTGTATTTATAGTCCATTATTTGCAACATTTGTTCTAGCTGTGGGCTTATATCCTCTCGCTTAGGTGTAACCAAACGGAAAGATGTAAGAGAAAGTGATGAAAAAGAAGTGGACCTTCATTCTTTCTCCTATGAAAGTAAACTCTCTTTTTTCTCTCGCTGTTTGAGTATGCTTTGATATTCAGATACACAGCTAGGCTTCATTTTAGGCATTTTGAGCAGGCTGATAATTCGCATGGACACTGAGTGTAGTCTCAAGGTCCAACACTTTGTTGTTCCATACCAACATAAAACCTATCATAGTGTATGCCAGGCTTTTTAAACAGCACATTCATCACCTCTTTCCTCCTCCCATGACCTCTCACTCTGCCAGCACCCTCACATGAACTGAAAGAGAGCCAGTGAACAAAACAGTGGCCCACCTGCATTAATTGGTAGCGCTCACTTCAAAGGGGTGATTAATGATTTCATCAAGTATACATCAGTGCAAATCATAGCCTGATATGAGTAAGCAGGAGGAATATTGGAACATGTATGCAAATTCCATTCATCATGAAAGAACTATTCATTTCAGGTATTACAATGAGCTCTTGTCATTGGGAAGGCAGACTGAGTGCCGCAGTAAAATGTCAGCGGGGAAGCTTTAGGTGTGGGTTTCTTTGATTTTTATAAGGTAATTTAAATTCTTACCTTCCATTTCTGATCAGGCCTCTGTCTCTTTGGAATGTCACTGTAGCGTGTTGTAAAAAATGAGGGAGGACAGGACAAAAAAATGACTGCAATTATTTCGTCTTAATATATGCAGCGCTGCAGTGAATGTGTGTTATACTTATGTTGCAGCTATTACTTGAATGCAAAATGTAAAGACATACTGACCTGCACGTGTGAAGGTAAAGGACTGAACTGCAATACAAAAAGTTCAGGAGAGGTTTACATTTTAAAGGTAGGCAGAACAACAGTTATTATTTATTAATAATGCAAAAAAAAAAACAAAAAAAAAACAAATAAAAAAATAAAAATTAAGCCATACTATCAAACAGATCATCAAATCCTGGCCAGATATAAGATCTGTTTGTTCATTCATAATATATTACTCTTGATACTTTCGGTCAGTTTGTGATCAAATTCAATACAGAAATGCATTGAACCACTGCATTTCAGTATGTTCTGAATAACAGCAATTCTTCTGAGGCTAAAGGGCAAATGAGGGTGATTTTCTGACATTTCTGCCCTGGGGTATCTGTATGTTGATTGATGATTTTGCACCAGTATTCCAAAATACACTGCAGCTGCTGAAATTTATTCTAAAATGGATATTTTCACAAATAATACTAATGTGATGATTTTTTCTCTTGTGAATACATACAAAGAAATAAAAATTGTGATGTAAATGGGATGTTTTGGAATTAAACTGCAAGAGAAGGGATCAGAGAAGCGGCACTCCATCAAATCACTGCAGTTTCCTCCAAGTCACTACAATGAAAGATGCAATCCGCATTATGCTAATGGAATAAAGCTATATGCTAGACTCACAGAAGGATAAAAAATCATACCTAAACATACACGTGCTTCATGTTAATGTGCAAACAACACCAGCCAGGGTCCAATAATGGAAGGGGATGTTAAATTATCCCGCTTGAATGTATTTGAGTGGTGAGGTGCAGTGCTGATGGAACCCAGCACAGTTGATGCACATCAGTGCACAGTGAATTAAAGTAAATAGGGCCTATTTCCGTCTGTGCTGAATATATTTCCTTTGTTCTGCATTTCAGCCAGCTCAAATGGAGTCACATCCATGATGACATCAGTTTTCATTGGAGAGGGGGACCTATTGTGCTTTGAGATTCTGTGTTGATGCATAACCATGTAAATTGATTTTTACCTGCATAGTTGCTGAGTCCCTTCCTCTTTTTTCTCCTCCAGTACAGCCAGGCACTGAAGCCCATAAGGACGATCCAGCAAGCCCCTCCCAGTCCAGCAATAAAGGCTGGCTGCTTCACTACGTCTGAAATGCTATTGTTGCCCTCTGATCCCGTCATTACGTCCCTTAATTCTGCACCTGGGAGCACCACAGACAAATACAAACACAAGAACACACAAGCGACAAAACTCTGTGACTTCATAACCATTATTGTGCATAGGATAGAGTCTAGGTCAAAAAATGTTCATAAACTACATATATATAAAATAATATATATAAACACAAACACTAAATGTTGGACAATAGTGGCTAAAACAAAACCCAAAAAAAAGGCATCAGTGCATCCAATATGTAGGAAGAGTTAATCAATTCAGCAGTGCACTTATCAACTTGAGCTGCAAGACACAAGATTGACAGAGCAGCTCTGACAGAGTTTGATTTTCTGTTGCGGCTACTGTGCTGTGAAATTAGATTCACAGTCTCCAGCAGGAAACCCCCCCCTCATCATTAAGCTTCAGTCCACAGGCCCGTGTTTCCCTTTCTCTGTGTGTTAAGGGTGTTATTAAATATCAGTCAAAAGTCACAGATGAAGAGCAGCTGGTCCGGGCTGTGATATTGATTCTGGGCTTATATGATCTGAGCATCCTTTAGGTGTTTGATAAGATGTGATAGGCTGATAAGCTCCAACAAAAACACTGTCTACTTTGTTAGTGCCAGCTGCTCACATATTGAAGAGGATTATTGATATGGCTAACAGTACTTGGCGCAGTGTTACCAGACACTACACTTAATGAACGGCTATTGATTTCTCAGTAGACGTCTGCCTTGTAATGCGCAATCTTCTTTCTTCAAGTACGATAAATTGATAAATCATTTTTCTGGACCCCCCGTTCTGTGATGGAGGCCTAGGACCCCATTACTAGGTCATTTCATTTGACTCCAGGTTTGGTGGGTGATTCTGTGTGTGCTTGTGTGTGTGTGTGTATGAGTGGATTACCCAAGATGATGAGCTGGGGTTTGCTCTTGACCCCCACCCCTGCGCTTGTGCCTGCAGCTACCTCCACATGGTACTGCACTCCAGCCTGCAGACCCCCGACAACAACTGAACGGATGGTTGCATCCACGGTTTTATTGACATGAAAGCGGGTTTCATTGGCCAAACACCAGATCTGACATAGACAGACAGGGCCAGACAGAATTCATTGTGAGGTTAGACAGTATATCACTAAAATATGCAGTGTGGTATATAGTGTATCAGCTGCGGAGCTTGATCATACCTTGTACTCCTGGATGATGCCGTTCTGCTGATCTGAGGGAGGAGGGTCCCATGACACGCTGATGGATGTACTGTTGTGGTTTCCTACTGTCAACACTACCACTTGCTGGGGGGGTGCACTGGGAGCTGATGGGTTCGAGAATGGGATAGACGAAAATATTATAGAAACAAAAGAAACATCACAAAATATTACTTAAAACAAAAAAAGGGAGTTTAAGTTTTTAACTTCAATGAAAAATTGAACCCATGCAATACCTAGATCCATATTTACAGAGTGAGCAATACTACAATGTACTTTCTTGGCCAGCTAGACAGATGGTTACCAGAGCACTTCATCTCATTTCATATCTTTCTGGTAAGATATTTTGCCTAGACGGGATGCAGCAGAAAGTGAAAATGTGGAAATCTTCCATTTATATTGTCATTTACAGACTCTATTATATTACTGGCATTTTAAGTTACACAGATGAAGCGTCTGACGTCCAAGTTGTACTTTACTAATTGCACCAGTGATAGCCATTCCAAACAGACTAGACCAACAAGTCTAAATGGGAGTATTCCAAATAAGAAATAACCAATTTCACCTCTGTAATGAATTACTACTATTATGACCACAAGAAAATGCTTCCAAAGAAGCAATATTTAATTCTGCATATCTTATCTGGATGAAAATGGACAATATTCCCCTGCTATAATGAGGATTCTGAGATGGTTTTTCAACAAAAATGTGCTTCTATGCTCATAACACAAAATTCCAGCTCTCGCTCTAATGGGTATTTTTAATGTACCAAACTGGCCTGATAACCTTCATGGACACATCAGAGATTTAAAAAGACTGCAGGCAGCAGGAGGCGAACAACATGTCGATGCTACTGAGAGAATCATCATCTCTCACTGAGTGGACTACACAACCATTCTGGGCAAACACTTTCTCCCTATTCCCATTAAAACTATCATTATGTTCTGACTGAGTGGATGAATTAACTACTCTGAACCCAATTAAAGGGATGCAAAATAATAACGCCATCTACAGCAGTTCATGTACTGTAAGTAAAGCAGTGAACTCCAGAGCAGTACAAAGAAGCCACGGCAGGTGGGCCATGATACAACTGTCTTGTTTGCTACTTGGCCAGACAGCAACATGGTTGTTGTGACTTGAAATCTCCAGATGGGCTTGGGTTTTGTAAATGGCTGGAGAGAGATTCAATGAACATGTGCACACAATCTCATTGGGGTGACAGCAAGCCATGAAGACAGAGACTCTGCTGATAAATCTAAAGTTAAAGCCAGGCAATACTAGAAGGAAAAAAAAAACATGTTTAAGTCTCAACAGCTTTAACACTTTTTGTGGTTTTAGCAAAAAAATAATTCGCTAAAATATCCTTACCCAGGATTCAAAGTGAAGCTCTAAACAGACATGGCATGTTGGTAACCAATTTCCAGGTTTTATTAAATTTCACAAATTGAAGCAACCCAGTTAGGGGGCATCTATATTCAGGCATTCAATCTGTATTGACTGCGTAAAAAGATTTGCATTAAACTCATTCGCCCTGATTTATTGTGACAATATACTGAGGACCGCTGACAGAAAATCACTTATTAAAAAAAAAAACAATAAAAAACATGATTTCATTCTATTTCTGTTTCCAGGGGAAAAAAAGACCATCGACACAAGCTTAGCAGACAAACTACAGTATTCAGACTTTAGATATTTGCTCACAGATGCGTCAACATGAAGCTGTGATTTTCTACCAAAAACACCAGAATGAAAGCAGTGAGTGTACGTATACATTTCCAAAACAATGTATAATTCACACACACAGCAAAACCAGCTCTGTTCATTTTCCAGCATGGATTTAATGGCTGTTGATCTTGGTGTTGCTTTAACACACCAGCAGTGCAAGCAGGAGGGTGGAGCTCTGTGGGAGGAGCTAACACCACACCTGATCATAACACACGTCTTATTATTTGAACTCATATGGGATGGTCCCAAGGGGGCGTGTCATGGAAGATGTCAGGTTGTGGTGGGAAATTTTACTAACATTAGTGAAAATCTTTGTCTCTCAGTGACACAGTTGTTTCTATGTTATGTTTACAATTTCACATTCAGTGTATTATTTACCATCCTCTTAAATTAGCAATATTTTGACAACATAAGTAAAGTAAGCTGCGGGGTTGGTGATGATCTCTTTGTACGTGTAAAAACATCGCTGTGAAAAAGAACTGGTGCTGGATTCTTTAACTATAACGAGTGTCACCTCCTCCAACAACGTCTTAACTCCCTGTTGATGGAGAGCAATGTAGCTTAGCTCTCTGTTGATGACGACCAAGCTAGTTTAGCTCCCTATTGAGGGAAAGCTAGTTAAGTTAGTTCAAGTTTGATAATGTTAATGTGATAATGTGAGTGTTACAGAGTGCAAGAAAATACAAACTCTGTCCTGAATGCTATATTGGAGTTCCAGAGTGCCACCAGTGGTCAACATAAAGAGCAGGTTAACTCAAAGTAAGATATTGCTGTAGGGGATGACTTCTTTACACTTACAGAGCAGGGCATCTCCTCTCTATTCTATTCTATTCCAATCCTATCTCTCCTGACACTCACACCCGCACCTCTACCTCTGCCACCCCCACCATCTTGAACAGTCTCTTCTGTTTCACTGCACTGCTGCATATATCAAGTGCCTTATTTGCACTGTTGCATATATGCATGTACATAATATGCACACATGTAAATTTGTATAAGCCTATATAGATATTTTATTTTATCTTAATTTAAATGTTATATTAACCATATTTTTTTTCCCTGCTGCCCTTTATTGAAATTGCTAATCTTTTAAAACCCAATTTTTAAACAATGATAATAAATCTGATTCTGATTCAGTCTGACACAAGGTTCCTCATTCATTGTGTCATGGCTTGGACCCACATGGACACACCCACTCAGGAAGCAATGTCACCACATGGTAAGACATTTGAACCCATTTCAAGTCCAACATCATGATTTCACAGCAAAACACAAACTGTAAAGACTGTAGAGGCTCTAAAGTATCACCACAAACCCATTTTACATTGATTAGTGATTAAAAGAACGCTAATGGCCCATGATGCCACTCTCTCTGTACAATTTAAAACTATACAAGAATTGACATATTATCTCCTTTGTATGAATTTTAATGTAATTTTTCTTCCATAAAAAAACCCTATACAGCTAATTTTAACCTTAAAGATGTTCAAATTATCACCACAGTCGTGACATAAATGATTACTTATACTACTTAATTTTGTTAATCTATTAACTTTTATGTTGTTCATTGTGACACTTCAGTGGTCACTTCCATTTAAACATCATACGAGTATTAATCTTAACTCAGAATGCATTAAAATTGTGATTTTAAACACAGTTAAGTACTTACAAACCTATTATGCGTCTGCTACACATGGTACAGCCAACTCTTTGCTGATACACTTTTATGTCTAAAAGTGAGTTTTATGCTTCCTAATGCACATTTTGCATAAAATATGAAAACTGGTTACTTGATACACATGGAAAATGGAAAAATAAAGAACAATAATATCTATACATCTAATGTAACTGCATGTTCTAAGAACATCCAGTCAAGTATACCCCAGCTTTCATTTCAGTGGTGCTGTTTCAGCAGGCTGATGGGGCTTGTCCAGTCAGTTAAAGGCTTACATTAGGAGAAGACAGGAACCATTAAGTGTACTTCTGCAATTTCCATATGTAAAACCATCCCCGAGGATGAGTAATGACTACACTACCCGTAATGACTCAGGATAACATTACAACAAATGGTCACTACGTCAGAAGACTTTAGAGTGTGTTCATGATAATATCACTATTACTGATACAGATGACAGATAATTTACAATCGTTTTTTCCTCCCAAAGTCTGTGGTGTTTTATACTCAATTTTTACTCACAAATGTCCAATTAAACAAGAGGACTTCAGCTTAATATCTCATGACACTGTAGCATCATAACTTAATCTCAGCATCTCCTCCTCTTGTCTGGGACTTGAAAGCACCACTGTCATTTGAGTCTCCTTGAACTGCAGCACATTTTGTTTGATTTCAGCACTGGAGAAAAAAAGCCTGCATATCCTATAGTTGATATTGGCAACACAGAGCCTTCTGCTTGTGGTCACATTGCTATCACAGACAAACCCTTACAGAGTTGTGAGGGCCATTAATCAACATACTCGACCCTCGCTCCTCACCCATCCATTGCAGCACGCAGTGAAAGACATCAGTTGTTTTGACCTCTGAGACCCCAGAGACAGCCTTTGCAGTGTTTTCACCATTCACAAACGGACTTTGATGGAGAGCAAATGTTTTTTTCTTCTTCTAAATTTTGCAGTGCAGCACATTTCCACACCCTGGAGTACTGGTAGATCAAACCAATTATTTTTGTACCACGAAGGCTTATTTCCAGGATTCCATGTAATGAGAGCATGCACCCCCAACCAAAAAGACCTCCAATGATCCTGTATTGCCATTATAATTGGACCCCAGTGTGGTGACTTGTCTTTCTCTATGTGCTTGAAAGAAGATGTGTGTTGTGATACTTCCCTGAAGTGTCCCTTTACTGTGTCATAGAAATACTTTAAACATTTTTTTTACTGTCATTGAAGCTATATTTAAAAAAAAAACCTGAGAAGAATCTGCAGCTAGTCTATTCATGTCTATAACAAAAAGGAGATATTCATTGCAGATCCTGCAGATGAAATGACCCTGTATAGCCTACCTATAACCTATAACCCAACAAAAATCTGATGCATTTACATGATGGACACATAGATGCTCATGTTCATGTGCATCGTTTCTTATCGAACAAACATAAACATCATTTTATTGGAGATTGAGGTAGATGAGTAGAGCGTGGTCGTATCGTGCAGGTCTGCCTGGTGTGTGACGGGGACTTGGCAGTCGGGGTACACAAAGGAGCGGGGAGGGAGTTCAGCCGATGTCAAAAGCGACAGTTCCTCCCCTCCCCCTCTACCCACCAACCCATGAAGGCCCAGGCCTGTCACAGACCCCTACTGCGCAGTCTGGGAGACCTGTTCTCACACACAGGGGACATGGCACTGCAGCAGCATGCGTGTGTGGGTGGGTGGGTGTACTTGAAACGCCATTATCTGTTAGCATCTAGCCATGAAGCCATTACTAGAGGCAACTAAATATAAAAGTAGGTAGCATCACTTACACGAGAACATCTGCATCTGATCTGCGGGTTACTAAATCTTGCCATTCTTGCAGCGCAAAATAGGCAGAGAAATTGATTTTTGTAAGAAATGTGCAGTAATTTGTCGCTTACCTTCTTCCATGGTGCGAGCAGTCATGGATTCACTGTCTGCACCCTGGAACTCATTGAAGTATGGGCGCACTTTAATCTCATAGACGATGCCTTTCTTCAGACCAGAGAGAGTTATGTCTCTCTCTGAGGCGACCTTCAAGTCTTGTATCTGCCATGGCCCTGGGGAGGGCAGTCCTGATGTTTGCCGGTACAGAACACGGTAGCCTTGAATAAACTGGGATGGATTCTCCACCTGAAATGATGTGAAAAACAGAGGTAGATGGAGACATAATGTATGGTAACTATACAGAAGGTGTTGTACATCTATAGCTCTAAATCGCCATTTATCTCCTGTTAGTGGCAATGCACACTCAGTTAAACATATTATTTAATTAGAAGATGAAGCAAAGAATTATGTTAAGGTGGTTCTAGAGTATTCATCTCATCTAAGTGGGAACCTGGCAACTTCAACATGATTTGAGTTCAAACTATTGTAACAGAATAGGCAGGAAATACTTTTGCTGCTGTATTTCAGGGGGAATACTAAAATATGTAACAAATACAACTCATAGTAATGGTATCTTTACAAAGGTAGAAGCAAGAAAAAGCTTTTATAAGTGATATCAAGGGGCTGTTTATGATCAGACCGATCCAACTGTATTATGATGAATCTCTTCTTTTTCCTTTCTGTCTTTCTCTGCCTTTCTCTTACCTATTAAACACAAATACATCCTCCTCCTCTCTCTCTCTCTCTTTGTAGACACCCTCTGCATGTCATTAACCAAATGATTTGTGAATTTAAAAGCCTTATAAACACAAAATGTAGTTCCAGCTTTTGTTTTAATTCATTACTTAAACTATAATTTATGTGACTTAAGTTGTGAACTTGTTTTAGTAGACAGCTTTAGGGTTCATTCAGAGCTGCTGTACCGTAGACTCAATACTTTTAGGACCTTACAATGTGGGAAAATACTGTCTGATTAAAATCTTCAAAACTTTCTGTTCTTAGATTTTATACAAGAAATGCATGATTAAACTCAGCACCACTCATATATTATTCGATTTTCATTGTGTAATATAATAGAAGATGCACAGTACCAAATGTTCTTTCATCTAAAATCTTAGAATAGTCTGTAATTTCTAAGAATGTGTTTGAATTGAGTCTTCACAATTCTACAATCTTGGGAAAACAGGATATTACCCTGTTTTGTCATTTTTTCATTGGCTGAATTTCAGTGATATATCTCTGTAATGCAGGGAGCTTTCCACAGTGCTGAAATTCTTGCATCAGATTTTTGTTTATTTATTTATACATATAATTTTTGGTAAAAAAAAAAGTATCATTTCTAATTGCATGATTATAAGGAAAGAAAAAGCAAGACATGCATCTCTTCACCAACACTTCTACTCTAATAATAATAATGGATCAGATTTCTATAACGCTTTTCAAGGCACCCAAGGCGCTTTACATTATTGATCCATTATTCATTTGCCTTATAAACACAAAATGTAGTTCCAGCTTTTGTTTTAATTCATTACTTAAACTATAATTTATGTGGTTTAAGTTGCGAATTTGTTTTAGTAGACAGCTTTAGAGTTCATTCAGAGCTACTGTACCGTAGACGCAATACTTTTAGGACCTTACAATGTGGGAAAATGCTGTCTGATTAAAATCTTAAAAACTTTCCGTTCTTAGATTTTATACAAGTAATGCATGATTAAACTCAGCACCACTCATATATTAATTGATTTTCATTGTGTAATATAATAGAAGATGCACAGTACCAAATGTTCTTTCATCTACACACACATCTGTAGGCGTAAACCCTGATCCTCAGCAAAGCGCTTAAACAAACTGAATCACTTTTACTTTGTAACAGCTGGCAGGTTTAATTGTGTGTTATATGACTTGATGAGTAAGAGCACATGCTCACTTTGCAAACTCCAGCCTAATGGTATAGTAAATGAATTTCACTAAGGTAATTTCTGAGTTTTAATTATGTGCCAAAATATCTAAAGAGCACGTGGCTATCAGTAAGTTCTCACATTTCTTTTGTTCACTTAGAAGAAGCTTAACAAAAGAGAAATATATTTTTGTTCCACAATGATGCACCTCATCATGAGACATTTCTTTGGCAATAACAATAACAATGACAAGGCAGAATAATGAAAAGACAACAGCTGCTCTTTATGTTATGCTGTATCTATAATTGAACTGTCATCATTATGTAGAAGAATATGGGCACTGTCATTGAGTGTTTTTGTGTGTGTCCATATATCCTTTCTTGTGTTTGAATGAGAGTACAGTAGACGTAGAAGTGTGTGTCTTTGTCTGAATGTATGTGAAGCAAACACAAGAGTTAAGGCCTTTCTTTTAGTGGTACATTCTCATTTCACAATCATCACCAAAGAGCAGATTACTCTTCTATGTACAATGCAAAGTATTTGTTAGAATTAAACATGAGTTTAAAATTAATTAATGCATTTCCACCTGACATTTAGCTGTGTATGTAACTGCCCATATGAAGTTAATGGGAAAATGAAAAATCCTGCAGCCACGGGACATCCACAGGGCAACAAAGACCTTTTGAAAATCACATTCTAATCCAGCAGTGCACATGTTTTACTTTAATACAGAAACTTGGCTCTCGAAGCGGGACAATGAATGAGTGTTCCACCTGCAAATGGAGCCAGGTAGAATAAGGCATGGTTACCCTTTCAGATTAACTACAAACACAGGTTTATTCTATGACATTTTGTGACAGTCTAAAAGCGGAATTAGAGTACACGGATGTCCTACTGACAAGCATGAAATAGCAGACTAGTGTACGCATATCCTAGGTGTGTCATTAACCCAGAGCGGCAGGCAGGGACACCTTGCCAACAGACAGAAATAACATTTCCCAGATAAAGGACTGACTGCAAACTGCCTCCAGAAGTGACACATGTAGAGCCTAATGGTGATGTATTTGTCCTGAACAGAAACATAAGTCTTAATTCCTGCATCACCCCAAACCATTCTAAATTGATTTAGCACCAGCTGTTCAAACTATGAATGTGTAGCCATGCTGCAGTGTCTACACCAGGTGTGTGCCAACTAATCCAAAACAGAGTGACACGCCAAGCATAAAGTTCTCAAACAAGCTTAGACAAGATTTGTTTTTCGGCACTCAAAAACACACTACGCAAAACAAAGAAAAAAAAAAAAGGGGGGCAGGAATTCTAAAAAATAAATAAATAAATAAATAAATAAAAAATGCTTTGTATACTCACAGTCCATGTGACTTGCACTGATGTGGAACTAAGGACCACAGGGTTGTGCATGCTGACCACAACATCCCCCAACTCTTTCTGCACCCGACGATGGTCCACTCCCTGTGCTGTGGGACTAATGTCTGAAAGAGAGAGATAAAAAAAAGCTGGCATGTAGAGGAGAAATAATGCAAAAAAAAATGTGTTTATTACTGGGAAACAATTAGTCTTTTTTTCCTCTACCTTGTGTTCGGACAGGCTCAGACATAGGGCTGGGGTCTCCAAGCCCCTGAGCATTACCGGCCCTGATGATGAACAGGTAGACAGTATTTGGTCTCAGATCTCTGACTGTAAACTCTGTGGTTCTCACGTGGTCCGCCACTGTCTGCCAGCTGTTACTCACTGACTGACTGCAGAAAGATTAAAAACACAACAACAAAAAAACCTCTGATTAATGCAGTAAAAACCTAAATCAGACTGATTCTACTGTTTTGACCGTGTACTTGTAAAGATAATACAACTTTTCAATAAAGGCGACGATATAAAAACACATTTTTTATGAGCCAGAAATTGATAAAGCAACCATCCACTGAGGCGTTATTTTCGCTTAGAGAGCAGTTGTCATCTACCTTTTTATACAGTCCATGTTTTACTGTCCAAAATGAATTATTAAAGCCATCCAGAGTATTCCAGCTTGCTTGAATGCCCACACAAACACTCACTTCTGTTTCTGTCATGAAAGTTCGGGGTCACTAAGCATAGCTTGAGGCCATAGGTCAGAGACATACCCGAAGGCCTCGATGACATAGGAGGACACGGGGGAGCCCGCCTCTGGCCCTGGTTCCCATGACAATGAGATACTGCTCTTGGTAACATCAGTGACCTCTGGCTTGGAGGGCGGGCCGGGGAGCGCCGTGGCATTGTGAGACATGAAATCTATGAGATCGGTCGATTCTGATGAAAGAGGAGGGTTAAATAGAAAATAAATACTAATAAATCTGATGTATATTATACAATTGATAAGTATATTAAGCAGTGACTAATTTGTTTGTTTGAAATATTATATTTCTACTGAGACAAACCTCTGACATCCAAGTAAGCGCTCCATGATGTTTCTCCGCTGGAGCTCGTAGCAACACAGGTGTACAACCCGGAGTCAGACAGCTAGAAGAAGCAAATTATGACGGTATCATTAATGTGCAAACTAGGTCTTATTCAGTCTGAGTAAGAAAACAACATGATTTTAGGGATATACAGTAGTGATAGTTAAAATCCATCTGTGAAATCGTCTATAAACAGTTAAATTATACTGTTTTTTATTCAACATTTTCCCATTTATCTATTCAAATCACAAATAATACAGCCTTCAAGCTGTGCTCTGCTCCAGTGTTCGACAGAATCCAACAGCTTTTGTAACTCTGATCCCAGATGGATTCTACAAGCTCTTACGTCAGGCTGGGCTTTTGAAAGAGGTTTGCAGCTAGTAGAACAGTAAAAATGCATTAACCTCCACTGGCCTGCATTTGGCTCGAGAAAAGCCAGAGAGTGGATGAGAGGAAACTTTAACACTGGCCAATGAAGAAAGAGCCCAGTAAGAGCTAACATTAATTTTCTTAATTGATTTCATCCAGTAATAGTCAGCCCCTGTTCTCGGAGCCATCAACATTATCATCATCAGTGCTGACACAGGATATAAGAGATATGACAATCTATTTTATATTGGTAGTGCCTTAGGAGGCTCTGACAACTGTGTTATGTCTCAAGAGAGAGAAGAAGAAGGGACAGTGACACGGAGGAAGCTCTTTGACACTGTGACAGGACACTGTATATTACACTTCCTCCATTATATTTCCCCTTTAGTCTCCTCTTACCGGTTCTTGTCCTTGAGTCCTTGAGTCTAACTGCTGCCTTAGAGATTCAGACTAAATAGCAGCATTTAACGACTTATAAAAATCAATACTCCCTATTCATCTTTTAAAAGCAACCTGACTGCACTTGTCCATCTGAATTACACTCAGCTGACATCAGCTGGCAGATAAGAACATTTTTCAGTCCTTTTCTAAGCAACAGAGAGATGTACAAACCTAACTTAAACACAAATCTGTGTAGGCACACTACTGTATAGGTACTCTTTTATTGTCAACAGACTGAAAGGTGTGTAGGCACTCAAAATAATGAAACATACTGCAGTCCTTCCAACTGACTAGACATGATATTGCAGCGTCAATAAAGTTAGTTTGACTGTACCATGATGATATAATGTGTAAGCTGCCAATGCTAAGTAGACGTGAACATTATAGGAATATAAAATGACTATAAAGTATGATTACTTGAATGCATATAGTAGACTTTAGATAGATGATGTAGAGCAAAGCAATTCTGAAGTACACTTTTATAGTAAACTACAATTTAAAATAGCAATTTAGGAAATTGCAACAGTAAAACTGCAAAATGCAAAGGATACTGGTCAAAGATACTGTCACTTCCATCCAAAGGATGCTTGTTATCAGCACCAAACCACTATTTTTTATTTCTATTTTTGAATATGTAAGTAATTGTTCTTTTCTGGATGTCATGGTTGCCATTTATATCAGTGATATTAATAAGGTTGTATGCAGCACACATCAATTTAAGGGGTAAGATGTGGAAATGCATCAGTAAAGAGGTAAATGAATAAATTAATGAAACCTAAAA
>JAPQRQ010000007.1:13040133-13056695 GCA_037367365.1 Apogon talboti | reverse complement strand
CCTGACTGACTCACATGCCTGCTGTTCATATTTCTTCATGCTGCTCTGGCTCTTGGTAGATAAGTATAAAAACTAAGGGGATAAAAATGGAAACAAGCAAAACACAGAAAAAGGAGAATCGCATTATTTTTTCTCAACCACTGTGAGTATCATAGACCCTTGCAGCAATATTGCAGAGATGTACAACATGAGCTGGAAAATGAGTCAGGGATCAAAATCTAGCCTTTTATCCGCCTTGTTTCACTAAAGCAATGGTCACCCAGGGAGAGAGAGAGCTTTTTTACATTCACTGACTGAAAATATGCATGACATGAATGCAAAGCTAAAAAGCCTTAATGTGTGTTTTCTCACACATTTTGTGGTATTTTAACGATCACTTCAGCTTTACTTTTCTATGCCCTCAAGTAATGATACACAAGAATCTTCACTCTATATACACTATACTGGGCTGTATTATATTCCCCCATTGCCTTGTGGGATCTGCAGTAATGGAGAAAAGTGGTGTCAGAGACGGCAAGAATCGCCTACGATAATCTGTGCCTCTACACCATTCAGCGTTATCAAACACATCTGAGGACGGCCACCAGAGATAGTGGTTCTGAGCTGTGTTTACGACAACATCCTGGTTATTTTCTTTATTGCATGGGTACATACAGATGGGTTGCAATATGTGCATGTTTGGATAGCATATACTGTAGGATGAATGCGGTTAAATAAATGCTTGAAGCTATGAAATGCAGCGCCGCACCACCCACCGCCTCCACACGACCCCCTACTTCCCACCCCACTGCTGGCATTCAGCACAAAAGAAAACTAATTAATATGGTAATGTCACGCCACCACATTGACTGATAATATATGGCATGCTTTGTTGCTTTGATTGCACTGATTTGACCTTTGATCTCTAAATGACTCAATGTACTGAAATGATCAAATATGAGTGTTGAACACAAGGTTCATGTGACCAGAAGGTGCTGCTGTGCAAAGGCTCACACACCACCACCACCACCACTCACCATTTTACACACAAGGCTGACAAATTAGAATCAGAGACAGAACTGAATGAGGACAGGTAGAGGAAATCTTAATTAAATCAAATCACATTAAATTCTGATAAGGTTACATTCAATTAAATATCACTTTAAATGCAAAAAATAAAGTTGAATCAAGCACTTCAATTAGCAAACAATGGAATGGGGACAAACCTTAATTTAACATTAATGCCTCTCTTTGCATTTCTATTTCATTGTAAATTCTATATATTCTACATATTTCCTTAAAAAGAGGATTGGGCCACACTGAAGGTTAAAAACAAATATAATATTTTGAGGAATAAAAGTCAGAATGTTATGAAAACAAAGTCACAATAGACAAGGAAAAGATTGTCACTTTATGAGAACAATCTATTACTTGTATTAAAATGAGGAATTTGAGGCATCTCCTTAAATTATACTTCATCATAGGTTTCACAAATAATGAAATATCTATCTTTCATTCTCTTCCAGGGTTCAGCTGCTGCATGTATTTTTATTACTCCATTTTATTTGGGGCAATTTTTTTCCTCTAAATATCATGGCTTTATTCTTGTAATATTTTCATGTTTTCTTCCAAACATTCTAACTTTATTCTAAGAATATTTGACCTTTTTCCTTGATAAATGATAACTTCTTGTAATATAATGAGCTTCAATCATTCATTCATTCATTTTCCAAATTGCTTAATCCTCAAGCCGACCATCAGGTGAAGGTGGGGTCATGGACCACCCTGGACATGTCACCAGTTCATTGCAGGGTTCACATTTACAGACGAGCAATCATTCATCCCTTCGGGTGATTTAGATTGACCCATTAACCTATTAATGTGCATGTCTTTGGACGGTGGGAGGAAGCCATATGTACCCATAGAGAACCCACACAGACACAAGGAGAACATCTCAACTCCACACAGAAAGGCCCCACCGGCTGACACTGACGTCAAATCCAGGACATTCTTACTATGAGGCATAATAAGCTTTATTCCCATAATATTATGACTATTCTCAAAAATACCTATGCATTTTCATTCTTTAATCGTCAGTGCCACCCTAATCCTCCTTCATAATTTCCCATAGGGCTGCAACTAGATACTTTCTTCACTAATAGATTCATTGTTTAGTCTAGAAAATGTCATAAAATTGTGAAAAAGTGTTTCTCAAAGCTGAAAGTGAAATTGTCAAATGTTGTTTGATCCCTGTCTAATTTTAAAGCCGAAAGAAACCAGAAAATGTTTAAAATGTAAGAAGCTGGACTCAGATAATGTTACCTTTTTCCAAAACATTTACTCATACTGACTATTGATTAACAAAATAGTAGTCATTAACAGTTAATAACTAATCGATGTATTTTTGCAGCTGTAATTTGCCATAAGACAAATGTCACTGATAATATACTGTACCTGTGAAGCATCATTTAAGCTTTAAGGCTGTAACTCAACATGAACTGAAGATGGGGATCCAGGTATATCTCTGAGTAACCCTAAGCCTCTACCACATCCACACCAACCCCCAACACCACTGCTCCAATGAGCGGCTTAGGAGATTATTCACCCCAAATCTCAGTTAATCACATCCATACACATTCCCTGGTAAGCTCAGGGCCACCCAGCATAGATCCTGCATGTACGGTGTATGGGAACTGGAAGGGAGCAGCTGTTGGTGGATGTGGATGACCTGCTGTTCTCTGACACCTTCACAGGATTTTTTTTTCCCCTCTGCCATTACCTATAGTGTTTGAGCAGATTAAAATGCCTGATCTATCAAAAGAAAGTCTGCGGCGCCACTTAGGAAAATGGCATTCATTTTTTATGTATGACATTTCTGTAGACACACAGGTATGAAAAATCTGTCAAATCTTCCATGATCGCCCATCAGTCTCCACTGGGAGGGAACATTGTTCCCTCTGTGATCACGGACACATGCATATTCATGCGGTAGCTGGCGAAGGGTACACACAGACAAATGTAGGGGGAGAAACATGGGCAAACACAATTGAGTGTAGCCTCCTTCTCCCTCTCACACACACAGATACACAAGCCAAAAACTGCTTAATCCATTAGCATCTTTATTCTGCAAGACATCCATGTTTCAAGTTAATCATCTTCCTTTTCTCTATGTTCATCCTGTCAAACTTAACCTGTCTTGTCTATGTTGGACAGACTAATTAATTGCTACCAGTAGGACATTTCACAATCTATAAAAAGTCCCGCCTTCTTTGGTTGTGTCCCGTTAGACCGTAATTCACATTAAAATTGTATTGCAGTCAGTGGTAACAGGCAAGTCATGTTTTTGATCCTGTTTAAATTATTCCATTATTTACACAAATTATACGTGTCAATTTGTCTTGACAATTTTAGTAGTGGAGAAAGTCGGAGCTTGTTGTAAAACTGTTTAAGTATCAGACTGTGAAAATATGTTAATATTAAGACTAACTACACAAAGGAAATTTGCAGTGGTAACGTCATTGTAACTGTCTCTGGATGAGCTGTTCTGAGTTGGTGAAAATGCCTGTGCAGCTTCAATATGACAAGACTAGTAGTGATCTATCTATCTATCTACAGTCTCTCTCTCTCTCTCTCTCTCTCTCTTTCTCTCTGTCAGTTTACTCACATTCCTCAGCTCCTCATATCTATCTTTACTATCTACTTCCCTAAATGTCTCAATCCATCCATTCCTAATAAACGACACAGAACCGCACTTTCCAGAATCAATATAAAGCCAGTGTCCAATTAAGAGAAATCAGAGTAGGAATTAAAATATGGCAGTTCATTATTTGAGCGGTGTGTGGTGCACTGGTTGACAAAATAACTGTAAATACTGACATAGCTAATCTCAGCACAGCTGTTAGTATTAGGTCCTCTAATCCTGGTCCAGATCGGTGATGTGCTCACACTAGCTCTGGGACAGATGAGCAACAGCCACCCGGCTGCCAAGTGGACTAAAGGCAGCAGACTGGTCTGACGCTCACTTTGAGACATGATAAGCTGTGAATCTGTGGGTCCTGGAGCTCCAAACAGCACAGTCTTTGTGTTGCCTCATGCAGCCGTCTGACTAGATATATGATTTACAATGGTACAGAGTTTCAATCTCAAGGCACACAAAATCCTTAAATTTATTATTTACTTTTTCCCTTTTATCACAGCTGTTACAAGCTTTTGTTCTGGCACAAAGATTAAAAATAAAGAAATATAATGGAGCCTGACAAAAACAGCACATAGTATTGTAGACAAAGAAAACTAATTTATTCACTGTAGAAGCAAACAATAAATGCCGCATTCAAAAAGCAAACATGTTTTCCACTACTGAGACACTTTGTTCATATGTCATTAATAATATTTGATAAAAAAAAAAAGACTTTTCGACAGGATAAATTTCTATTTTTGTTTTCCATTTTTCTAGTTTCACTTTTTCTCCCTTTTTTCTTTCTCTCAATATTGCTCTCTTTATATTGGGATTACTTCCAAAAAATAAAAAATTAAAATTAAAGGCCAACGAAGACAGCACACAGCTCTGCAAGCAAACTCACTACATATGACGTGTATCACTGCAGTTTGCTCAGGTGCTCTACATATAAAGAAGGATGAAAACCATTTGATTTTCTTGAGCTGTGTTTAATCTGATTGTTTTTTTTCAAAATCAAATCATATTTGTCGACGCTTTCATAAGTTGTCAATCAAAGTTCTCACTAACATCCTATCCGTCATCATTGAGCTCCGCGTGATGAAAACCAACAAGTCAACTCCAATAATCAAATATGCTGTTTGCCTGCACATATAACCATAGCAGCGCCTCATTGATTATCACCCCTAAAGGCAACAGGGAATACCTCACAAAATGGAGGATGTGGGAAACAGGAGAAGTAACATAAAAAACACAAAATATACAAAATCATGGTTGCATTTAGACTTTAACAATGCCACAAGAAGACTGGATTATGTTTATGTATACTAGTAAATGACAGTCATTATCATGGTCACACTAACAAACACAGTGTTATGGTTTAGGTATAGAAACATCTATGTTGTGGTTTGGGGCAGCTGGTGGTGAGGGTTAAAGTAGGGAAATTGTAATGGCTGCAAACATTTTTTTTTTTAAAGGTAACAATAAGGTGATGTGGATTTGCCACAAGTCAGTTGTAATGTGCACCTTAATAAACGAACATCCTTACAACAGGAGGACAGGCCAATGAAAACAGAGCACATCACAGGGATGGTTGTCTTCCTGCAGGCAATGTAATAACCCCTTAAATCATAGTAAAAATGACTGCTAAAAGAGGCTGACTCTGCACTATGAAGTGCTGCAATTCTTTGTTGCTGACACACTGGAGCCAGTCTGTACTGACTTTACTGCCTGATCTGCATATAATGTCATGTGCCAAAGCTGTTTGTCTGTGGTCAGACGAACAGGAGAGAAAAAGAGGCACGACAACATCTGTGTCACATATCAGTAAGAAGAAAAGTATGAAGTAGAAGACATGCAATAAATGACTGACAGATGCATGCATGGACATGAATGCCAACCCTTATTCTCGAGGTGCAAGACGTAAGGAAACTGACAATCCTGTCTTAATCTTCTGGAGGAGAAAAATCAACCAACACCCCCACAGCATACAAAGAGACACCACATACAAACAGTGCACAGAAAATACACAGATTCCACTGGCTTTTATAACAAAAGTATGAATGAAGGTTTGAACCACGGCTGAAACGGGCAAAAATGTATGTAATAAATGTAATAAAACAGTTCTGGATCTGATTTGAGTAATACTGGTCTCATATAAACTAAACTTGAATGCAGGTGTCATAAATAAATAACATAAACTAAAATAAAATAAAAAAATAATGATAATAATATCTATCTATCTATCTATCTATCTATATACTGTACACACAAAGTATGTTCTAAATACCAAAATAAATTAACAGGTTGTTTTCTTGCAAATCCCACTAATTACTGATTATTAAACATTTAATCCAGCACAAAACAACTTTAGGAATAGCCTTAACCTGGTATATTGTCAGTCAAAGATGTTATTTTTCAGTGGAAAATCCAAGAGTCTAGACTATGTGAAAACCGAAAGAAAATGAGGAATGAAGAGGCCAATCAATAAAAGTTGGCTTTTTGTACATAATAAGTTGTGCTCCGTCTCTGCTCCCTACACTACAAAGACTGCACTTATGATTGTTAAGTTGCTCCAATTACTGCGTGGTGGAGGCATTTGAGAAAAGCACCGTTAACCCTGGCATCTGAAGAAACAGAAAACAGCCTGGTGTTTTCTCTCAGGGAATGTAATTGATGAGACACCGTGGAACAACACACCCACTGGAGCATCCAGTCCCACGGCAAATTATTACTTGGCTTACAGTCTGTGTGGAGTCTACCTGGTTTCTGTTTTAATGATCATTATTGAGTACACCATACTATTGTGGTTCACTTCTATTGATATGTTGAATAAATGCAGTGAAAACATCAACCATTTTGAGCTGTTTTGTTTGTGGTTTTGTTTTATTCAAATCTTAAAAAAAACATATATGAATCAAATTTTAATGTGACAGTATTGGGTTTTGCTCCTAACGTGCACATTAATATATGTAGCCTTATGGGCATTTGCATTTTCTGACACCAGTGATGTGCACAGACACACAGCTGCAGTCTGTTTACTGAGGTTCATGTCCGAATGAAATGCACTCGCTCAAACATGTGAAAACTGAATTTTGCTTCGATACCGGTCTATTAACAGCACGACTGTTAAGTGCTTAACAGTGTCACCTAAAAGCAAAAAGTATCTCCGGCTGAATTGAGTTTGCATGTTCTCCTCGTGTGTGTGCAGGTTTCCTCTGGGTGCTCTGGTTTCCTCAAAGTGTCCACAGATGCAGGTTAGGTGAATCTGAAACTCTAAATTGCCTGTGGGTGTAAATGTGTTTGGAAGCCGACATGTCACTTAGGCTTGTGATGAACTGGGAACCAAGGCAAAGTGTACTTTGCTTTTAACCGAATGTGTGCTGGGATAAGAGCATAGGCAGCTAAAGACACGACTCTGGAATGTCACTTTCTTCCAATACTTGCTCTGGCATTTGATCATTTATCACTGCAGTCTAAACATCTGTAGCTTTTTCTTTTTCAATTTTTCAATCTGATTGAGCATAGACACAGGTACTTCTCATGGACAAAACATTCCAGTGCTTCCTTTGTATGTCTGTACTTATACAAGAAATACAGCATCTTTATTGCTTCCATTCAGTGTTACTTGGTACATCTGTTAGACTTAGATCAGGTAAAGATGACATGATATCAGAGTAAATATGGCCAGTCCTTGTAAAATTATCAATCAAAACAGGCAGGTAGAAAACCCAGGTTCCTGCTCAAAGAAAGCCAGTTTAGATTTATAGGTAGATTCTGCCTGAGTCTGTCCAGATTGATTTGTGGAACGCCGACTATCTCAAATCACACCTCTGCCCCCTTTGGCTTAATGGCCTGAATCCTATGGGAGACTTCACTCCTGTAACATTACGCTGTACCACTTCAGGCTTAACAAACGCAAAAAAATATTACAGTATAAAGGTGAGCGGAGTCTACATTCACTCAGAAATTTCAAAAAGCTATGATTTATCCTCTAAGTGCAAGAATCTTCATTCAGAGCATGCTTAAGAGCATGAGGAATCTTATTCATCTCATCAGCCATTTGGAGCAGGTATTAAAGTACCCCCAAATAATCTGTGCTGGGAGATAGGGGCACAGCATAATCACTACAGACAACCAGGCTATCACAAAGGTGTAGCTTTCCACATTTTTTCTTTACATATTTGAGAAAGGGATAGAAAAGGAAATTCTTATTCACTCAGCTCATTTCTCCTCATCCTATGGAAGCTGTCAGAATTACTGCAGCGCAAACAGTTTCTTTATCATTTAATTGATCAGTGGAATGATCTTTAATAATGAATTGTTTCAACGAAAATTAATAAATTACAGAGTGCAGCATGTAGTTACAACTTCATTAGATAGAGCTTGAGGTTTCATCAAAATGAAATGTTCATTATAGTACTACCTTACATTTATGTTTCTATTTACAGCCAATCAGAATTAAAGCAATATTTTATCAAAATTAACATAATTTATTACAAGCAATTACACATAGACCAATTCTACCCCAGACTGTGTGTACTCTTACTTCTTTGTTTGAGGAGTATGTATGAATTAGTAATAAGCCCAGTGATCCCACTGCTGCTAAATAGGTTAGAGGAAAGAATCTATAATTATGTATGAAGGGAGATGGGGGTTGTGAGAGACAGTCCTGCAGATATAAAAACACAGAATGCCAGATAGCAAGATGTTGAGAGGGATATGATGTAGAGAGAGAGAGGAGTGTTTATTCTGGATGGGTAGCTATATAGTTCCAACCATGGTGGGTGTGCTGTTGAGCACTGCATGGATGAGCTGAGCTGCAGTGCAACTCGCTGTGGCTCACTCTCAAAACCCTCACCCACTGAGAGTTTCCCAACTGTCACATGCCACTGAACCACAGTAAACAACACACACACCCTCGCACGCGCGCATGCACACACACACACACGGCAGAGCCATTTTCATTAACAGAACCACTGGCACACTCAGCCCAGCTGGTCCCTGAGTCGACACTGGAACTGCACATCTGGTGTCAATGCTCTGTTAGAGGGAGGCCATCTGGTTGGATGGAGGGAGGGGAGACAGGAAGAGAGAGGGGGAGTCAAAGGAGATTGGGAAGACAGTAAAAACAGGACTCTCATCGATACTGTGCATTCAACATATGCGCATAAAAAATGGATCTGTTTGTGGGATGCACCGTATACTCTGTGTGCATTAGTCCTGATCTCTGTAAGAGGATTAGATGTCAAAGTCAGGTTTGCTCTCTGAGCATTCTGAGCTAATGGCAATGAACAGATAGCATGTTTAATGGCTCAGACTCTCAGAAAAACACTTGGCCTCAACATGAATAATGTCTCTCTCGGATTGTTCTTTAGCATCTATGGGGAACTTAATATTACATAAAACACAAAAAGCATTAATAATTCTTAAGTGTGTCCATGTGATATTGCGCTTCATTTTTAACTTCCCTGTTCTCCTCGCTGTAATGTGTTATGTTATTCAGTAAAACAGTGCCTACTAGTCTGTTTGTATTAGAACACTGACTGCTGAAGGCTCATATAGAATCCATGCAACGCTCCAATTATCTAGGTTGAGATGCATTTATACTTCATTGGCAAGACTACATGTGGAGCTGCACAGCAGTGAATCGTACACAGTGTTGGACGGGGTTCCATCTATGACTACAGATGGATGCTTGGTAGACACAAGAAGACATCATTAAAAAAATCTTCTCGTAAAGAAACCGGTAAATGCACAGTTAGAAACTCCGAATCAGGAGCATGGTCCTGTTATAGTCCACAAAAAGGACAAGTGTATAGACAGAAAACTAACTCTGGCCCTCTGCTACCATAATTAAATACTGTTAATGTCCTTTCCTTAATTTCTACTGACCACAGTTTGACCCTGATATGGATATCGTCATGTGGTGCACTTGCGGGTGTCATGTTTGTGTCAGTGATGTGAAAAGGTCAGAAAATCACCGCAGAAACCTTCAGATGCACCCGCAGAAGGGACAGTATGCACTTAAACTATAGGTTAACACACACGCACACACACACATACACACAGCTGCAAGCACACAAACAACGTGCCTCCTGCTGCCAGTGGCAGACTGAATCATGCTCTTATTAAACCTTGATCGGAATGCGAGTTAGAGCATTATCCACTTACAGTTATTAATGCTGCAGCTCTCCGGGGAGGACAGAGCAGCCAGTGAGGGAGGTACATACAGATGCTGGTATGAAGCTACATGGCTGTAGGACGGGCTGTACAACAGATGCATGTATGAGAGCTGCATTATTTCAAGGACTAACAAGTGATAATTCATGTAAGGTAGGGAGTTCAAAAAAATCAGATTCACTAAAGAGCAAAAACTAATCATTTAACAGCCGAGTTATTATCAAACCCATCAGGAAAATGATGAGTACCCAGACACGATAACCTTGCAGTTGATGATGGCTGACAATGAGACATAACAAAATTGCTCCTAAAATCGTAGCCTCCAGGGACACAAAGAAATAGAGATTCTCATTTTACTTTTCCAATATACTTAAACCTCAGCCTGTTAATTAGAAATCCAAAGACATTCCATCTTTTAGCAAAGTTAATTAAAAATGTGCACAGTTGTCTACCACTGCTGTGGAGAGGTAAGCAGAAAGAAACATTAAGATTCGAATGGAAAAAGAAAGGAAATTAATGTGGTGTTCCTGACGTATGTACATTAACGGCAGACAGGCAAGCAATTAGAAGACATTAAGTGGTTGGTTGAAGGTCTGTAAGCTGTGGAAAGAATGAAATGAGGTGAAATAATACAACTCAAGTTCCCCTTAATATTTAAATACGTCCCCATGTTATTGAAGGGTTTGAATGATATACTGTAAATGTCTACAATAAAACACAGTGTAATACTTGACGGGCATAAATGGAAAATAAGAAGAGTTAAAATGTGCAAGTAGATTCTGCTTGTTTGTGTGCAGCTTGGTGAGCAGCAAAAAAAATCAGCAAATCTCCATTTTCAAGTACCAACACTACTGCACGTGGCAAATTAACCTTGCACATAAAAATCAGAGAATCCAGCTTAGCTAACAGAGGTCATTTTAACAAACACCCAAGCCTTCACTTCAATTTGTGGTTTTTACTGGTTGATACGATACGCTTTGTGGCTTCAATTAAACAATACATCTCTGTGCTGTGCTGTACTTAATGAGAAAAACTGTTAAAAGTGAAGGACAAATGTTGTGTGTAAACCAAATTAACTTAATACCACCTACACATCTAACCAGAAAGCACTCTGAGGCTTTGCAGAGAAACAAATATGAAGGATATGTTTGACAAAAGTGTTACCACTGTAACAACAACCTTAAAAAACTTGAATACTGATAGAATCTATTCTGAATGCAGAAAAAAGATCAACTTAATGGACGTTGTTTTAACCAGTTGGTCTTTTTACTTATTAACAGACTAAAGTTTTATAAAATAGAAAACCATACCAAAGTGGAAATGCCAGTAAATATCTAAAAATGCTGATTTGCACATCCAGTTTACAGAAAAATGTTCTACCCTGCAGTACCACCAACTTCCAGCTTTGCGCTTTCAGCATTTTGTCATCCTTCCTAATCCTTAATATTGCTTCCAAGAGTTACAGCACCTGTACGTACATCCGCCAAACCACATGAATTTTCCTCCCAGGGCTGGTATGATACCAGCGAGGTCTTATACTGCCTGGACAACGCACTGATACAACAGGAACTGTGGCAGTTGAACGAGAGCCAGACTTAGCTAGACAGGGGGAGGGGGACGCATGCAGGGAAAGGGAAGCAACAACTGTGGCTGGATCTGGCTTTGATGAGGAGGCATGAGAAGAGGGGAGGCTCAGTCTTCGAGGGAAGCAGGTGTGTGAGGAGGTGATAAGAATGATGTGGCAGGCACTACACACACATATACACACACACATGCATGCACGCAAGCAGACATGCATGCAAACAAATAAACATACTTCTTCAAATGCCACTTTCTAAAACCATTCAATCAACTTCACTGAATTTAAATGGCATCCCTTCAAATAACTGAGCCTGCACTAACTGGTTACAAACTAGAGAAGAAAAAACAGATTTAAGTTTTAGAAAGGGAGAAATTAAAGAGCAGGATTAAGATGATGAGAGGGGGGAAAAAAAAGTGAGAGTGGTTAATTTAGAGAGCAAATATTGTGAAAAACATTTCCTTTCGAGGGAAGCTGGTGTGTGTATCCGTGTCTGCTTCTTTGCCTTTGTATTGGACACAATGACTTGCACATTAACACCCCACACATATACATTAATGTGTGAGAGTTAAAGTATCCCCGGGGAGTACTTTGTGGAAATGTGTGGTACAGAACTGGGAGAAGTAATTTATGGATAAGATATTTGTTTGGCTGGCTTATTTCAGAATCCATTAAGATTAATTAGGTGTTGCTAAACGCGGTGCTATAGAGTTCAGATTTCGCAGATGCATTCTAATCATTAGCTCACAGTTTATTCAGCCATCTTAACAACTGCTAATAGCCTGAGAAAGGCAGAGCAGAGTGTCCTAATGGTTAGAGAGCACTAAATACACTATGAGAGTGGTGGATGGTGACCCAGACAGAGTGCAATGATTGAGACCGTCTATTTCAGCGCTAATGCGTAAACTGGTGGGTGAGAATATAAATCCGAGCCCCACGCGCAGTATTGCACCTGACTATGCTTGTTAATCAAAGATCTGTAAGGGAGCAAGTAAGACAGAAAGAAGGCAATTAGACATTCTGTCATCAAATGTTTGGCATGTTTGGCAGGGAGAGTAGAGACACAGCCAAGTATGATCAGCCTACTTCATATCCACTGTTATTTCAGATAGACTTTGCACAAGCAATTAGCTCCAATCAGGGATTAATTGAGCTAACACAGAAGGAGAAGGATTGTTTTGGAATTGTTCTGCGTTAGCATTCTTGCTATGTCTAATTAAAACATCATTTTTATCTTTTTTTTTTTTATTATTGTCTGTCTGTTGACTAAAACTGTGAGTGTGGTTGTAAAATACAGCATAAAAGAATGCAGACATGAATGTGTAAAGAAGGAGCATTTTATAATTTCATCATTCTATTGTGTCTGGAGTTCTGTCTTTATTGTGTGTATAGTTGTGTTCTTTTTATGAGTTTTCTTTCTACTTAGTTATCTATGGATACAAGCAACACAACTACAACCAAATAGATCAAGCCAAAAGCTTAGCAGTAGTAGCTTAGTAGAAAGCTTTATAAGAGTATCAAATGACATCAATCAAATTCAGCTACAATGAACTCTTATTTATAGGAGTATTTTTCTTTATAATAAGTTGATATTAGCCAACTTTTTGCACCTCCTGTGGTAAAGGCATCTGATATTGTAAATACTTTATGCAGAGAAAAATTTATGTAATAAAATATGTAAAGCAGATAAGAAAGTTCTTCATATTAGATGATAAAAATGTGTCGTGCATCACTGCTCTTGGATAGATTTGCTCTCACTGACATGAAACATGAGAGAGGAATGGCATCGTCACTATGTACACCTATAGTCTTACCCTGAATTACAATATCTGCAAACAAATCTAAGTTGTGTTTATAGTGCACTGAGAGTTTAGTACTGTCAGAATGTGATCTGCTCTTCACAAAGAAACAAAACATATATCTACTTGAAAAGACTATTGCTATTTTGCTAGCAAAAACTATGGCGTGTTTCAAGTTTTAACAAAATATGGGAAGGGAAAATCTGTGCATTCTTCTCTTGTGTCGTGTCGTGATCACTTTAAGGATGAATCTAAATAAACAGAGGACTTTTTATCTGTAGAATGTTTTTGTTTAGAAAGTCTAGGTGTAGATATAGGTTATGCTTTACAAAATCAGAATGACAAGCAAAAACTCCAAAAAGGTGGAAATACAGAATGTACTGAAAATACTTTCCTGTTGTCCTTGCTGCTGTTTGACATTTTACCACACAGTGAGGAAGCGGGTTACTAAATACATTACTTAAATCCACACGTAACAGTGCTTTCTGGCTTAGCAAATTACAGGAATGGACTCGTTTTGTTAATCTTCTCTGCCATTTTTCACTCAACAATTGGCACACCTCAAAAATACAAATTAATTATTTTAAAAGCCCTGAAAGATTGTGGTTGTCTGTTCCTTCCACATAATAGACGTGCAAATTCTAATTCTAATATAGAAGCATAATTAGATTATTTGTATTTAGAAATACCAAAAAGCTTTAATACGGATGAATCCAGCTTTCTGTCTGAAAACACCAACAACCTAGGCAGGGTGAACCACACATACTGTCACTGCTTTTCTCTAGAGTCATGCTGCTCACAATGCAACATTAAGTGCAGGTATAGCTCTGCAGAACCAAATGTATTAAGATAAGCAGCACAATACTGGATCCATTATCGTGATTGGCTAGATAACCTCTGCCCCTTTCACATGAAATACTGCTGCAAAGTTTATGCTTTCAATTACTATATACTGTAGCCATTACCTTGATTGATTGGATAAGTAACCAGAACAATGGTAGTTTTGCAATTCATCAAAGGGAATAATTGCACTGCAGGTGTAAAAGAATTGTAATCTGCAGTATCAATATATTCTATTTAGTATGTATAGACTTACAATTAAGTTTAATTTGCCAAATCCCAAGAGCATACAGTATGCACTCTATCAGTTTATATGCAGTAGATAGTGCAGCATAATGCCAAACTGCTATTTGACATTTCATTTTTGCCTCTGAGATGAGTCCTTTATTCAACAGTCATTATGAAATAATCTGCTTAAGTGCAACCAAAACCCTGCAACCTTATCTTTGCCTGTGATTTGATACATTTATTCAGTGCAGGAATCTGTAGCCCAGTAGCAAAGACTTGCAGCTCAAAAGGAGACATATTAAAATATGTGATGCATCTTAAGCAATGTAGCAGAATGCTGCCATTTAATACTGTGTTGTAAAAGCTACTTTATTGACAGACATGTATGAAGTTATGTGGCTACCACCCTCACAAAAACAGTCGACAATACAGTCTGGATTTATTCCACAAGGTAATTCCACGAGACATGTTTACAGCAGCTCCAGCAAAAACATTAGGTTTAAGAGACAAACACTGACTGTGACCCCTTTGTCATTGGTATTTGTGCAACATCCAGATCACAGTTATAGCCCGGGGCAAGGCTAAGGGAACATTACACACCATAAATTGCCTCCTCTGTTGGATGGAACTGTCTTTGTTCCAATGGGAAGCGGATGCAGGCAGGCAAAATGAACCAACAACCTGATTGTTTTGGGGGGCTTCGTGACCCCTATGACAACTACCTCCTCACCCGACATCCATCATAGAAAATGATGAGGTGTATGTTTGTCTCTGCTTTATATGCATTTCTGCACACCCTGACAGAAAGCTGTCAGCTGTTAGGCTAGAGTGATTTTCCACCGGCATCCATGGAGAAAATCCTGGTTGGATTCAGAGCTGCTAGGCTTTTCAGATGTTTAAGAGTGCCGGAGACAGGCCTAGCGGGTTTAAGCAGATTAATTAGGGTGTAGCGAAAACTGTGAAGAAATCTCTCTTCCATAGATGCTATATCCACTGACACAGCTTTGTATACCAGCAAGTCCCTAAAATGTGCACACTGCCACCCGCATCTCTCACTTACTCTCTCACACAAACATATTTTACATACACAAACACACTGCTGCAGGGCCAAAAAGGCTGCCATAGCCCAGCTCATCCTCCTTCTTCACGGTTAGTACAATAATCACACCCCCTCCTTCTTTCCCCGAATACGTTCATCCTCTCTGTTTTTGCTTGGGACACATTTCTCCTTTAGCACAGGCACAAGGAAAATGCTATTCTTCCAGGCATGAATTTCACTCCCTGCCTCTTAACACACAATGCTCATTTAAACATGGTTGCCCATGAGAAAAAAACAATCTGATATGAGAAAGTAAATGAGGGCCAAGGGATTAGCAGCTGTGTAAGTGGTGCAGTTTAAAACTCAAACCTGATTACCAATGCAAACAATGATGGAGATCTGTCTGTGTTGCACACTTCTCCTCATGAGATACAGAAAGTGAAAATGAACTCCTCAAAACTTAAACCCAAACTTGTTATCCCTCCTACTTATTCTATGAACACCCATTATCTACCATCATATCTCACTGCGCTGATTGATATTGAAGAAAAGACAAGGGCAGAAAATAGAAGCACCCCACTCCCTCTCCCTGATTCCTCATCACCATCATCATTTTCATCATTACATGAAATATGACCGAGAGCAGAATCCCACAATGCCGTGCTTATGTCGACGTGAGTTAGCATCAAGAAGACACAAGAGATATGCATGCATCATCTGGCCAGGAGAACATCACTTGTGGGGAGACAGCCAGAGGCCCAAAGGAAGAAAAGCAGAGAGGAGAGGGTGGGGAGGGAGTGGAGTGAAGAGGGGAGAGTGAAAGAGTGCAGTAGGGGAAGAGGGATGGAGGGCGCAAAACAGCAGAGGGGAATTGAGAGACAAGTGAAAAGAGAATCAGGTACAATATTAGGGAGAGGGAAAAAAAAAGATTAAATGAGTGGGATATACACCATAACACAGGCTGGGAAATAATACAGAGAGGCAATCAGAGAAAATGGAGGCATAATATTCCTGTGCTCCATAATCTCCACAGATTCAAGCATAATGCATAATCTCCACAGGTTCAACAATACACCATGTGCCCTAATTCTGAGCCAATTACATAGTGTGTGTCGTTTACTTTGCATGTGTACATGGGTATGGATTTGACTGGGAGGGGCTTGACTCTAGGAGTGAATTTTTGGATTTAGAAGAGTGGTGTCAGTTGTGTGTGTGCATGTGCAGTGGAGGAGGAGGGGGTGG
>JAPQRQ010000007.1:12997296-13040102 GCA_037367365.1 Apogon talboti | reverse complement strand
GGAGGAGGAGGGGGTGGCGGGGGTGGGGGGGTCTTCCAGAGGGAGCAGACAGCTTGGGTCCCCACTCATGCACCATCCCTCCCTTTTGACTCCTATATACTCTAATGCCCTTCACTGACCAGATTAAGGCCCAAATGACAAACGCACAAAGGCTGGAAACATCTGTTCTGGAACACACTGTCCATTCCTCCCTGTGCAGAGCTCTGTTGGTCACTCCTCAGTTCCAGTCCCCATGCGGACAACATCTGCAGCAATGGACTAGTGCACATTAACTACTGGAGCATGAGACCAACCTAACCCAGTAACCATGAGAACATCATCCTTTACACAGCAACATAATTGTTTTATAAAAAGCCCTTCCACATTGCTGCATTCTGCATAGTCAAATGGATGTTACCTGTATTTTACATTGAGAATACCTGTTTCTTAAAAAAACAATGATTAATATTTTAAAAAGGGAATAAATTCACCTTCAGTATCAGCGTTACCTCAAGCCCTCTCTCCCTAAACAATAGAAATAGCAAAGTTCACAAGCATAGTGAAGAGCATGAGACTTGACAGAGCATAAATTCTACATATATTAGTGCACACAATTACTGACAGTGTACAGAATCTGATTTACGGTGCCAACTTGATAGGTTTACAAAAAAATGGGCTGAGCTAAAATCCAAAGATAGGTCACTAGGTTGAGGAAATGAAGGACGGCAAAGGACAAACTGTGCTCCAAGTTGGAGATGAGGCAGCGATCGGAAGGGGGGACTGGGGACGACCTCAGGGAGAATGAATGAGGAGTCACAAGACTGAAGAATAAGAAAACAAATTATTAAAGTAGAGCACAGAGAAGTAAAGAACCTTGATATTATGACAAAGGATGGATAGCACCAGTGTGATTATTAAATACCCCACTCAGACCTCAGGGAAACTGCAAATTGTCTCTGAATTTGCCATCTTGTCCATCATCCACCCTCTTGTGTGGCTCTTTTCTTTTTTTTATTTCATAAATGCTTTTGTGATGCTTTAAAATGCGTTTGGATATGATATGATACAGATATACAATACTTGATGGGATAATAATAACGATTCTGTGACAATTGAGAAATCTCCCACACTTCGTGAAGGTAACACAATTGTAAACATAAGGAGTACGCGAGCGCTGGTGTGCTTCAGCTAAGCTAGCATTACGGACAGGAGCGCGCAATGACTGAGTCGCGAAAACGAAAAACTAATAGAAAATCTGAAGAGGAAAACAGGATAATTCTGTCTGAATGGGGATAGATGTATTTCTTCATAAGAAAGAAATGGGAGACCGTTTTACCTACTTTGTCAAACTTCGCTGTCTCAAACTTGGAGCGCCATTTCACCTCCGTCCATCACAACACGGACAAGGAATTTCTCAAAGGCTTGGCAATTCGTAAGCACAAGGTGAAGTACTTGAAAAAATCAAGTGGAAAAGCAGACAAATATCGTTCCGCAAATTTCCAAAAAACACTCACGGTGACGTCATATCAGCCGGACAGAACACCGGCATGGAAGAAGACGCGCCTTAACCCTACGTTAGTCACCTGGGCTGTTTCGACACCCCAACTTTTTAAAATTGCTCATAAATTATAGTAGTTCAAATATTAGTTTAAATTCAAATATAGTTCAGATTACAAGAGTTTTGTTCATGTTTATGTTATGGAGTAATATTTTTATTTCGAAGTTCTAAATATAGCTTATATGACGTGACCATTCTTGTTTGAATACGCCACGTGACCAACCAAGGGTTAAAGGTGTAGCTGCTATCCCAGCTCCAGCAAATGTCAGTTTGAAGAGTTCTGTGTCGGACCTACTGCTGTCACGATCATACCGTGGAGCACAGAATATCGGACATTAACACGTCACTAGAGGCACAGTTACATACAGATCTCGAAAAAAGGCCCAGGCGTCAGTATCACAGGTGAGAACAGTATGTTATGTGCAACACTGACTGAAAATCTGCAGCAAAGTTTTGAGGACAGATTCTGTAACCTGAGGCAAAAACGAGCTCAGATCACATTCCTCATCAACCCATTTACTGCAGAATCAGACTGTTTAAAGACAGAAGAAGCAAACTCCCAGTTGGACAAGATTGAACTTTATGAGTGTGACAGACTGAAATGTGTTTTAAGACAGAGTTTTGGAAATCTGGGCCTGGAGACAGATATAACAATATAAAACAGGCTGCACTCAAGCTAATATCAATGTTTAAATCAGTTTGTTTTTTACACTGCAAAATCTCACATCACTCTGTTCTTATGGACACATGTTAAAGAGTTGCTTCGAGTTGCCTCAGCTGAGTGCAATCCAGACCTAAGAACAACGGTGGAAAGCAAACCCTGCCAGGTGTGTACCAAGGTAAGAAAAAAGGACTTGTGAAAACAGTTTAATTAAGCGACTTATTATGTAATTAACCTGTAAATCCCTGCTGATGTGTAGGGAATCCATTTCTTGTGTGGCTCTTTGGGGCAGTGTTGGGTTTAATTTGGCTAAACAGGTTTGCCACATCAGCTCTACCCTGACAACACCGACTGCTGTTTGCCTTACAAATGTCAAATATGTGATGTGACAGAATTCTATTTGCTGGCTTATTGTAATTGCGACAGTGCAGACTGAACAGATGCACATCGGAGTGCAGCACTTTGAGAATGCAAAAAGCACTGACTTTGCCCGATAACACTACTCACTGTATACAGCATTATTTATGGAATAACCTGAGCCAGGTAAAAAAATAAAAATAAAAGTAGAAAACACATGCTTGAGTACGTGGGGTTTGCTGGTTAGATAAAAGAAATATAGGACTCAAAATGGATTCATGAATTAATCAAGCTTCCGGTAGTCCTTCCTTTTTACCCACTGAGGTGTATACTGGGGAAGTCTGATGTTATCTTGTTGCTGCCCCTGCTGTGGCTCTTTCCACTCCCTGTGAATCAGGCAATGCAATGGATGAAGTGGTTGATGATTCTTGGACGAACTGATGCGATGGAGGTGAATGAATGGGCGGAAGTCTGGTAACACTTAGCAGTTGTAACAGCAGTTTGGCCTAGATGGGGTAGAATGTAGGGTAGGCCGCATGAATAATAAACCAACCAGAGAGCCCCTTTGGCTGTCTGGTGATCTTCTTCACTCTCATCAGCCCAGTCTGACTGGAGACCACTGAACAGAACAGATAAGATTATTCAAATTAGTGGCATTATACCATGAAAAGACATTTTAATAGTATGACTTGCACATAGCACTGCTTAGAATACCAGACAAGGATCAAGATAATATATTTTCATATCAGTAAAGAAACTATAGGTGCCTAAAGAAGATGGCTTTTTAACCACATACCAAGATAAATCATTATATAGAGACTTAATCAGAACCATGGAGCTACAATTATGATCCATTATCATTCTGCTGAGAGACATATGACATGGCTTGTCACAGTCAAATGCACACGCGACATCAGCGCAAACAATCACACGTGAGCAAATACACGCATACACATGCAGAGATACACAGATAGCATGACTTCATCAAATACAACTAATGTGATTTTCCCTTTTCTCTGACCACTGGCTGTTCCCTAAAGCCTAATATTTATACCTGATTTTACATAATGGTTAAAAAAATATGCCTGGATGTTAGGTTTATAAAGGATGAGGGATGCACTTGGTCATAGCTTTCATAGATGACAGCAGCAATAAGTTACAGCTGTATCTGTAATAGTATGAAGGCCTCATTCAAGGTCTGCTAATGGAGTAGCTTAAGCTAACGCCAACTCATCTAAAAGGAGACGTATAGCCATATTTCAGATTCAAATGCGGAAACACATCTGCATTAAATTATAGGCAATAATGTAGTGTGTAAAGCGCCACAGCGTACAGCCTTGAGAGGTAGACAGTGTCGTGCAATTCATCATTTTGTTACATGTCATGCTGAAAATGGATTGTGTTGTGCGTTCTTTGCAGAGGCCTGTTCAAAACATGCTCACATTAGTGTTCTGAAATGGTCTGGTTGCTTTTATATTAATGTATATGTTATTAATTACTGAATGCTTTCAACTACCAGTGTATAACATGCATTTAACCAAGTTTATGACTAATAATCAGAGAATCAAATAGATTATGGTTGTGTTTAATGTATTTGGGTTTAGGTTATTTCCTATTGGTGCAACTAAAGCTTCAAAACTCAAGGCCACTTTGACAGTAAACATATTTTTTTCTCTCACTGTAGGAAAACTCTGTCAGATATGGAGTAGCTGGCAGCTGCTTCCTTTCACACTGTTTTGCTGGAGGATTTTCAGTCTGTAGGTTGGGCACGTCTGGCAGACAGGAAGATTTGGTTTATTCATAACAGGGATCCTCAGTCACAAGCTATGACAGGTGCATGTGAACAGCTTGACCCGAAATGACCTTTAGTGACTTCCTAAGCACAACAGTTGTGATACTGATGAACCGCACTCTCTGCTGCTGTCATTAGACCGGACTTAACAAAGAATACAGCAACTATAACCCTGGGTCGGAAGGCCTATGCTGATGATTGACAATTTATTCTGGACACTTCATTTCCTACAGTTTTATGGTTAAATGTTTTTGACTATAGGATCATAGAGGGTTAAACTGTTCATATATGGTCCAGTATGAGCAAAAGATTCTTATCACATCAACTTTACTCAATGTTAGGACGGTATTTAAATCAGTGTTTCTGGATTGACTTTTTAAGTGATTGAATGAACATCAGTATAATCATGAAACTATGAATAATTACACCTACATGCATTGTTGTCTTGTATTATTAAACCTGAGGTGTAACATGCATATTACCTAAAGGGAACATGGGAATTTAATTAGAATGACTATTTAGAAATTTACGTGGGAGTGGTGCTGAATCAGGACAATATTTAATTAAAAGCCATGTTAAATTAAAGTTCAATTGACCCGTTCTGCAGCATAATCAGCGTTTTGATTAAAACAAGACAATAAAATGACCAGCTAAAAGCACGTACAAAGGTATAATACAGAAGATTTTAAGAAGTGGAGCGTTTTTTTTTATGGCCATTTTGGACAATGGTAATAAATCTCATGTAAAATTATTAAAATAACTCAAATACTCAGGATGATGAAATCCAAATGAAATAGTGTAACATGTTGAATTAGCATATACAGAACAGTTGTTTCCTAAAATAATTAGAAAAGGTACAACAAGCGTTAACACAGGAAATCCAGTTAGTATGCCTCTTCACACCAGGCATATGTTTCTTCCAACCAACTGTAAGAAAGTGCACCAGAGCTCTTAAAGGTGTTTGCATGGTCCAATTAACACCAGATGCTAGCCCTTAGCTAACTTACCGAACCTCGTAATGCACAGACCTCCAAGGAGTGAGCATGGTCCAGTTAGCACCAGATGCTAGCCCCTTATCTCACTGTCTTCAGCCAAAAAATATGCATAAATTAGTTCCACTTGCCTACCCTGGCCACCCCTATATTTCCATTGTGAGAGGCTTAAGGCCACCTTAAGCAGAAGAAACATCAATATGCTGTAAAAACTGTATCAAAGCAGTGGTAGCCTTTTTTTGGGGGGGGGTTAATAATGTAAGCAAATATATAATACAGTTAGGGAGGCATCAGATTCAACAAATCTAATTTCAGAGGGGTACAAATGGAAAGCAACACAAACATGGCAGTGATATTGTCCTGTTTTTTGTTCATAAAATCACACCTTCTCCATTGTAGACAGATAACACAACAATGTCATTTAAGAAGTGGGGTCTATTTCTAAATCAGAGTACATTTTACAGTATGATTTTCTCATTTTTGTGCACATCCTGAGTGAGAATTTTCACTCTGAACAGATATACCCTTCAGGGCACCGTGGCTTATTTCTGCTCACCAATCAAAAGAGCTTTCAACAACATAAATGGACAAAAAGCTACTAGTGTTTGTTACTGATCAAGCTGAGCCAGAATATTAGGTTTAAATGACAAAACTTGCCTCAACACAAACACAAACATCTTGCATTACTGAGAGCACTTGAATACTTGGGTACATTTTCAGAGTTGTGTTTCACTTACTGTTGCGTTGTTGATTGCCTTAGTGTAGCCACTGTAAATTGTTATTTGTATCTTGCCGGAGTACAAGTTATTGATGGCAAATTACATATTGCCAAGCAACAGCAAGATGCCCCACGACAAAAAAAAAAAAAAAGTGTTTCAGTGTGAATGATCAGAGCAACAGAGGTAAAAAAAAATTTGTGGTTTGTGATTTTTTTTTTTTTTTTTTTTTTCCCAGTGTGATCACCACCTAAGGCTAAAAAAGAATGATACACTTGTAGGTCAGGTTGACAACTTTATTTGTCTTTTTCATATTGTGTCTCTGCAGAAAAGATATCGGTATTAAAACAAATGCAACTCAGTATCTGTCATGCAAGGACGATAAAAAACATATTATATTAGTGTCAGTTCAATCAGATTGTTTCAAGGTAGAACTGTCCTTTGCAGATATAACAGATTTCAATGCACTTTTACACTAAATTTGTTTTACCTCTGGTTAGATTGTAATTAAAAATTGTGACAAAACTGTGACTGAATTGTGGATATTCTCTCATCTCATTTATTTCTATTATGTTAACCCTTAAAGACCTACAGTTTTATTCTGGCAACTTCCAAATGAATGTCTCTCTACATCTAATTTTTCCTTAGTGATTCATAACATATTTTATCTTCGGCTTCTTTCAGTGAAAAGCAAGTATTTAACATGTTGACCTTGTCAATGTTCATTAAAGCGTAAGTCCATTATTGCATTATTTCAATGCATTGATAGGATTAGTGGTTCAGAAGTTAATAAACATTACAGATCAGTGGATGCTTTTGGGCACCAGTCTTTGAGGGTTAATGTATAGCTTGTGTAAACTGAGACTAAAATAAATCTAATATTTAAGGTAAAACAAGGACAAAACTATTGCCTGGACAACCGAGATAGATTAGTTCACAAACTAAGTCCTTGTTGTGAAATTAAGGAGACCGAGGCAGAAAGTTTCCTTTTACAAAGTTTCCTCACTAACATTATTAGCAAATTATTGGTGCCTGACCAAAGCCTGATCCCTTGGCTAAATCATCTGAATACTGGAGTGAACAAATATTTCTCTTACCATATCACGCATGCAAGTGGTAAAATACAAATATAGAAGTCGGAATGAATAATTCCTTCCATGTGATGTACCTTGAGACATTTCATGCCTGCAGAAGGCAGAGCTTTGACTCTAAAACTATGCCAATTAGGCTAATGTTGTTTACAGCATCGGAGCGTCAGTGCTGAATAGCCCAAAGAAATGCCCATCACTGAATAAAGCAGAGTGACAAGGAATTTTGAGAAGAATTTTGCAACTGGTAAAAGATACAGCATAGAAGGAGGTAAAATTAGGGTAAGAATTTAGATTTGGGTAATTGTCTGAAATCTTCAAGATCTGTGTTCAGTTGAAGGGTTAAAATAATAGTCCTAATTAGAGGTTTGTGCAGGGGTTTTCTATGGTCACATATCTGGTTTGAAGACGGTTTCTTATTAATACTAATGACTAATTACTAATGTACAAAAAAATAACGCATCTCGGTTTTTACAGTTAATTCTGAGGTGTTTTTAACATCCAGTGATGCCTAGACTGTCAATTTGGAGAAGCCCTTAGGTGCAGGTTAGCAAATATTTTCCTAAATTCCAACTTATCTGTTATGAAATCTTTTAATGAAATCTTTTATCTCCCCTTTTTTCTCTCTTACATGAAATAGGCAATGCTCCAAATACTCAGGTGACAGACTTTTTTCTGGCACAGATCTTCACTTTCGCCAGTTGAAATGACAAACATTGCTGATGGCAGAGACTATATCAGTCGTACTGTAGCTAATTAATCCGTAAGTGACTCGCCAAAAGGCAATAATGAAACTCTGTTGTCTCTATCTCTGAGAAAGATCATTTGTGTGGGGAAAAAAAACACCACTCTCTAATGTTCTAGACTCATTTGTTGCAGAATTGCAAACAGATGTGCATCTTTTTGCAGTTAAAAGCAGCAGTCATCAGTGAAAGAATGTAGTTGTTCACATCATCTCATTTTGAACAGTGAGTTCACTATAATTGCACAGATGAATATTTTTACATTTACCTTTATCTAAATTCATCTTTATGCATTTTATCTGTGTATTATTCTAGTAAGCCAGGGCGATGCATTCAATTATATGCGGGAATAGGATCCAGATTTACCTCAGTTTAATTTTAGTGGCACAAATTACAGATTCCCTGAGCTGCACAATCTTATTTCCTGTGCATTCTTTAATAGAGTTGCTCAAATGCACGATTTTATTTTCAAAAGCATTTGTTTTTTTCTGTTCCAACATCTCAAAATATGCTCCCAGTGTGTCATTAAAATAATTATCACACTGCAGAAACATCAGAAACTAAATTTATCAAACATTGTGGCTTCTTGGTTTGTTTGCTGCCTGCGACTGAGTAGTTAATTGATGATTGTCTGACTGAGTGACTACACTTGTAATTCACTTAGCACAGTCAAACAGGGATTCTCATCTTTGTTTAGTTTTGGTCCTAATGAACACTCTCACATCCGCTGCCCCCACGCCCACACCTCCTCTCAGCACATCATTGTTTATGTCTTCCTGCCCTTTCTTAATAGTTTGAGGGAGCTGTTCTAATTCCATCAACAGCCACTCACTCTGATGATTAGTGCCAGTCCACTGGTGGCCTGGAGGTCGCACAGTTGTTTGTTGATGTTGCTCTGAAGTAGTGCTCAGCTGCAGCATCTGACTAAACAAATTGAAGATGTGAAAAGCTGGCTCAGTGGTTGGTAAGTGTGACTGTACACATTGACAGCAGGTGATTGTTGATTATTAAAATCATACGCTGGGATGTGAGAACCAAGTGACATGTCGCAACAGTACCGCAAACACAATGAGTCTTGTTTATCAAGCAAATATACAAGACCATTCTAATAATAAACAGGCATGGCCTCATTTCTCTGTGAAATGGCTGATGTTATCATTTGTGTCAAATATGGACCCAACAAGACTGCTCAGGAAATAGAATTTCAACAAGGCTGAAAATACTCCAGATTTGTCTGTGATTGTCTACCAGCTGACAGTATAAGCATCCCCACTGGCCTCAGATCCATTTTGCCATAACCCCCTCTCTACTGTCATTTTCTTTCCAGTCTCACAAAGGAACAAATTAGTGAAAATGTTTGGCTTTTTATTTTGGCTTAGGCAAATGTGACAAGTTCATAATGTTAAAGGTTATATTTTGGTGTATTATTGCTAACCCTAACAAAATGCATATAATATATTATTTGTTTTACCAGGCTGCTAGAATGTTTGGCTTATCTGCATGATTTACATATTTTAAGCTCAGCAACCATCTAAAAAGCTAAAGTGTTTTGCATCACATGGAATGAATAATGCCCCTTCAAATCTCAGTCAGACTAAAGCTCATAAAATGCATGACAAACCACCAAAATTGAGCTTGTACAGCACAAATGTACCCAGGGGAGTTGCACCCCTCTAGTTAGCTACATTTTCTAAGCCACTGGTTGAGATACAATGCTACAGCCCATTAGAAAATTTGAGGATGTGGGCAGACTCCTAACGAAACAGCCCAGTTTGAGCTAGACTCACTGTCAGAGCATCCCCACAGCACTTTCATCTACCCGCTTGCTCCCACCCGCAGCATTGCATGACAACTTTGGCTGCAGCAATACTGGCAGGATCTTGCAGCCCCTTAAGGAATCATGCGATTATACTTCCCTGTGGCCATGATATTCTGAAGGCCTGCCTTGGTCCTTCTGTCTTTCATGTGAGAGGAACTCCCGAATAAAACCTTTCAACACTTTCTGTCTGCATATAAGGAGGTAACAGGGAACAAAATAGTAAATACAAAATGAGTGCTACACAATGTGGGTTCAGTTGTGCATATGATTTCAGTATGTCCCAATGCGAGAGTTGAGCAGTCACTATCTGTAAATGATCATATATTTGTGATAAGAAAACCACATTACTAATTTAAATTTCAATCTATGGAAAATGCAGGTAATTTTACAAGTGTACACAATACAGAGCATTAAAATGAACACTTTCTTGGTGATTAGGTACACACTATGCATAAACACTGATCTCACAACTGGACCTAATACACGCAATAAAACGCATAATTGTACAAATTCATTTAAAAACCTAAAGACGGGGGATTGTTTACTATCATCAAGAAAACACACAACCCAATTTCAGAAACATTAAAGCTGCTCTAGTGAGTTAAAGGTATCACTGTGTATATTAACAAGCAGATATTAAATGCATGTATGTTTAGTAGTTAATATTTTTTTAAAAGGAAAAAAAAAAAATCAGTGTTTAGTTATTTTCCTCCCACCCATAGGAGTCTAACTGCTCTTCAAGCAACTGAAAAATGTGTCAGTAATAACAATGGCGGCGAATGTGATAGTTAACTCCGAAAATGAATTCTGAATGCTGGTGTGGGCAGCAAAATAAAAATGAGTTTTATTGTATTTTAAGTAGGATCCGCAAATCCCCACAAAATCAGTCTGACACAGTCATTGTGTTCGTAAAGTCAGACTCTATTCAGTCATGGGAATCAGTGAAGCAGCCGTAACGTTTGTCTCCTGACAGTATAACGACAGTTTTAGGTCTCTGGTTTCTGTAAGATGGAGAATTATTCACTATCCACAGCCCCGACTGTACTGTTTAAGATGCACAGTGTAAATGTAAAGTACAAAGTAAATTGTGATTACAGTCGAGGATGTACTGTATGATACTCCGCCAGCTTTAACTGCAAATTGTTATTGTTGAACAAATCAATGCAGTATCCCTTAACACTCACACATATACCCTGAATTTCTGTAAGCAATAATATTTCCAAGACTGTTCCGCATTATTGATTTGAAAGAAGAGAGAGGAAGCAGCACCAGTAAAAGAAGACAATGTAAATAAAAGTGTCTAATGTGGAAAAAGCAATAAGAAAAAGAGAGGATGCGGTGCACAAAAAGACACAAAAGACATCAGATAATATGTGGGAATGTGTCACCATTAGGTTCAGGGCTCTTATCTTAGTTTTTCTTTCTTCCTTTTCTTTACACGTCTTGAAAATAGAGATCCAAAGTGGGTGACAAATCACAACGTGTCACAGCAGCAATATAAAGGCCATAATTCTGAAGAAGACTAGTCTATTCCAAGTCTTATCACAAGAAATATTTAAGTCATTATGTGCAACATGTCCACAAGCTAATTCCAGTATTGTAACAGTGAAAGCCCAACACAGAAACAATTTCATCAGTGGGTAAGCATATAGAAATGTGTGGTTAAGTAAATGCTCTCCGAATTTTATATGAAATTGCAATATTCTGTTTGTCTGGCATTCCCAATTTGCTGCTTGTGTAGCGCATCCCTGAGAGAGTGAGAAACAGAGAGCAGGAGAGACGGTGTGGGTGTTTGTGTGTGCATGCATGTATATCTGTGTGTGCGTCCAAGCGTGTGTGCATCTTGTTCATGGCAAGAAATCAGCTCAGTTTAGCACATAATGGAAATGTGAATAGCCCAGAGCGCCTCTCTCCCACACAGGGAGAGAACTGGCTGGGAGCAGGCTGCATCTTTCCAAATCCAAACAGTGAAAGGGAGTAAGCTAGGTTAAAATTCTGCCCCCTTTCTCTCTTTCTCCCTGGAGCGATTTACAGTTGTGCCCATACATTACTCAAACAGGTCATCCAAACAGGTCTCACTAGCAGTCTGAAAACATATTCACACACATACTGCATGTGCACATCTCGCTACGCAAAACCCCAAGCACGCCAGACATACTCACTCTTTTAAGTGTGGCGGATAGGTGACGTTACTCATATTATGACACGTGACACCTTCTAACCCTGTCCCTTAGTACAGACACCTCCAAATGTTATGCTTAATTTAACATATACGCCACCTTTCTCAGATACAATTTTAACAGTTTCGTGATCTCATACACACCACAAAAAGGTTACCAACCTCTATTCATGCTGCCTATTACCTTTACACAGCTGCTTACATTTTTTGTTCATTCTTTCATGCAACACAGAGCTGCTTGACAGATGGATTACCATTGTGTATGTACCCAAAGGGGCATGATGGAAACCCAGACTTACATGCTACTTCTAGAGATGCGTTCCGGCTTACGGCCTCTCCAAGGTAGTTGCGGGCCACGCAAACGTAGCTGCCGTCGTCAGGTTTGCTCCGTCGCCCATGGACGATGCGTAGAAAGAAGAGGGACCCGCTGGGCAGCAGCATACGGTGCGAGCGGGGGTTGTCACGGTCAGTTTCAACGCGCTCCCCATCTTTGTACCATTCCACCGTAGGGGTTGGACGTCCCTCTGCCTTACAGTTTAGGGTGGCTGGTTCCCCTTTGGACACAATGAGGTCAGAGGGGTGCTCCACAATGCGAGGAGGGAAGTCCTCCTGGCGTATACGAGACCCTAAAGGCAAAGAAAGGAGGGAAATATCCAGATAAATTAAGACTCCACATAAAATCAGTGTTTTCTGTAAAAGTGGGGGGGAAGTGGAATTCCTTTCCCTCTGATATAAGAGGGTCTGGCAACTTTGCACTGTTTAAAAAGCAACTTAAACTTTGGCTAAAATCAGCACAAAACTGTAATCATAATTAAGTGCCTTATCTCATTTATTTACTACTGTATCACACTCTGGGCTTGATCTTTTTAAAGACACTGCTATAAGTACAGTAGGGCCTTTTAATATTATTTATATTCACTATTTATGCTTTGTACAGATTATATTTTTGAGACTATATTGTTATTGTTGTATTTAGAGCTTTATATTATATTGTCGTATTTGTATCTATACTTTGTTTTTAAATTATTTGTCAACTGTTTAACGTAATGTTTTGTTTATCTATTCTGTATTTACTGTTGCCCATGGACTGCACATGCATTAGCTTTTATCTAACTCTGGTGCAATCGTGTGATTGCACAATGTCCCTGTTAAATAAACTAAAAACTAAAAACTGAAACTAAATAAATAATACATTTTAGCTGTAGTATGCTTAATATATGAGAAGTTAATCATTTATTTCAAGATCAGGAATAAGCTCATTTGTGTGAGTGAAATAACGTCTGTCTAGCCACGGCTGCTAATCATTAAGGATTATCCTCCAAATGAAAAAAAAAAAGCTGTTGTGGATCTACACCTACTATATGTATGCAGCAAAAACATATAGGCCAGTTAATCAGTGTGGCTGATTAATCAGTGCCAGTAAGACATTTTACAAACCATTGGTATTAGCTGAAACCTGCCTCAGATACTGGCCAAATGGCTTATATTAATCTTCTTAACTGCAATTACTGACTTTGAGGGAAAGTAAGAGTTGAGAAAGTTATAAACTGCACCTAGATTCACATATGTTATAGATTTAGCTTGACGTTCAGTTTCAGGTTTATCAATCACTGGCCTTTACTTTTATATTCAGTGATCCAGATTTATTTATTTAGGCATTCATAGCCTTAACTTTGATGTTAAGTTTAATAGCTATTCAACTTCTAATTGAGTCAAAGACTTCCATTACAACATTGCCATTTTTTCAAGAGGTTCTACTGCATGATTAGTTAATCGGCCTTTGCTTGCTCTAATAAATTGCTATTATACCGGTTTTGAAAGTCCATTATTGCTCATGCTTTAATGGAAAGCTTTAATAAATAGCCCTTTTTTCCTAAAATCTCATACTGTTGTTGAATTTTTATAGCACACAATGGGGTTTCACCAATCTGCAATCATAGTATAGAATAAAATATTACTGGATCTTATTACAGTCCATGATAGGGAAGTCGATTAGACCCTTAGAGGCTGCACTATATGCTCTGATACTACAGTACTCTGGCTCCTTTATTTACTTTCACAGACAAGAGATGAAGAGTCATTACATCTCATTAGCTTTTTCATTAACACGTTCCATCAAACACTGACATCATCAAACATATTGTCTCAGTGGGTGTAGAACAGAGACTGCTACATTTGATTTTCCACCTTGTAATATTCGAGATGTGCAAATAATACAACTCATTTCTTTATCCTTACAGTATAAGGATACAAAACGCACAATAGCATGGTTTAATTTGTCTATTAGAGACTTATTCCTTAGCAAATGTCACTAGAACACCATATCCTGACCAGACTGATAAGAAAAGAATTGTAATTGGTGTAATCCCAGCACATTTAAGAACCCCAAGGTTTTTCATTTCTTTGACTATGTGAACACCTTAGGTCAACTTAATGCAGTTTTGTTAATGCCACCTCTAAATGTCACAGAGGAATGACCTAAATGCATTTGTAGTGTGTTTGTTTGTAGATATCACAGCTCTCACCCATTTCATGGTGTATGAGGACATTATAATATCTGTGTTAAAAGGTCTGTCTTTTCCTTTTCCCACATGTAAACAAACTTTGTGTTTGATGTTAGGGTCACTAAAGTAAGCTTTTTGGATGGTCATTGGTTAAAGAAAATAAAGATTTTAAATAAAAAAATAATAATAACAATAAAATAAATGTTCCACAGGCTTTTTTTTCCCTTTTGGTGCTGACAAATACAGCAAATTACAAACATGTGTCCTGACCACAAATCAGAAATCCTCAGCAAATGGCAAACCTCTGTCAAACAGCTTAGGGTTCATCAGTCTATTGGTTGGCTGAGGTACTGCCTGGAAAATAAAACCAATAATTCAACTGTTTATATACGACTTAACTTAAAAAGCAGGAGTGAGTAGGTGAGTAATATAATTTGTTGCAGACATAATTTTACATTGTGCTTTTGTATTTTCCAAAAAAAAAAAAACTATTACACATACTTTTTGCCTTTTGGTGCTGACAAATACAGCAAATTGCACACTATGATTGATTGGCTGCTACAGAGCAAAATGGAGTACTAAATGATGTGACTTTCATGTATGTTAAGAGGTTTGTTGACAAAAGCATTCCATTAGCTGGTGCCAATGCACCAAACCATGGTGGTAAATTATATTTTTAACATGCTTTTAAAAGCTTATACATATGTCTCCGGGGTAAACAGTATTTATATGTGTCCACAATGACACACAAACACATTTATGGAATACTGACTTTTTCTAATTGGATGCCCCATTATCTGGTTTCCACTGTGGCTAATGTACAGTTTGGGATCTGCGCTGTCAGACAACTGAATTTAAATTAGATGATTTAAGTTGTGGGTGGCACATGGGCTCAGTGGTTGGTACTGTTATCTAGCAGCAAGGTCCTGTGGGGTCCTGTCACTCATTCAGGCCTGCAATGGACTGCCAACTTATCCAGCGGGGTTTCCTCATTTTTGCTCAATGCATGCTCTAGCTCCCATGACCCTGAATATGAATAAGTGGGGATAGAAAATGGAAGGGTATTTGGTTTGTTTATGTGGCCCCCTACTTTTAATGAAGGCATTTTAAAAGCTAAACAGTCCTGTGTGGAGGACTTCTGGCTTGCAAATGCTGCTGACGCTTCGCTGGAACTGTTTTACCACAGAGGGCTGGGTCTTTGTACAGGATCAACACAGGCTCTACTAGCTGGCTTGTACGTGGGGATCTGTCCATGGTGCTGAAAGAAAACTGAAGGGCTTGCTGTGAAAATTGGACATTGACGTGATACAGTTAACAAGCAGGGGCCACTCTGATTGAAAGCACTTTGGGGGTGACAGCTGCCTATTATAAGGCTCACAATAACCACAATTCTGGGGAAGAACCACGTCATCTTTATGATTGTCAAATATAAAACTGTCTCTTAGATTTGTTCTTTCATTTTAAAGCCACCTAAGTCACAATCCTAAACAGCGCGGTGCACCTTTTACATCTGTAATATAATATATTACACACAGGACAGTCATACCCCCCCCCTTGCAGATCATAGATACCGTGTTGCCACAGGGGTAGTCACTTATGCACTGCTAACTGACATATCCTGTCGGTTCCCTCTCACAGATGTTTCATTGACTATCAAATGCTAAATCCAAGCGGTTAAATTGCTTAATTACAGTTAATTACTTTAACTGCCAAATCTGCAAAATTTAACACTGACCAACAATAATAGCCCTACAGTTAATCCTATTTTTGAGAGACAATGCACCACACTTGAGTCGATCCAACCTTCATGTATGTTGAAAGAGTTGAACAAAACATGAGAAACCCTTCACAGTATATCAGCAACATTATTTATGAGTGAAGCCTCTTTTTTGGATGAGTCTGTACACTATACAGGGATTATTTACAGTAGTATGTACTGAGATTTGATTTTAGGAATGTAAACATGTGCTGTGCCAAATTGTCTAGAAACTCTGTAATTGAAGCCACCCAAATCAACACCCACTTAAGGTGTTGGTGATACCTGAGCCTCATGTACCACACTGACATGTAGTCACATTATATAGGCTAAATGAGACATATCTCATGATAAGAGCATTCATTCCTGTGAGGGGACTTAGACGTCTCCTGGGTCCAGCTCATTCTATGGATATGTACAGTATCTCCACTGTGGATGAATTACCTGAAGACCACATCATCTGGGGCTGAGTTTCCAGACTTCATGAATAAGCATCTTTTCCACAGCACATTAGACATCTCGACTACAGGACATGAAGCTCCATCATCAGTCTGGGCAACCTTTAACATTAACTTCCGATAAAACAATTACACTAACACACACTGGGAGGTATGCATAAGCTTCAAGTACACAACAAGGAGGGCTTTGCTTTTGACCATACAAAGAAGTTATATTGTGCCCATAGGAGCTCTTGATCTTGGATATGTTCACGGGCATGCTGGTAATTTTAAAGCTGTCAGAGACTGTATTTAAGTAACAAATGTGTTCAATTATTGCAGCCCTTATGAATAAATAAACTTTAATCTCCCAAAGTCATTAACAGTTAGTCTGGAACCACATCTTTAAATGAAGACTAAATTAACAACGCTTTGTTTTTAGGCGTTATTTCTTTTTTCTTTTTTTTTCTCTTTTTGTGCGTAAATTCAAGAGGAACAACAGAGACAGCATTGCATGTGGGGTAGAACTGGTAAAACCATGGGTAAAATACGCTGCAAGTCACAACTAATGCGCGTTTTTGCAGCCCAGCGTGGACCAAGACATGTTTTTTTTTTTTTCCCCACACGCATCAGAGAGTGAAGACGTGTAACGTAAACTTACCTTCGGTTTGGGTGTACAGAAGTCCACAGAGAAATAAATACTGTAGAGGACCCATTCTGGCATATTGGCCCCGGAAGCTTATCGGCGCATGAATTCCACCTCTAACGGAAAAAAAGCAGGCAATCACTTAACCAATCAATCCTCTTTTCACTTGTGAGACTTTGTGACAATTTACCGTTTACACTTGAGTGAACCAAAACAGCCAAAACAGTTATTTCAGCCGCGAATAACCGACAAAAAAAAAATCTCATTCACGTGTCCATTCTTCTTCTTCTTCTCCTTCTTCTCCAAGAGCGCACCACTAAGCTGTGGTCTGTCTACTCGCCGACACGCTGGAAATTTCTGCAGTCACCAATTGCAAAAAAACATCATCGACGCCCAAAGACATTCCAATTATCGAAGGTTTTCCACCGATACACCATTCCTCCGATACTTTAGGAGGACGGATCGCTGGGTAAAGCATCCATCCTCACGCGGGACAAGTTCAGAGATGGAAGGTGGAGGTTCGAGCCAGAAGTGAGTGGCTGCACGGTGCAGCACGGAACAGCACAGCCCCTCCTCTCCACTCCACTGCCCTGGGAGAATCTGACTGGAGATATAGCTATCAAACACCAGGTCGGAGCAGTAAAACTCTGACCTGGAACATTTTACATTTATCGCGTTATTTCTATGCGTGCATTTACAAAGATAGGTGGATTATCATTACCTGTAGTGTTCTTTTTTTTTTGCAGAGGAAAAGATATGGTGCACGTTTTGATATTGGGTGCAAACTATTATTTAATTAATTCCTCTACTGTTTATATACTGTTAATAGAGGGCAGTTTATTGTTTTGCCTTAAATCCTTCTTTTCATTTTTATTAACATATAAGTGTCCTTTGTGCACATATTTGACAAATACTCATTTAAAGCAATCCAAAGAAAATAAGAATCCTCTGCATGCCTTCACTGTCTTCCAGAGCTGATCCTGCACAGTTTGTGGGTAGCTTCTTTGCCAATGTTTCTGTATTTGATCTAACGTTAAATCCTTAAAATAAGACCTACATTCTGCCAAAAGATCAGCAGTTGAAGTCAGACAGTTTAAACAAGGGGCTCCAGTTTTACAAGCGGCTATTTTATTTTTTATGGTCATAGTAGAAAAAGCAATTAGAAAGATCTGCAGCTGTACAGAAATGGCACTTTATTCCTGCCCACCACCCGAGGTGCTTTTCCTCCCTGTCGTCAATACTGCTCAATATTGTCAATAGCATTATAAATGCAGTGCCTCACCGTGAGATGAGAATGAGATGGGCTGTATCAGGTGTTATTGATCAAGAGGGTGAAATTAAACCATTTTTGGCACAGTGTTCACAGCACTAGATCGAATAATAATTGTGTACGATGGCTAAATCGAGTCTGTATGAAGGGGGTGTAAAGTGAACACAATCATTCAGATTGGATGGATCTCATCCATCAGAGTATGATGTGTTCAATAGATGTTTTTTTTCTGTTAGATTGTTCTTATGGCAGCTGCACAGTTCATGGTGTTGTAGAGACCTCGTCTGTGAAAAGCTTTTTGTTGTAACTCAAAAGCGCAAAGCTTTAATAAAACTGAAGTACAGGACAAGTGACATTTTTCAAACAGTAGAAGATGAAAAATATATGTCCCTGGTCATTTCTTTAACAACATCAAGCAGAATAACTAATATGGGTGCTGTTACTGTCTAAGGCTTCATTAGAAATGAATAGATTGAATCTGACCTTAAACCATGACACATAGTAGCGTAAAGATCTAGAGAATCGTAATGTCATAAACCCAGTCAAGGTTCTCTTGATTTAAGAAAGATTATTTTTTTATTGTTTAGAAACATATACAAGTTGCACTTAATGATTTTATAGTAATCCCATACTCAGTGTTGAAAATGTGATCTCATAACATCACATCACGGAAACTGGAATGTAAAACACAACCTCTAACAATAATGCAGCCCACTAAAATGTCTCAAATTTAATTGCAATCAAACAATTATCACAGTATAAAGTTATGTAATGAAGTTAGATAACAATAGCCTCTATAGTAAATGATGACTCATGACTAGGCTCAGGCTGAAACCACTGGACCTGTAATAACTCATGACCAGCATATAGCATCAACACAGGTTCTGTATACATTACACAAAAGAGTGTTTTGCAATGAATTGTTGCATATTTTGCAAAGTAAAAGCTGAAAATGTGTTACACTGTTGGAATATTTTTGTTTTCATACACATTTCTCTTTTTATTCCTATTTATACACATCAGTAATCACCTTTGACCAGATACAAGGATTACATACAGTACTGTGTCCAAGTTACACTTTATCTATAAAAAATTAATGACATTGCCATAGTGTTTCATAAGAAGAATCACACATATTGTATTCCAGTTTTATGGGAAAGGTGTATATGCTAGACAGAATTAAAATTATATTGATGAAAATCCATCTTCTTATGGCTATTTTTGTTTGTTGTATAGCATTTTTTACTTTAATTGATCCTGAATAGGTGATAATCTAAATTAACCAAGTAAAACTGCATCATGTTACTGTACCATTTACCATTTACTGTGGATGTTACATACAAAGAATAAAATAATAACACTTGAGGAAACCTGAGTTATTCAGTGTGCTTACAGACACCTAACTTAAAGCCTGAAGACACAAAAGAAAGCGACTGTATCTATAGAACACACCTACAGCTTTAACATCTGAAAAAGAAGCTTTTAGTCAATAGAAGATTAAATGGAGAAATCTATCAGAAAATGACATATGGTATAGGTAATTGTGGTAAAAATGCATTTGATGCCTAGCATAAGGTTAAAAACAGGAGCCTACATTTATTGAGTAAGGTGATTTGATGTTTATCTTTGAAGTTGAATAAGATAAGCGAGGCAGAGAAAGACTCCATCTCTCATCACACAGGGAGACAGACATGTTTCCAGGCAACGTGGGATTCTGCCTTTCTCGCACAAACCAAAATCAAAAGGGCCACTGGCTCTCATCAATCTACCTCTCTCTCTCTCCCTCTCTCTCTCTCTGTTGATCACACATAGGAGACAGTGTCAAGGTCACAAGTTTTGTCTGCACCATTACCTACTCATAACCGTGTTTGTCCAAGCCAGGAGTGCTGGAGGTAACAGATGGTGTGTGTGACAGTGTGTTCAACACCAGGCATGCTCAGCCTTAGTGAGGGTAGACAGAGTAGACATGTGTCCTGACCACAAAGCCCAAATCTGCATGCGAGTGGCAAACCTCTGTCAAAGAGCTTATAGTGTTTATCAGTCTAGTGAATGATTGAAGTACTGCCCTGAAAATATAACCAATAATTCAACAATATATGGTTTTATCCCAGTATAGTAACTCAAAAAAGCCAGAGGGAGCAATATAATTTGTTGCAGACATCATATTACATTGTATTTTTGTATTTCCCAAAGACAATATTGCACATATAGTCCAATGGCAGCAATAGACAAGCGCTAAAAAATAACATTTATTATTATTATTGTTATTATCTTCTAATTTGTAGGTGATTTGAGTTTCAGTGTAAAGCTATGGCGCTATATTTGAGTTTTGGACTCACAGTTTCCTGCCTGTAATTACAAGATACCATTTTCACTGGAAGACCTGAATCAAGGACAAGAAGCTGGCCTATCTTTGTTGAAATTTAAGCAAAAATCTCCCCCACATTTCCACTTCATAATTTTAGAAATGTGTCAAATATTAAACGGAGATGAAGCAGAATGAAAAGCAGCGTGACACTGTTTTCTTTCACTTTAATGAATGTTTGATGACTGACTCTGCTCTGACCACACAGTACCACTGATACTATCACAAGTTAATAATGTAATATAGTCAGATGTTTAATAGATAAGGCAGCAAATCACACTGTAGTATCTGTTTACAAGTACCTATTGTTTTCCAAAGGTCTGGTCAGGGAACACTTTGTAGTGATTGTGGTGTACACACATAATACCACACCACCTGTTTAAGGCCAGAGGGCATTGTCCATCACCCTGAAATGCTGCCCTATATGTCTTTAAGTTTGAGATGGCAGGAAGTGTCATCTGGACCTTGCAGAGGAAGGAGACAATGACTGAATACCCAAGCAATCCCCAGTAACAACCATGTTATCAATTGTGAAGCTTGTACTGTAGTGTGCAACCTTGTTTTATCAAAGGTCAGTCAACCTTCATAACATTCTGTCTATAAACTTTAGAAAATGGACACAACTCACAATGCAGTATTTATTATTTGCCTGCCGCCTTTGGAATGCAGTACGTTTTTCGGTCAGAGCCTCATGGTTTTAGATGACAAAACCTAGTCTGCATTATTTAGTCGCATTTACAAGAAAAAAGTGATTTCGTATCGAGATAGACAGATGATTTATCGGCTGCGCTTTCACGCTCCAACTGCAGCGTTCATCCCAACACATATTTGAAGTAAGCAAAGGACTCTTGAAATCAAAGCTAGACACGACAAGATGTACACTCACTATCTCAAGAGATGTAGATTCCGTTCTTTGAGATGAGTGTTGTTGTCGAAGCTTTGCTATCACTTTATTCTCTTGCAGTGGACACATTGCTTCCGCTGTATACCTTCACGCTCCACAAAACACCATTGAACTCCTGACACACCTTGCTAAAGTGGAGAGAGAAGGACCCAGTACCACCATCTCCATTTAAATGCTTTCAAGGTGAAAAAGGCTCCATTCAGCTGCTGGTAGAGGTACTTTGGGAGACACTAGTGAGAGATCTGTGTAGCAGTACACACATGAAGAAGAAAGAAAATGTTTGTGCTTAATCAGGCATAAGGACATTTACACCATTTGTTTTTCCTCTGGATAAGCACAGGGAAAAAATAGAAAAAACAAGGGATAAGACGCTGAAAGCATTGAAACCCCGGGAAGCGCTGTGCTCTTAACATTTTCAAAATGGCAGATAATAGACTTCTTCCATGCGTGTAAACATTGCATTTCCATAGAAATGACCTCTTTCTGTGTCTCAAACGGGTAGTCATGGATAAGAGACTTACGTGGCGCTCACCTCTTAATCTTGTTAGATATTTCCAAAACTGCACTGGTTCTCTGGAAGGAAAGAAAAAAAATGGGGAGACGGATAAGAAAAAAAAAAGAAGAGACAGACTATAACATAGAGCATGAGTCATGGTCAACAGCTTTATAAAATGATGCAAGTTTAGGTTAAGGCGAGGGGAGTTATGGAGATAAAACAAGGAATTACAGCAACATTACAACACGCTGGGATGCAGCTCCCTCTTGACATACAGGATGCCAAATTATATCACTGAAAATTTTTACCGCAGTCTTAGTTCAGGAGTTCATTCCGTACAAAGTAATATGAAACCCTAAAGTATTATGGGTTATTCTTTTGTAAAACTCACAAAATGAATCAGGAGTTGAATAAGAAAATAGAAGTTTTTATTATTAAAAATGTAATCTATGAAATATGCACAGGAAAGGCTTTTCTTACAAACGAACAAACAATACAAATAAAACTGAATATTATTAATTTAAGAGTTTTAACACTAAAATAGTATTTTTTTTTTTAATCAGCATATCACCTGTGTATTTGATCATCTTAAACACAATATCAGTGACATGAAATGAAGCTTGACATTATTAAATTTCATTATGTCTAATTTTCTCTGTATGTATAACATGATTCTTAAGTACCTTTCTCCACATTTCAATGCAAAAACATTTACTTTGAAATCTAACTGATGCTGAATTAAAATGAGGTAGGTGTACTTAAAAAATATCACCAGCGTGGTTGAATTCATAAGAACAGAGCAGATAATTGCCACTTACTCCTTTTTTTTCACCGTTTGAGCAGTAGGTGTGGGATTTAATGCCATTAATATGACATTTACCTGCGTAGGCACAGTCTTGTGAACATAGTAATTGAAGGACAATGCATGTTAGAAACCTAATTCTTACAAAACAGATTGCCTTAGAAACCTGTTGTGCGTTCCTCCATAGTAGCTGATCTGATTAGATTTTGGAGGACTGCCGCATAAATTTGCATTTTACATTCATTTTTACTTTCTTAGGGGCTCAGGCAGTATATCTGTGGTGAAATCCTTCTGCTCCTTACATGGGTACTGTGCTGTGTTAAGGAAGTTGTACAAAGCAGAGGAGTTTAGGTTTGTCAGGGAGTGGCGTGGCATATCTGACCACTGGTTTTGTGCATTAGTAGCAGTAATGGAGGTGTTGCATTAGATAAGTGTAGAGACGGGAAGTATACCTCACAGAAAGCTCTATATTTTTTAGTCAGTCTCCCATCTGGTCCTGACCTATAGTCAGGAGTTTTGGAGTAGTGACCGTAAGAACAACACTGTAGATACAAGTGACCCGGGGTTTATAGCCTTAGTTTTCTTGACAGGGTGAGGGGTTTAGTGATCCAAAAGGACCTTATTATCATTGCTGCTCTTTCACATTTAGAGAAACTGCCATGGTAGTTCAGGCTGCCCACCAGGAGCTTTACTTTGAGACAAAAAAAAAAAAAAACACCAGGAAATTTAGAGAAAATATTTTCTCCTCCAATAAAACTTGCATGCCGTTGTTACAGTCTTAATGCTTATCTTCCAAAAGCACTGAAATAATGAGATGCCTTTTCATTTGTTCACACTGTAAAGGCATGTTTGTGGTTTGAACATTTGCAGGTTGTAGTGGTGCCAAGTCATTTCTGATTTGCACATTTTATGATGTAGTACAATTTGGATTTGATGAGCATGCCTGGTAATCCTTAAACATGAAGCACACTCTGAAAACAGATACAAATAGGACCAAAGGCCCTGTATCTGACCGACATTTTCTATCATTCATCATATAAGTTGAAAGTGCGAGGTTGTCTGGTTCTGGTTAGAGTCCTATGGTCTTGATGCAGCAGATCAATGTCACGATAGAAGTGGGTGTTACTTTGAATTAGCAGCAGGTAACTCAACAAATTAAATAAAAGTCCATGCAGGACTTCCTATCAGTACTCAATAGTAAATATATTGATATCTCAATGCATTTTCATGTTGTAAGCCATCAAAAATTTGTAAAAAAAAAAAACCAAAAAAACCCATTGTAAACATTGTTCCAAGGAAGCTACACATAAAACTTAAATAAATCCAACCGGTAGTTTCGTGAAAGAAGATGTTTTGAAGAAACTGCTAACGGCGACGATGGGCACAGCGTCTTCCCAATAGTTCATGGCCTATTGGAGAGTGAGCTGAAAATGAATAGTACTATAAGTAACTAAGGCACTGGCCTGTTGATCTCCATGCAGTAAAGTTTCATTAGGTATTCTGCAATAGCATCTTGGTGCAACACACTCCCTTTCCCCCATCATAACTGTAGCTGAAGCATTACACTACATCAATCACTGTCCCCAGTGATGACAGGAACACAGAAATGAGACAGAGCTTGGCTTGCAGGTGACACACACTTGGTGTGAAAAATTCAATACTCCTGACTCTCAACCTTGGAAAAACATTGTCTCCTACACAGCCAAAGACACTGTCGTATGCGGTGCTTTTGTCTGTGAGACAAGTGACAGCAGCTCATACCTATCCTCATATTACTTCTACTACGGGACCAGCCTGACGTTACTAACTACGTTAAAAGTGCATTTATTCACTTTTCTGCTCTTATAGTGAAACAAGTTCTATCATTTCAAGACCTATTGCTGAGACCACTGTTGCTGAATATTGAATTATTTAAGGAAGAAATGAGACATGGGAGCAATGTGAAGCAAAAGCACACTGCAGCATTTCTGCAATGAGCTACATCTGACCAACAAATATTCTATGAGAGTGTAGTTACACACAATTTAATTCACAGCTTAAAATCAAATGCTTCAGATTACAGTTTGTGATCACCAAAGTACCCTTCAAGCTTTCAGATTCCCCCCACTGCTTTGAAAGGTACACGGTGAATTTGGATGGAGAGGACAGAGTGGGTACGAGGACATCCAGTGTGACAGTGAAGAAGTCACCTTCACATAATGCATATCTGTGAAGTAACCTTGAACAACAAACAAATTCTTATCAAAACAAACTATAGACATTCCATGTGGCATATTTTCAAGCATTCGTTTTGGATTTTTTCTGCCACTGGACAGAAATTCCATAATTATTTTTCAGCATATTGTAATTCACACTGTCTCAGATGAAACAGGACTCATAATTTCTTTTCCACAGATGATCCAACCCAAAAATCTCTACATATAAATCACTCTATAGTGGCTGTTTTAATGGTAATGAAGTTAGTTTATGTTAACACAAACATTCCAACTTCCACCATAAAACCAACCTACACAGTTACACTTAACATTTCTCCTGCTACTCAAGAAAGAAAGGGTCATTGTGTGAAGAGAAGCACAATTTTTGCAGCTAAACCAGGTAATTAGTTGGACCACCAAATTAGTGACTAGTTGTTCTTCTGAAAAGCTGCTGAAGAACACTTAAAATGGACATGAGGGCTTAATTTCATTCTAAAGTGTATTTACCTGGTGCTTTTGTTGGCTGATGCTGGCCAACACTGAAAGTATAATATTACTGTGTCGCATTTTAAAACATTGCTTGCAGAACTGTAACTATGAGATTGCTTAGTTTTTCTGTAAGTAATTTATATGCATGTCCGTAGTTGAACGGCATGCGGAATTATTTTATTTTTAAGGTTAATTTTCAAATATGTGGTGTCACTCACTGGTTTCTGAGCTGCAGTTTTGAGGCCAATAGTAAAAGTAGCATGAGGTCACCATATGTCTCTCTATATCTCATACGGTTCATATGTTTCTCTGTTTTTTTTGGGTTTTTTTGTCTTTTCTCTGTCAGTGTATCTGTCTGTTTTGTTTTTCTGTCTGTCTGTTGTCTCTGTGTCTCTGGTCCTGTTGTTGTGGGTTGGTGAGGTCGTCTTGTTTTTTAAGTATGTAACTGTATTGTTGTCCTATGAAAAATCTAAAATAAAAAAAAAATAAAAAAAAAACAAGTAGAATGATTTGTCTGTTGCCATATTTTGGATATGACCATATTTGGACATACGGATCAAGGCAGTGGGAGCTAATGCTAAATGCCAGCTTACTGACTCATTGGAATGATAAACTTTATCAAACACTACTTAAAGCTAATTTTACACTTGTTGGTCAAATGAATTATCCGCGGCTACAGTAGAGGTGTGTGTAATGAAAAAAAAAGTTTTTACTAAATAAAGAGAAACTCCAAAAGTAGGTGAGCGAGCTGTCATGCACACCTATCAGTCAAAGCTTTCGATTCGACCTGAGATCTTATTAATTGAGCAGATATGTGTATAATATAAGGCAGACCACCAGATCACTTACTAGAGGCTCCAAATGAAATGAATGAGACCAGAGTGAATCCTGGAGAAAAGTTATTGACCTCATATTTTTATAGCATTACTGTAAGTCTGTGGGAGCCAGGGCTTTTTAGAACCAACTCCAACAGCTGTCAGTTTTCAGATACTTCCACATTAGCATCATTTTGGAGTCAAGGTCCTTGCCTTTTGATTCGTGTACATTATTTAACAAGCTCAAAACTCATTCTAATATGAGTCCATGTATTTATGTGAAAATAATTTATGTTATGAAATAGGGAAGTAAATATTTTTTGATATATATGTGTTGAGCTGAAAGGGGTGGCAGTGGTTAGTACTATCACCTCACAGCAACAAGGTCCTGGGTTTGATTCCAGTGCTGACCAGTGTGGACTTTTCTGTGTGGAATTTCTCTGTTCTCCCAGTGTCTGTGGGGTCTCTGCATAATACTCTGGCTTCCTCCCACTGTCCAAAGCCAGGCACTTAATAGGTTAACTGGCAAGTCTAAATAACCTGTCGATGTGAATGTTAGAGCGAATGGTTGTTACTCTGTGTGTCAGCCCTGTGATGAACTGGTGATATGTCCAAGTTATAGTTATAGTCAGCTCCTGCATCTCTGCAACCCTCATGGAGATCCCAAAAAAATTGATGGATGGATGCAGAAGTTAAGGCTAGTTTAAACTACTACTCACATGCAGCTATTTTATATGTTTTGTGTTGCTTGAATTGTACAGTAAATGCATTTTTTTCTCCTTGACAGACTTAACTGTGAATCACACCCTCTTTTTGCAACTTTTACATGTTGTATTTCTTTGACTTCTACCAGTCATCCATATTGCTCATCACTGCTTGGACCAGCTGCTCCCTCCATCAATTACAACAATGCCTCTTGGAGGAAACTGTTGGATAATATTTTCGCTTCATTTTGTTTTAGAACTCTATTATATTAAACTCAAACTGAGGCGGGGAAATTTACATTTTTAGGAAATGAATGGAATGCTAAAATAATAAATGCATGCCCACTTTATCACCACTAGGATTTCTTGTGAGCATGACGGACAAGTTCAGAGTTAGGAACCTGATCACCTAAGGGTGAGGGTCCAATAGACTTAAAGTGTACCTGTACTGGTCATGCTCACGGCATTGATTGTGCTTTGTGTTTTACTTATAAGCAAGAGAGGGGCAAATCCAGTAAAAAATCACCATAAATGCATCACACTGGACCTTTTTATTACGTGAATTCTGTGTGGGGGCAGAATCTATCGGGAGCAACCATTACTGACCGGAAGCGACGTACCGTCATTGATTCCGGGTGATCGAGTGCAAGTAAACAAGCAGCAGTCAGTGAGCAAGACTGAGTGGAAAGCACATGTTCAAGAAGCAAACTATGGCTAGCAATTTTGAGGAAATGGGTGTAAATAGTTACCTATTGATCTGATAATGTGTCATTTTAGGCTGGTGTCTGCTGCACAGGGTCAGTGACCAGTAAATTGCAGTCCAAGTAATCAGACAATGACGACTCTGCATCACTACCGGTGCTGAAACAGCCTGTGAAGGAGGGAAACATGTTGCTGACCACTGACAGAGCAGTGACTTAGTACTCGCGTGTACTTGACAAGGAGCTATGACTAAAGTTACCTGATGGAACTGCTAGTATTATATGTGATCTTTTGAAATAGCTAGCAGTGAAAATGTTCTACAGGCACCCTTTTTATGTGGGTTACCTGTATTGTTAACTTACAGCATCATTCTTTTCAACATTTTGAAACAACCCTGGTTCCTTGACTAGAAAAAAGGAAAGATGATTCTGGTGTTCCAAGGGTCAAGGAGCATTTAACATTCTCAAGGACAGTGTGGTAAGCCCCCTTGTGCTGTGACAAGCCAACTTCTATAAATCTTGTATCCGTAACTATGTCTGTAAGGCGGGCTTGAGAACAGTGTGTGGATGATGTTGGAACAATATTTGATTTGTCAGAAATGTGGAGGGGATGTAGGATGGGAAAGAATTTCATTTTCCCCTGAGGCTGGCTGTATCATTTTCAGCATTACAAGCCTCGTTAATGCCAATTCTGACCCTAAAACCTGCCTGACTGTCTGAGTCTGTGGTACATGCAGTTCAGTGATAGTTTGCATTAATTCTTCAGTTTCTTGGGTTGAATTCTGTGTCAGCATGTGGTGCACCTCCAGTGAAAATAGCTGTATGTTTTCTTAGGAGAAAATAAAATGGGTTTAACTAAATGTTAGATACTCAGTGGTTTGAGGTTAGAGTCAGGTCAGATACATTGTTATGAGCACTGACCTCTTGAACCACTGACCCAAGCTTTGCACATTTGCCAACAATTCAACAAATACTTGATGTTGCTCTGTGGCTACCTCCCAGAATGCTGAAGAGAAGTTCCTGTTTCCTTCAATGCTGTGCTGAGTTTGATTCTGTATAGCTTTGTATGAAATAAAATGGGTTATTGTTACATTTCTATTTTCCATGCTTCATTTGGTTTTGTTTTGGCCTGAATGTTGCATTTTGTCAGATGTCAACACTGGCGCTTTCTATTAAAACATTAGTTTTACTTGATTTTTACACTCATGCATGTTTGTAATTGATCTGCTGATTTCACTGTATTGGACCTGTCAAGTTAACCCTTAAAGACTTTGGTGACCCTGGTACCCTAACCATCTACTGATCTAAAATGTCTAATAACTTTTCAATCACTAAGCCTATCAATACATTCATGTCATTCAGGTAAAAGACATTCTTCTGTACTTTACCCTCTCTTACCATTAGTGCTGTCAGACGATTACAAGTTTTAGTCAGATTAATTACAGGGTTGCCGCAGATTAATTTCGATTAATCATGATTAAATATATCATTTGTTTTTAATCTATATTAATCGCATTTCATTTTGCATGAGTAAACAGACTCAAGAAGGAAGGGAAGACCTTCAACAGTTTCAACAAAAGAACTTGAAACAACTGTTCCGTCTCAGGTTATTTTGTACTCAAATTTCCCATCGAGAGGGCCAACCTGCTGTTTAGTGTCTTCCATCTTTATTCGTTGGTTCTGCTGCCTGTCACTACTGGATCAACTGCCCCTTTGCACATGTGCGACGGTAACTCGACTTGGACAAACTGCCCGAAATGCGTTGGCAGAGGTGTTCAGAGTCATTTTGCGCTGCAGATGGGTTAATTGCTTTAAAATTTCTAATCAGATTAATAATAATGATGGATTAATCCACATTAACACGTTTATTTTGACAGCCCTAACATGTATGTAACAATAATTTATGTATTATGTGTATAATGCAATTAAGTTCTCACTACTAATCCTCAGAGACCTAAACAGCCTAAACAGACTCAGATTACCTACTGATATAAAATGATTAATAACTTTTGAACCACTAATCCTATCAATACATTTAAGTATTTTGGGTAAAAATCACTTTCTTGGCTTTTTAGCAGCATCAGATATGACCCATTTGGATGTTCAGAAGATCCATAATGAATGTGAAAACACTGTCAGCCTATGCCAGCAGGGATTCGCCAATAACCAAAAAAACAAAAAAAAAACATTTAGTTTGACAAATGATAGTGGCTGTAGATTGTTGTTTTGTATTCAATTAATGATATGTTGTTGAAAAAACAAACCACTTTTATGCTAGTTTTCTCTGTTCCGATACAATAACTCCTGAATTTACTTATTATGATCAAGGAAAATAGTTGCTTTTCATTGACAAAAGCAAATACAGATGAATCACGTAAGAAATGTTAGATGTGCGAACACATGATTTGGAAGACATAAAAGACAGTTCTAGGTCTTCAAGGATTAATAAAATGAGATAAATCCCTTTTTTTTGTACAATGCATCTTTGTTGTAATTCTGTCACCACAATATGTGCTGAAGTCAGGTGACATTGTTGTGCTACACGTGCAGATTTTAGATGGATACGGGAATTTGAGCCATTAATCCCGGAATGACATGGTCATTTTAGGTGAACAAATATGATTGTGCATAAATGCAGTAAACATTGTTAAATGATGTGTCTTAATTGAGGTCAGACAGGGTTTGGGAAGAAACTACGGACTTCAGGAGGTAATCAAAGAGGCTGTGGCACAGCTGCGGATACTGAGCAGCTGTTGAAGGACTTATATTTGGTCATCATCGGCTTACTGCTGCTTTTTTTGCCGCTTTGTTTCGAGACCAAATCATACATTCTTTTGCATTTGTGTCTATCAATGTTGATCGTGGCATTTTTCGATCAGTTAATAGTTTTTTGTTTTGCTCCTCGTAGCCAGTCCAAAACTGTTCTTTCAGTCTCCATCACAAGGGTGTGTGGTCTGTTTGTGCTGTTTTGATGGTCTTTTCAATGCAGCAGTTAATAACAGCAACTGTCTGCACTGCACTGCACTGCTGCCCCCTACTTTTAAGCTCTGGTACACAGATATTTGACAGCCTTTGTAAATCCTAAAAAAAAAATATGCAGAAGCCACACATTACCTCTACCCTCTTCTGCTCTTTAAGTGGAGAGAAATATTTTGTAGGAATTGGTTGCAGTTTTCCCTTTTCCTTTTTTAATATTCAAGACTTCAGACATACTGTATCTCACTATTTTCATAGCAATCATCCATTCTACTCTCAACAATGTACAAAAGTCAAAATGACAGACACTTTCACTGTCTTCAGCAGCCTCTAGACACTTGTTCATTCAGTGCTGTTGTTTTGGGTGTCAAACAGGAGAAAAGCTGATACATAATGTACAATAGATGGCACTCTCAAGACTGCAGACATACAAAGGAATATATCCAACAGATTTGCATTCATTCCCAGGAGAGGTGCTACTCACTGCACATCTAGCTGGAAAATCAGCCTATTCTTAGATTCAAGATTATTCAGAAAAGACGTGTCTCTCATATACATAAGATGTGGCGTTTTCTTTGGGAATAATAAGCTCACCTACAGTAGCCTCACCAACAGTGTTGAAGTGTACAATTCCAACCTAATAATATGTACTTAAGCAGACAGCTCGGGTAGTTTTATTTAGATCAAACACATTTTGCTTGATCAGACGAGTGGGGAGGCTTTGAGACAGAGAGCAGACTTTCAACTGATGTGCTAGACAAACAATCAATAAAATCTACAGCACATAGCCACCCCGCTCTGGTCTTAACACACCATTTAATGAATGTTAGAGGGAACTTAGGAGGCATGCTTGAGGTGATCAGTGCACATGTTTGTATCAAAGGTGATTAGATACAGTAGGTGGCCACAAACCCAAAAAGGCTGTAGTGTGCTGAATCTATGCAGCAGCCAATACTAATAAGGAAAAGCTAAGCAGTCAGTGAGGCTTAAAGCAGTTTACAGATGAAGAGTCTCAATTTGGCTGCCTCCCCCCATCCAAAAAAAAAAAAAAAAAAAAAAATCTTGTGGGGCTTAGTAATTTCTTCACATACACTATATGCCACAGAGAATGAAAGGAAATCCTGCTCTGGTGAAATGCATCTATGCCTGCCTGTAGCTTAAGTTGAGTACTTAATATGAAGTAAAGGGAGTGTAATTGGAAAGGAGATGTAGACGTTTCCGTTCATGGCTGATGTAATTTTGCACAATGTTAACATTAATTCATCTGTACTGTCCATATCCAGCCATGTCTTCGAGAGAATTAATTTTCTCTAGGTGATATATGTTTGGATTTAAAGTGAGACTGGCACTGAATATTACGACGTTTGGTACAAATCTGCAGATTAGCAAGCTACTTCCTTAGGAAAGAGATGAAATAGTACTCTACTCTAAATCATAGGGTTTGAGCAGTAACATCGTCTGAATATCTAAATAACATGGATTTACTTAATTTAAATGGTTCATCAGGAAGTAACTGTAACCAGTCATCTTAGTGAATCAATCTGAACATCTATTAATCAGTGTTGAAGGGTGTTTTGTAAATACAAAAGATAAACAGCCGCATCCTTAATCTTCCAATTTCAACAAGCAAGCAAACAAAAATACCGGTATGTGGCATTTACTGTCGAAACCATCAACATTCAGAGGTAGTTTTGGACATATGTGTCTAAAACCTGGACACGTCTTAATTGTCACTTCTTTATACATTACCAGCTGTTTACATCCTTTGATGCAGACAGGCTCGCAGCTTTTTGTCAGATCCTCAGAGCCTGTGGATCTGCATATCGCAGCAACAGGACAGACAGACTAAAGACCTGTCAGCTCCACAGAGCTCCTCAAAACACATCTTTTGCTAAACCAGATAGAGGAGAGACGAAAAGAGAGAAACAGGAATTTGTGATACATTCAGTCCCACCAACACGTTCCGTTTCCATTCATTACAGATTTCGCTTCCTGCACCACACTTCTGATTTGTTTGCCTTTTGCTTCTATTTATTTAATTCTGATTACAGCTCGTCTTGTTGATTATTCACATGATTTTATTCTCCGTCTCTTAATGAGTTAAGTCACAGCAGTGATCGTTTTAGGAGGAGAAATCATGATCAGTGCTCATCAGAGGTATTCCATTGTTTCTTTTGTTCATGCTGCTTAAAAAAAAATAAAAATAATTTTTTAAATCTCACTCAGTTACTTTTCTTCATCAGTTATAAGCTCTCTGTAATTATATTTGTACTGGAAATTTAACATTTTCGAAACTATTTATCTCATATCTCAAAATGAAATGTGTGTCTTAAAGTAACCGACATGGACTTATGATGGGGACTGTCATTTTCAAGGGTTAAATTGTGTGGATGCCAAAATTAATCCATTGCAATACAGTTGAAAATAGGGTTTACAGAGGGTTACAGTAAACAGTGTTGAAAGCGCACGACTGAGAAAAATATAAAATGTAAAATATGACATTGAAGTTTTTGGATTTATGGAAATTGCATGGGAAAAGAACATAAACAGCTTAATGTACATACAGAGAGGCACAATGGTGTTTCTCTGTGAGCATTAAAGGATAATGGAAGAGGACTCAAGAAATACAAAAATGGCACAAAAATGATATAAGCTCACCTGGGAGAGTGCACATAATGAAAAAAAAACACCATAAAGAAAAAAAAATAGGCAGAATGCAATATAATAAGCATCATGCACAACAGTAATAAGAAAATACTGAAGAGGATTGTACTATTAATAAAAACCAGCATCTACCAGCCTCCTCCAGAGAGCTTCCCTTGTTCCAGACACTGCCAATTTGACTTTCCCATCAAGCGTGACAAGCTGCTGGATATGCTATCAGAGTTGAACTCATGTGACCCGCTATCCCTAAGCATGGAGTAGCACCCATACAAGCTCACTTAGAAGCACGAGATAAAGCACACCACGCACTCTTCACGGCAGGACACACCACAACGCTCTCTCGCCCCCCACAGCAACATCCCCACTGCTTAATCTAATCAGTTCAAATTAACTTTAATACACACTGTGCCCCAGGCTTTTGACTCTGCTGTATCTCGCTGACACACCTTGTAAAACTTCCCCTCGTTCCCCGCTGAATGACAGCCACAGAACCTAACTTAGGCTGACACACAGGGCTTGAGAAAAGTTCATTTGCACATAATTTTGACATGACAGAAACACTGCACATTAGCTGGGATACACAATGGTATTTTTTTAAATTGGCATGTATACAATCATTTAGTAGTAGTTTTCTTTATGCCCAGTCTTGTGCCATGCATTGTGGGAGCACAGCTAGATGAATGAAACGCACCCCAGAATAGAAACCCTATCTGCACCAGACTAAACAGGTCAAAAACAGGGTCTTTAGGGCATTGACTCTTATGATTTTACCTGCTAAATTGTTCCATATAGTAGATGTAACCAAGCAGGATGCTGGTGGTTTTTTGCAGTGCTGGGGTCATCTCACTGCATGTGATGACATTAATAATGAAATATTCATCTTTTCACTGTGCGCAGTGCTTTATTTAACATTTAAACCTGGCCAGCAGGCTACCTCTAGTCTTATTAACACTGATAGGTACGGTTTCACAACATGCAGTTTACCATTTCAAACAGTGCTGTCTGCTGGATTTCTCCTGCTCTGCTGAATGGGAAAGACAAAGTACAAGTACATTAGCTTATTCTGTGTGGTTGGGAAAAAAATGCATTATTTTATTTTATTTTATTTTATCTTAAATTACTATTGCTTATCATGACTATAGAAACAAATAGGAAGTGCATAGGTAGCACTGATTTTTGGCTCTGTTTTTATTTTATTGTCCCATAGTCATACACTTAGAATAATGCACACAATATTCTCTTTTTAATGTGATATTATGTTTATGTTTGATGTCACTAAATCAAGCTCATTGTGCCCTAACGTCTAAGCAAATGCTGATGGCTTCAGTTGTACTGCCATCAAGTGGTAAAAAACAGTAATTTGATGTCTACGTGACTCCACGTGATAAACCACTCACTGTTCATTTGTTAAAAATTACACCACATGTATAGGTCTGTATATATAGAGTTACTCACATATATGATTGTGTGCATTCGGCTCTACCAGCAGCTTTACCTGCAGGAAAGGCTGAGACTATGTTCCCTCAGGGGAGAAAATGATTGTTGAGTACTACTTAATTTGCATCTTTACTGTGTATTTTTGGCAGTTTCACAGGATTCTGTTAGAACACTGTAACAGATGGCCACAGGTACCTGTAAAGACTAAAAACCGCTGCTTTGTTGTACTGCTGCTAAACTTGTTTACACATTGTTGCTGTATAAATGTAATTACAATGGCATGTGGCCCACCTCAGCCTGTCAGTGCCAGTGCCTACATGTACAGCTCTTAAAAAAAAAAAAAAAAAAAAAGTTAGGGCATTTTACATTTTATTAAAACACACATTTAGAAGCAGATAATACAAACAAATGGTGAGGCAGATGTTCACACAAACAAACATGAGGCCGATCACACACCCACGCTGCCATTGGGCTGCAGCTAAATTTCTGCTGCCATCTCCTGGTCATAAGCTGTTATTGCATAATTATTGTACTTTTTTGAAGATAGATGCTGCAAAGTATCTATTTTCTTGTACCTTTCCCACTATTATTGGTAGTAACAACAGTATTTGTCACACTTAAGCGTTCTCTGCTTGTGTCATTAAAATGTTTTCATATACAATTCAGGGGTACAATAATGTGAGGTTTGACGGCTACATTAAATACACACTTTTACATGCTTTTATCCAGTGCCAGTAATGTTCTAAGTCACTTTTATACACAAGCAGCAGTAGAACTGTAACCAAGTGGCTGGAACCTTTTTTTTTTTTTCATCCTAAAGGGAGTTATGATGCCAAACCTTGCAACAATTACTACTGTGCTTTGGGTTTTGCACAGACCTTGTCCTTTACACTTCTACTGCCCACAGATTTTCATTTTATTTATTTATTTTTTGGTTAAATTCAACCATTTTTGCTGCTGATATTGACTGCCCTTTATAATAACACATGGCCTAGACATTGAAAGGTCATTTTACATTAACTCTTCAAAAACATCTGCAGTATATGGTATTCATAACTTTAATAGTATATACTGAAGATAATTGATCCACTTTGGAGGATCAGCATGAGCTCTGGTGTTGTGAATTCGTGCCCAAAACAGCAGGGAACACATTCATGGTGCTTATCATTTGAAGACAGCAGAGGAACAGCTGAAAAAAAAAAAAAATCATCAACATTGATGTTGTTTTTCTATCAGAATCTTTCAGATATAATGGTTGCTGCAGTCTCTACCAAAAGCAGACTTAAAGTCTTTTACTGTTGTTAGACTCAACCATATAGCCTTGACCTTACCGCCTCAGATCTTTTTGTACCATTTAATACTGTGTCACTGCAAAAGACAAGTTTGATAAAGGCTGCCGACAAACAGGAACGAATCCAGGAAAAATGCAGGGGGGAGTTCGCTTCAGGGCTGTGCTAATAACTAGGAGGCTGATTGTTGTTTTGTGTACTTTTTGTGCATTTCTTGACGTTTAATTGCCTTAAAGCCCATGTGGAACACTGGAGGTAATTGGTTTAGATGGAGGGATGAGGGGATGAGGGGATGAGGGGAAAGCAAATGGAACTGACAACTGAAACTGCTGCCTTATTAAAAATGTTAGACCCATAATGCAAACAGAACACAAGGTTAGAAACATAAATTCTACACGATCAAAGGTGGAATAATATTTTACTTCAGGTTGTCCACAGAAAAATGAATCTGAACTATTTCTTTCTTTCTTTCTTCTTTGATATAATGATTATAAGATATATACACACATCATGAATAGCAAATAAACCCTTTAATAATGTAAAATTGAATTAATTTTTGGATTTATTGAAATTTTTTTTCTGAAATATCAAATAATAATATGTCAGCCAAAACCATCTACTGATCTAAACTGTTTAACATCTGTTGATCCACTAATCCTATCAATCCATGTAAATAATTGGTGTAAAATGCAGTTTTTCATCTTTTCATGGTCATCAGATATGACCCATCTGGACGTTCAGAGGCTCCGTAGTTACCATGGAAACACCGTCATCTTCTACAACATTTATTCACCAGTAAAACCCATGGAGTTGGATCAGTGACAGTGAATGGGTACACTTGTTTTATGTTCAGTTATTTATATCTTTGCTGAAAAAGTCATTTTCTCTGTTTCTAAAATAATAACCCTCAACTTTAATCTGAGCTTTTATGAACATCTACATGATCAGTGAATTAAATAGATGAAAATACCTGATTTTTACTGGAAAAGCACAACATAAAGATGATAATATTACAATAAATGGTGGTAATTTATGTAACAAAGGTTAAATGTAGAGAGGAATTTATTTGGGAACTGCCACAAAAGTAGCACTGGGTCTTTATGGGTTAAACAGGGTCAACAGGGTCAAAATCATCTATAATAGTGCTGAAAGTTCCATAACTTGTCAAGTCGAAGGCATCTGAACTCCCTGTTACTGATGACATTTGACTGTAACTGGTAACTTTATTACAGAAACATGAAAAGGGGTTTGTTTAATAGCGTTCAATCGACTGACCAACACATGATACAATGAGAAAATCCAAGGAGCTTAGTACAGATTTAAGAGGATCATAGATTTAGACAAGTCAGGAATGTCTCTTGACATATGAAAATAAATGCAGATTTATTGCTTGTGGCACGGGCAAGAAAATATTTATGTAATTTTTGAAATGGCCTAAATCCTGATTTGACCTCAACTGTTTTGAGAATATGTTGAAAGGTGGATCTGTCCCATGGAAATGATTTGTTTACTTGAACTATTCCAATTACAGTAGTCAAATATCTAACTAGATGGATATGGCCAGAAGCTTGATGGATACAGAAATCATCTGGTCAGTTTTCAACTTGCTAAGGGACATTCAATCAATATTATGTATGTAGCAAGTACAGTATATTTTTACCCTGTATTTATAAGTTTCACTCTGTGGTGGTACTGCAGGAATTGAAATCAGAGAGGAAAAAAAACACCAGAATTAGAAAATACACTCCTTCGTTCACAGCTCTCTGCTCCTGGTCCAAACAAAAAGAGTGAAAATAAAGATAGGGTTAGAAATATAAAAAGAGATGAAACAATGCCCTTTCACCCTGCTAGGGAAAAGAGAAGCTTTAAGTACCAGAGTAGAGCAGTAGAGTCAGGTCTGAATCTTAACAGTGATCTGTAATTTCAGCTGTCAATCACATCATTAATTAAATCTGATCAGACCACTTGAATCACAATGTGCTGAAAGGTATTCATGGAAGTTTTGACACAGAAAATGATCGAGCACCGTGGCTTTGAAGATACGTGTTGCCTAACCATACCGTGCCAAAAGAAGAACACTTCATATCATCCTTGAAAACCCATGACATTTAAGTCCATGATGAATGAATATAAACTTCTAAATGATAAATCAATAATTCTGGGCATGCATACATCCGATGAGGTTCTGTTTTTGTAAATACTGCTATGTTTTCCAGGTCACGAGCCATTTGACAAACTGTGACATTTTCATGTCTTTGTGCTCGTTCATATCACAACCGCCCATAAATCCCAAACTCGGTTACTCAGCCTAGTGTAAACAACTGGCATTAGAGGGGAAGAGATGCTATTTGTGCCTTCTCAGCATTTATCAAAGGACACTGCTACCCTTAGGTCCTACACTTTAATGTCATACTGTAAGTTAGTGTGTTAGGAGTAAAAAAAAAAAAAAAAAAGACTGTCATACTTCTTCACTGACTAGCCCTTATTATTTGTGCTGTGATTGTTTCTTTTCTCCTTGCTTGAATATAAACAACACATTTAGCCTTATTTTAATATGTTTGCTTCGACCACGTAATTTAACTATGACTTTGACAGCTGAGCAAATAAGCCAAAAAAACAACAACTTTAGAACCAAGCAAATTCTCTTATATTATATGGATTATTGCGGCCGCTGAAGAAGTGTTTCTCTGAAATGTCAGGTGTGGCCACGTACAGCTGATAAATATGTCTAATTAATTTATGGCGGAACTGTCAAATGGCTTTTAAGGGTCGTAAATATCAGACTGGGATCATTTTCAAGACAGCTTCATAGACGAAGTCAAAGAGGGTCAAGAAGATAGAACAGGCATCCTTTGTTTCCAAGTTAATCTTTCATAAGTCTATTTTCTGAGTTCTCATTTGCAATACTAATTGAGCTTATATTTTTGAAGTTGACAGACTAGAGTGAAAAATTGCTCTGTAAGTGGGGAGCAAATTAAACACATATATCAACCGATGATGGGAAAGTGAGAGATGTAACAGATACGAGATCCAATTTCATATCTGGGTGTGTTCCCCCACTCACTACATCCACCTGAGGCAGTGTAGTAAAGTGTTGTATTAAAATGCTGCCTACAGTTAGTGCTACAGTTAGATGCTGTCAGCAGTTTTCATCGCCAACGCTTAGGCTTAAAGGAACCACACTGGGTCAGTTTAAATCATACTTATCAGTAGATGTTAAGGCATCCACTCAAAACCAAGGTTAGTGATGGTGTTCCACAGGGTTCCGTTGTTGGACCAGTTCTTTTTACTCTATTATATTCTGGCTTTGGGTGATATCATGAAAAAAACATCGCCTACACTTCCAATGTTATGCAGGTGACTCACAACTGAATAGATAAAACAAATCAGTCAGTAAAACTCCAAATACATCTCCAAAAACATAGAGCCCTTACCATGAATTCAGTTTTCTCTGAATTCATGGTATGTGTCCCTCCCAAAAAAACCAAAAAACAAACAAAAAAAAACCCTGAAGAATTGCTGTCCCATTTCTCTATCATCCAGTACATTTGTGAGGAGCTGGAGAGTTTTTGTTTGTTTGTTTTTTTAAACCAGGACTTATTGTTTAATACACATATGAAGCAAACATTTGCACCACTTTCCTTCATCTCCATAACGTTGGCAAAATTAAGAGCATCCTGTCTTAGAGCAATGCAGGAAAAGTACTCCGTGCATCTGTTACTTCCAGGCTGGACTATTGTAAATCGGTACTATCAGATAAACCCCTGTAAATGCCTCCAGTTAATCCAAAATGCTGCAGTGCAAGTGCTAACAGGAGTCAGAAAGAGACATCATATTTCTCCAATACTAGCTGCTCTTCATTGGCTCCATGTAAAATCTAGAATTTAATTTTAAAATCCTTTTTCTCGCCTTTAACAATAAAAGTCCATCCTATATCACAGACCTAATTTTATCTTACAACTCAAACATATCACTTTGCTCTCTAAGTGCAGGTTTACTTGCACTCTGAGAGTCTCTATTTCAGGGCTCAAGCTCATCTCCTGTAGAACCAGCTCCCAGTTTGGGTTTGTACTTTTAAGACTATGCTTGAAACGTTCCTGGACCATCTTTTTGGTTGCTGGGAAACCTGTGATGTACCCTCCTGCCATACATTTATATATTCGACCCTTATATGTCACCAGCTTTGTGTGTGTCTCTCCTTTGTGTGTGTGTGTGTGTGTGTGTGTGTGTGTGTGTGTGTGTGTGTGTGTGTGTGTGTGTGTGTGGTTTTTTTTCCCTCTTGGTTGTCTCTGTCCCTGCTCCTTTCTTGCAGGCATCTCTGGGTCCAAGGCTGTACATTCCTGATGTTTGGTTCTGACCTCCAACCTGCTCATTGTCCAACTGTGCTGTCCAGTGTCTGTGTTGTTTGTTGCTCTTTCTCTCCACTTCTTTTTTCTCTCTCCCTTTCCCACTCACCCCAACCAGTTGAAACAGATGGCCACCTACCTGGAGCCTAGTTCTGTCTGAGTTTTTTTTTTTTTTTTTTTTATTAACAGAAAAAAAAAAAAAAAAAGTTCCTGCCTGCTGTCACGGTGACTTGCTCACAGAGGTTTGGTTGGGTTTCTCCTCTGTAGCTATATTATTTTAAGGCCTTGACCTTAATCTGTTAAGTGTCTTGAGAAACCACTGTTAAATGTTAGGTATATGTCGACTAACTAGCCAACCTATGTATATAGCAGCAAGGTTATTAAAATGAACAAATAAACACTGTATCTGAAACTAGTAATGGATAAATACTTTTGCTACTGGAAAATAGTAAATCTACTATTACTGTATTTCTGGTAAAATCATCTTTGTGTCCATTTTCCCCCAGTATTCATGGTATGAGAATATAATGACTTTGTTCAATATGGTTCTTTTCATTCACTTTCTGTAATCGCTTAATCCTTCGGATTAAGGGGGCTGGGGCCTATCCTATCTGACATCAGATGACGGCAGGGTACACCGTGGACATATCACCAGTTCATCACAGGGCTGACAGAAAGAGACATGTAATCATTCACTCCTGTGAGGACACAGTGGGCAATTAGCCTATTTAGGTACATGTCTTTGGAATATGGAGGGAAACAGAATACCTGAAGAGAACAAATATGGACAAGGAGAACGTGTAAACTCCACACAGAAAGACCTACAAAGTCCAGTCCTGGGTTTGATCTAAGGGACATGGACTTAATATGAAATAAATGTTGAAGTAACAGCACTGGTGACTCATGCACCTTGTTTTTAATTTTACCTTATCCTTTATTATCTTATACTATATATCCTTAACCCTTTCGTGCATGAATCTGAGAACCTGAGGCAAGATTTTTTTCATGAGTGTTTTTATTCCTCGTTAGGCAAGAAAAAAACAATGCAATTGGATTTTTTTAATGAACCTATTTTTCATGGAGTTACAAAAATGTCAACCCAGCTGGACACCGTGTGTTCAGTTTTTTAAACAAAGAAACATGTATTTAAGACACAATATCAGAAAGCGATATACTGTGTGAAAATTCTGAAATAAAAACATTTTTAATGCAGCTAATCCAATGTTTTCCTCACATTTTTATTATACTCTAATACCAGTTATTACTCACTCCATGGAGATAATATACTAAAAAAAAAAAAACACAACTTTTTGTTCAAGAAAACTGTTAATTACAGTCTAATAACAATTGTTGAGTGATATGCAACTAAAACAAACAACAAAACTTCTGAATATACAACAGAACAGCTGTGGAATAGCTGTTCACTATAGTGACCACTATGAATGAAAGGGTTAATATTTTCTTCCGTGTGTGATATAGAGTTGGCCTTTTGTATGTTTCAGTATTTCTTTGTAGTTCTGTATATTGTCAGTATTTTTCAGTGTATATTTCCAGTATGATGTTTGTGGGACAGTTTTTATATTCAGTCTGCTAAACAGAACAGAGCTACTAAACAGATTTTTTTTATTGTTCCTACAACAGTGACGATAAAGATTTATTCTATTCTATTCTATTCTATTCTATTCTATTCTCCAAAAAAAGCCCCGGCTCTCCTAGACTTACATTGAACTTCTCTTTAAAAATATTAAGTTGGTGTTTTTATTTATTTTTTCAGGACTCCTTCCCATCTCATCTGTTTTATTTGGCACTTCTAATAGGTGATATGACGGTCCATCGTAAAATGCTTTCATGTCTGCCATGTCAATCTTTGATTGACAGGTCTCTATGACACCTTACTCACCTGTCGAGTCAGACTTTCTGAGTTTTTCTTTAATCAAATAAACTTGATTGACAGCTCAACTGTACTTCTAATTGACAATAAGCTAGCGCTTAGCTTTAGCTCACCTCTGACCCTTCCTGCTGTCTACAGGACTAGTTCCTCCACTTTTTTTTAATGTCACCAGCTCCATAAAGGCAACATGATGACAGCCAAATTGCAAACTACTGGGTTCTATAATGGCCTATAT
>JAPQRQ010000007.1:12982067-12997196 GCA_037367365.1 Apogon talboti | reverse complement strand
ATATAATGGGTGACATCACAGTTTTTCCATTCAGTTATTTTGTCCAGCCTACAATTTGAACCCTTTTCATTCAGAGGTAATAATTCTAACCACTGCACCAATGCCGCTCAAAAATGGCTCTGTGAATCGTACTTGACGTATTGTACGCTTTCTGGTGTGACCATTTTTCAGTTCCTATCAACCAAGGCTTTTGTTATTGCAAACTAAAAATACTCAATACCATCTTAAAACAAAATGCCTATATACCTTTAATACAACTAAACTGAAATCAAAAAACAAACGCTAAAACAAATGACCAAAGTAATCCGAACTATTATTAGTCCGGTCAGAACTTAAAAACAGCAGAGTAGCTTTTAATGAGAGGCAACAAAGCGTGTATTCTGTTCCCAGTCAAGCAAATGCTGAAGTCAGTTTGTGGAAACTTAAGGAAAGTATCATCTGGAGAGGAGTAAAGCTGTACCCAGGTGCCCACACCATACACATGGCTACAAAAGACAGGGAGAATTTAACCAAAGCCCCTTTTCACGGCTTTCTCCCTGAATTAAAAAAAGAGTTCCATTTAAGTTAATGGAGGATACACTGTTGCCCTGCTGGGGTCTCATTCCAAGCAGCATAAGCAACACTAAGGCTTCCTCAGGCCTGCTATATCTTCTCTCCCAGGCACCGGCTTCTTTCTCCTGTAATTGTCCTGCCATACAATTGTCTTGTATGAGCCTGTGTGCTGAGAACGACTGTCCACAATCAGCCCTGAATTAATTTTCACAGAAACACTGTGGGGGAGGTTCCATACTGAGAAAAGAAGAAAATATTGCTGTTAAGCAAATATTGTTACACAAACATGGTAATTTTTAAAGAGCTTATGGTCTGTTAGGCGTAAATCGGTCTCAGCGTCAACATGTATTAATGTGTGCACTGCAGTAGAATACTTTTTATTAGTAATAGAAAAGGAATAAATAATAATAGGGCCATTGTTTGTTTGTCACCTGTGTTGTGAATAGGGGGCATGGCATTCTCATTTTATACATATGTGACTCTGGTGGCTGTTATTTGCTTCTATTAAAAACCTGTTAAATATAGACTGTCTAGCAACTGTTGACTGACAAACTGGGAAAACCTTTTCTCCTGTAGAATAGATTCTGACACATAATAATGGTATATCTTATTTAGTTTTTTTAAAAAAGGTTACAGGCAAAAATAAAATTGTAGGTAAAGAAAAAAAAAATTCAATGACTTATGTAGCCAAAGTCTAGAGAGAATATTTGAATATTACACAACTAATTATAATAATAAACCAAAATAGCTCTGCACATGACAGCCTGGCATTTTACTATGTTATGAAATAATTTAACTGACAGGTGCCTGGAATCTATTGGATCATAAAACAATCATAAATACTGCACCAGGAGAGTGACGCTGATTGATGACATCTTGGTTTGCGGGAAAATACTGCCACCTCTGCAAAGTTATTACATTTGCAGTATTAAACAGAACAGATTCATTGTAAAAGCTGCACAGTGCAAAAGTTGTTCATAATAACATGGCTGTTTGATGCTTCTTTTATAATCAGTACTTATGTGTGTGCATAAAGCAATTTGTTCAAGTTATTTGTTTACACTGTCATGCCACTTCTTTTTCTTGGTTAAGGCATCCTTCACATTCTTGATGAACACACAGCAAACAGAACATCAAAAAATTACAGAGCCGCATTAACACTGACTAACACAGCATGGCGAAAAATGGGAGAAAGAATTGCCTCTCAGCACTTTCACAGCCCTAGGAGATTTAAATAATAAAAAGCACTGGGCCTCTGAACAAACAGGATAATTATGGCCTACAGTCTTCCTGTCGCTCGTCTGGCACGGCCAAGCGGAAAGAAACATGTTATTACCACTCAAAGGTTCTGCAAGGAGAATTAGGAGAAATAAATGTTTTATGTAGAAGGATGGCTTCACGTGAATCCCTCTGACCAAATCAACAGCCACGTCTTATTGCTTTCATTTATTTTGTACTGTAGCGTAGACCCAATCCGTGGCTGAAGTGCACTGTATGTAGCGTATCTGCGCACGAACACATAGAAAAACGGCGTCGGACTGGTCTTAGTTTAGTTATAAAAGCATCTAAATAGAATCATTCATTAAGTTTGGTTAGTTGTGTACATCAATTTAGTAGAACAAATGAACGCTCCTCTTAATTAATTCCTCAACAGCGTCTGAAATTTTCCATCTCACCCTGTCAGAAAGCACATAAAGCAGAAAATTCAAAAGACTTTAGCGTACAAATATACTAATCAGTTCAACCAATTTGATGTTTGTCATCCAATAATTGGCCCTATCAGGTTTTTACAGAGAACCAGGACTAAGACCTTTCTGCTTGGTTTCTAGGTCTGGCTCCAACATGTGTGCAGCTGCCAGCGGTAGTGTTCAGTGGAACAGATGGTGTTGTAATGGAAAGAGCTTGTCTCCATTAGCTGCTCTGCCTTTCTATAACACAGTCATTCAAGGCAGTCGTCACTTTGAGATTACCACACTTTTCAGAAGCTGACAATGGAAGCACATTATTATATGAACAACCTGTATATCCCTTACAGCAGTATTCTTATATCTCTACTTACTCTGTCTTGTCTTTCAAGGACACTGACCTAAACTATATACTTTGTTATATAAATGTGTAAAGTGGCTTTTGTACTGTGTTCATTAATGTTTTGCGGCATTAGCAACCTGTTTATTTATTTTTTTTATAATTTTTTTTTAATTTTTAAGGCATAAAGATAAGTGTTGTACTCAAGAGGACATTCTAGAGTGAAATGTCTGTTCACATGCACTATAGGCAGAGAAAATGTTTGTGAAAATAAAGTGTTATGATTATCTGTAGGCCACTCAGTCCTTTACATAAAGGCACTAGACTGAGAAATCACATCTAGCCTCTCTGCTTTAAATTTAATGAGGGCTGCATGCTCTTATTCAAATGTCATATGCTTGCATGCCAAGTTTACATCTTCTTTTCATATTTAGCTGGGGTAATGCAGAAAGATCGTTCAATCAAAGAAGGAACCTTCCACCAGACTTTGTGTATTAATTATGAATATGCTTTCAGGGCAAGGCCATCCAGATGTCTTTTGGCAATTGGAAAACCTTTTTGCTTCTTATTTTTGAATTCAGGTTGTGGAAATCCCCGATGAAATTCAAGGGGGCTGCTTCCACAGTCCAATTAGCATCTTAAGCAATTAGAGAGGAGAAGGAACCCATGGTAATTTTCAGTGGAGAATATTTGAACCTGGGGTTAAAGCACACTGTGCAGTCGAATGCCTGCATCAAGAAAGCAAACATGCAACAAAAAAGCACAGCAACCTCATTTATGCTGAAAAAAGGCTGGTGAAAATGATTACTTATGCAAAAGTATTTTAAAATATTGGACTGTGTGTTTCTGTTTAAGCCTAATAGGGTGTCGCCCTAGAGTAAATGACTAGTGCGGCGTGACAGGTTTATTTTTTCCGTATCTGTCACATCACTGATTTTATTGCAGACTGGTTTTAAACGTTGTTTTGGAACAGTAATAATAAGATTTTCAAGACTATACTTAACCTTCATTTTAACAGACCCTGCAGACTACTCTATCCATTTTTGAGTATAGGCTTCTCTGTGTACAATTTGTATTGTGCGGCTTTTCGCACCAAAGCACCAGTATCCCTTTTCCCTTAGTTTTATCTTATTGTTTGGAGGTTTCCTTTTCATTTGGAGATACTGGGTTTAAAAGCGAAAACACAGGGCTAGAGCTTCTTTTATGTATTTAAATGCCTTTGCTGTGTTACCAGTTGTCTATACAGTAATAGAGAGTCCATGTGCTCGATGCATGTGCTTAAGTAGATAAATAATCAAACACACACTTAATTTATGTTCTTCTTATGAAAACTCTATCTGTTACAGATAAAGTTTGAATAATTGAATCTCTACATAATTATAACTTCTGTGGTGCTTTCTGCAATGGGGAAAACAACTAAACTTCATGTTGTTTTCGAGATAATTACTCTTTTGATCGTCTTCCAGTCATGCACCAATAGTCCATAACAATGTAAACTGAAAGTATTTTGTTATAACAAAGTGAGAAATATTCAGTTTTGATTTCACAAGAAAAGGAAATCACAGAAACAAACAAAAAACAAACAGATTTGAGAAACGCATAGGTGCACATGGTCTTTTCTTCAACAGAGGAGATAACACTTGTAATGACCTAGAAGTTACAACAAGACCATGTTTGATAACCACTTATAAAAATAATATGTATTTAAAGTCTTTTGATAACCAACATCACCATCCCTCTAAAGTGAAAAATACATTTCCACAACACTGGTTCAGTGGATAAATCTAATGCCTAAGGGCAGTGGTAGAGGCACATCAATATATTTAATTCTTTGCAACATCTGCTGCACACAGATGAAAACAAGCATCCACTCTGATATCCACTATAATCGGTACTTCTAAGGCATCGCTGGCCCAAATACACCTGCGTTGGTTAGGGCATGTTGTATCTGTGTGCCCTGTTTAATGCCAATAAAGGATTCCTCCTGGACCTGCTAGTGGCTTGCATAAAAGACTAGCACCATTCTTTCCCAAGGCTCTCCTAAAGAGACTGCTTTACAGCCGCATTTTGCTGCTATACTGTATCTGTTCCAAATGTCATAAAGGTATTTCACATCTTAATACACCATAACAGAGGGAAGCTGTAAATGGAAAATGTGCTCAGTTTTTTTTTTTTTTTTTTATAAGATTAAATTTTTCTCACACAGTCCTGCATAACCACTCCTAATCACAGATTGGCTCAGTGGGCATAATGACGATGGGAAGCAACTCAATAATTGTCTTTACTTATGGGAGGCTTTAGGTTGATAGCTTTGAGATTCTGTAATTGGCCACATTCTCAAAATCAGGATTAATGGAGGCATACTGTAAAAATATGTGATATTTCACTCAAGATGCCTGGTAGTGCTTGAAACTCACAACTACAGCGCAGGTTGAAGCCCACATGGTTGAAACGTCCTTCCAAAGCAGTCTTGTGAGACAATCTAATCCTTAACAGAAACATTTGTGCAATTAAATATTTGGCTCACATACTCCACTTTCCCCTTGCCATTCTTCACTTACTGCAGGTTCTTAAAGGTAGGACCTATTCACAAAAAAAATTTATCTGCACAGCCATCAGATAACAAATAGCGACGTGTAATATATCCTATAAGATTTAGTGTTTACAATGCTGCCATCCGGTGTATTTGCAATCTTTGGATGATGTGATGAATCAAATTAATTAAAAATATCTCCACTTCAGTGTAATGAAAAATCCCTGTTACATGCTGCGTTGTATTAGTACACGTTGTGAATTATTGGCTGTGTTTGGTCTTACTATAAATAGTTGGGGTGTGTGCGCACATGAGTGTGTTTCATCTGATAAAAAAAACAGATAGATTAAGACTGAGTGCTGAAATGATGAATGTAAAATGAGCGGCTTAGATGGAGAATTCAGATGCTGCATTACTCCCCGTCTCGAGCCCTCATCTTCTGTCCATCCTGCTTTATGTTGCTCTCACACTACATTTCCTGCCACTGTCCCCTAAAACAGACTGTACTATTCAGAGAGAGAAGCTTTTAATTGCATTTCCATGTAGGTGTTTTCTGAGGGTGTCGTTCCCTAGGCAGAAGGAAGAGTGCTCTGAGACAAGCCTTACATGCTCACCAGTGCAGTCAAGCCCCACCAGGGGAAGAGCGTCAGAGTAGAGAGGTGCTGGAAGTGCAGAGAGCCCTGTAGGGACACTTGAAAAAGCCATAACAGCTAGAGTATAAATAAATGCATGGGGAAGCATTTTTCCTCATGGATGAAAAGCCTTTAACCTTTTGGTCTGCATAAGAGCAAAAATTGTTCTGTGACATTTAACTTGTATATGCCTTTTTTTTTCCGCCCAGGACAGATAATTTTGGGGCTTTTATAGGTAAATCAGCATAACTGTATTGCACTCCAGAAGCCTATTTAACATCCTCATTCTAGCTTCATGCCTGTGAATTTAAATAAATTTGGTCATTTCAGGGTAACACCTGTGAATTCGAGATGCTGTCCCTTTGCCCTTGGGCAGTTTATTCAGCATTAGTGAACATTCACCACTGCCTCTTTCTGTGTCACCGAAAAAAAAAAAAAAAAAAAACGACAGAGAGGAGGTTGTTTTTGCCCCAAAATCTGTGATACCACACTGATACATAATTGATTCGGAAAAGGACAGAAAAGGAAACTGTGACCTAACCAGAACTTTGTGTGATGTCTCAAGGCATGCATGCTTGTTTGAAGTGATTTCACTAAGATAATACCAAACAGAATTTATAAGCTGCAAGAATACAGAATATATAAGAAGAAAACGGATTGTGTGGAAAAATCTGTGTCAGTGGGTTATCATTGGAAAAGCAGACCAGTAAGTAGTGGCTTTTCCATTGGACATATACGCAAAATTTTACTGATATTTACTAAATGTCGAAAAAACAGAAGTGCGTGATGTCATTTTTTTCATTAAATCACAAATGCGCTGATTTGTTTATTTATTATCATGAGATGTTATGAGAAGTCATTCCATAAACATGGTGACAAACATAAATATCATGTGTATTTTACAGATATATTCATTATTATTATATATTACCCCTCTATCCCATACTAAATGGGATAGTAATGGGATTTTTTTTTTTTTTATCCCATACTAAATTACAAAAAAGATTCGGTTTCCTGGTTTGTCCACACATACCGTGCCGTGTTTGTTGTAAAACTCTTCTTCTTCGCTTGTTGTAGCATCCATCAACATCCGTTTTGTTTTTGTTCACGTGACTCTACTTGTGGAAAAAGGTCTTTCCATTGCAGTTTTGGGGAATATACCAATTTTGCTATGCCTGAAAAACCACCTCTTACCAGTGCAGTTATAGTCGTTATATTCACACAATTTGAGGGTCAAAGGAAAAGCCACTATTGTACTGTTGCTAGTTTGAAATATGAAACCTACTGAAAGCGCTGATAGAAGGTGATGCCAACAATGGCTCTAATCTAACTTCATCAACACTGTGCAATGTAACTCTTGACTCCCTCGAAAGGGAGGCAAGGAGTATTGTTTTCGGTTCGGTTTGTTTCTTTGTTTCTTTGTTCGCTTGTTAACACTGTAGCAGCAAAACTATTAGTTGAATTCATACCAGATTGGGTTTATAGGTTGCCAGTGACCTAGAATAGATGTGATTACATTTTGGGAAAAGTAGGTCAAAGTTAAAATTTTTTATGAATAAAAAAAAAAAAAAAAAAAATCCATTTACTTATTATGGGTGGGATGTCTATAAAAAACAGCAACTCTGTTTCAATTTACTTCAAATAGAAGCAATTGATATACTGACATCAGCACATGTGACATCAGCTGGATCAATGCCAAAATAAGCTACAGTACGTGCGAGAGGCAGGGTTTGTAGTGCCTGACACCACTTGTTGTTTACTGTAAATGAGGGTAAAGAATTTACAAATGTATGTATATATGCAGTGTTTGCACTGTATCGCTATTGTAAACAAGGCTTTAACACTGTTAGGAGGATTAACAATTGAGATGTGGTTGTTGTCTTGCAGAACTGTGTGTATTAATAGACCTGTCAGTCATTTTGCATGAGTGAGTCATATCTGTCTGTTCTCCGGTTTTCACCTTTAGCAATGTGGAGGTCTTTGTGGAATCCCAAATTACACCCTTTAAAACACCAAAGTGTGCAGATGCAGATGCTCAGGAATCGGTGCTATTATATTATGATTGTTCAAGACAGCTGTGAGACTCACACCTACACACACACACATTCTAATGTATGCCAGGTTTTACCAGGTAGATAAATGGTTAAAATATCAGTTTCAAAGTTAGTTTCCCATCCATTGAAGTAGCAGAAGTGCTTCGGGCGGTACATCAATGTGACATCACGATCATAGTCTTGGATCTCTGAGGGCTCATTTAAAACGCTTGTATACACCGAAGATACGCCCTAAAAACTGTGTACGGCAGTTTCCAGTCTCAGACAAAGCGTAGGAGAACATTAACCCACATCTATCTAAGAGAGGGAATTACTTTAAATGGAGAATACAATGAAGAGGCAATCACAAAAGAAAAAAAAGAAAAAAAAAGAGAAGAAAAATACAGGGTGCGACAACCAACTTGTTCTTGCTTGAGTAATATGTAATAGGATGAGTACGACTCGCTTGAATGGTATATAAGGCACATTTAATTACTAGATTTTTAATTGAGTCTGGTGAGATGGTCTCTCTAGAGTGTATCAGTGCAGGATACTACCAAAGCTCAACACATGGATTATTTTCAATGCCAAGATCTACGAATTAACTTTGCACCAAATGCTCAGCAGCAGTTTTGAGAGTGGGTGCGATTTCCATTTGTGTCATGCAATTGCAACAAACAGCTGTGTGTGTAAGAGTGCTGCTGTTGAACCGCTAGAATTTTTAATATCAAGAAGAATTTGTGATAGTCGGCTAATAGGTGAATTAATGCCGTAGCTACTGTTCTGACTCCCATTTAAGAGAAGAGTCAGAACTAAAGTTAATGAACAAAGAGAATCCAAAATAATGCTCTGAATTAAACTTCCCTCTGCAGTTTATCTTTCTTACTGGCATTTTTAAAACTACTGAAAAAGAACTTAAAAACTTTCCCAGTTTGTTTTGTTAATATTTTATATAGATTTATGGATATTTCCCCCCTTTGTTTTCTTTCTACTACAGCTCCAATTAAGAAATAGCTGGCAAAGTATTGGAAATGCCAATTAAAAATAGAAAACAGTGATATTAAAAAATATATTTGACATCTGTTTCATTGTAAAAACTAGGAACATAATACATTTCATATTTTGTCTGGGCAACTTCATTTTCCTTTGTAGAAATACATCCTGTCTCCACATTCAGGCAGTAGCACGTACAATACAAGAAAACCTTTATATTATTTTAGGGCAAATTCTGACTTAATTAATGAAAAAATAACTGATTTGTAATGGATAATGGGAATAGTTGATTGTAATCATGGTTTGGTACCAAAGCAGCATCCAGGTTAAGGTGTAGTTCTTGAGAATTATTTTTTAACTGTTTAAAGACAAAGAAAGATGGAAAGGGATTTGGATATTTATCTCTGTTTGGTGTATAATGTAATTAAAAAGTTCAAGGAAAATGAATGCATTTCACTAAGTAAAGGACAAGGGTGCAAGGGAAAAACCAGACAAAACAGGAAATGTGTTGATTTTGTCTGCAATAAAATTACTACATTTTTTTTTTTATTGTAATTTTTCCGTATGGTGCCTGCTACTGTATCTCTTATTAGGGGTTGCACCTTTTTTACGTTTTAACATTTTTGTGGTGACTTCCAAATGGATTTTTCTCTACATCTAACCTTTCCCTGTACCTTATTTAATTCTCTTCATTTTTCAGTGTAAAGCAAGTATTTTTTAATTTACTGATTTTCTGAACATGTAGATAAAAGCTCAGTGCAAATTCAAAGGTTATTCTATCAAAACACTGAAAACTGAAGCAAAAGTGTTTCTTCCAACAAAATATATAATTAACCGAACATAAAAGTGTCTTCAACCACTACTATTTGTCAAACTACACAGGTTTTATTAGGGAATCAATGCTACAGAAGAAGATGTCGGTGTTTTTCACATTCACCACAGAGTCTCTGAACGTAGGAATGGGTCATATCTGATGCTGCTGAAAAGCTGAGAAACTGAATTTTACCCAAATTATTTACATGTATTGATTGGAGTACTGATTCAAAATGTATTAAACATTTTAGATCAGTAGACAGTCTGAGTCTGTTTAAGGCTGTTTAGGTCTTTGGAGGTTAGTAGCGAGAACTTAATTGTATTATACACATAATATATAAATTATGGTTTCATATAAATATAAGTGACATGTAGCCTCTATGGTAAGAGAGGGTAAAGGATATGGTATTAACTAAAGGCATGCAGTCATTGTTATTTTAACCCATAAAGACTCATTGGTAATGTTGTAGCAGTTCCCAAATACATTTTTCTGTCTATTTGACCTTCCTTAAGCAATTTGTCACTCTTTATTATAAAATTGTCCTCTGTGTTTTGCATGTTTTCATTGTAAATCATGTATTTTCCTGTATTTCATTTCCTATACTTGTTTTAGATCTTTATGAAAATACAGAGTAAATTCAGAGGTTATATCAAAACAAAAACAACTGAAGAAAAACGGACTTTTCAGCAAATATATCAATAACTGAACATAAAAACAAGCATCCCCAACCACTGTCATTGAACCAACTCCACGGGTTTTACTGGTGGTCAATGTTGTAGAAGATGATGGTGTTTCCACGGTAACTACGGCGCCTCTGAACGTCCAAATGGGTCATATCTGATGACCACGAAAAGATGACAAACTGCATTTTACACCAATTATTTACATGGATTTATAAGATTAGTGGATCAACAGGTATTAAACATTTTAGATCAGTAGATGCTTTTTGTCTTTGTGGCTTAAAATATTTGTAGTCATTTTGACACTAAATTGTACCTTCTAAACTACAGGTAAACAATGAGGACACCCACAGGAAACACCTTGCTATGGTTTATGTTAGTGTTTGGATAGATATAAAATTATATGTGAAAAAATAAGTCAGGGACGTGTGGGAATGAAAGTTCTGTACATATTGGGAAAGAAAATCTCCTGCTGAAAAAAAAGATGCAACAGTGCCCCCCCACCCCACCCCACCCCCTCCTGGTTTGGCAATTACAAGGTTTGAAGCCCTAACCTTGAAATATTATGTCCCCGTCAGGCACATCAGTGTACTTACTTGCCAGAGCATGCTGCCAAAAAATTATCATTCCTTCCGCTTTAATCAAAATCACAACAGTAATGTCTGTGAGATGTAGTTCAGGTTTACATATCAACATATTAGAACATTTAAAACACTCACACTTTATCTTAAGACGACACATTTTTAAAAGTTTTTTTTATTGCTTCATGTACTCTTCTTTCTGATTTATATTTACATTTACATTCAGTTTAATTGCCAATATCCGATTTACAACTCACATTTTCATTAAACTACAAACACCAACACCACTGCATCACTAAATACCATAGTATATTAAATTGGATGTAAGCTCAACTGAGCTGAGGCTGCAAATAGATCAATGTCTGGTCATATAGAGCCGCCTACTCTGTACAGAGAAGTCTGTCGACAAGTTTGCTAACACAAAACGAGCATTCAGGACAAACACAATTATTTTCTGCCTACCTTTGGGAATTACTTCAGTTCTGCCTGGCCGGTCTCCAAAAATGTGGTTGATCAGCCACATTCACAGGAATTAATCATGAATCAAATGAACCGGTCCTGAATGCATTCACTGCAGTTGGACAGCTTGCAAGAATTATAAGAACCATCCTCCGAATTTAATTCCAGTTACTGGGTCAAAGAAAAAGGCAGGTTTCAGCATCATGACTAATTAATATAGTATACACAAAGTAAAACGGACACTCAGCAGAATGACGTCCAGTTTCCTCAGGTGTTTTGACCCCATACGCTCATCTTCTAAGGTACCTTGAAATTACAGTTTATATTATCCTCTCTATTAAATTTTCATCACTGTTTGGCCTTTGGAAACTGTCTAAATTGTAACACTTGGAATCCTTTAAATCACTGGGCCATAAGAGAGCAGGCTTTATATTACCAGCACAACTACCTAATTTTATTGATCCGAAAACATTTTAAGGGAAAATTGCAATGCGCAAGACTGTTAGACCTTGAGGAACACTGCAAGGTATGCCTCATTAAATAAACTTTTAGTTTTGCTGCCGCTGTCAGCATTTCTATTACCTTTTAATTGCAGTATACAACACTATGTTTTCAGTCCACATCATTACAAATAGGTCAAATGCATTAAAGTGAACCTGGCCAGAAACAGCTTTTCATTAAGAGTTAGATTTTTAGTTCAATATACAATCGGTTGTGGATACCGGATACACATGGCTACTTTGGAAGTTTACTCTGAGACCTTTTTTTTTTTTTTCAGACATTTCACATTCTTTTTTTTTTCCCTTTTTCTTTTTTTGTAAATTGTCCCGCACAGTACGTTGCAGAAAATATTTAAATACCAGTGAAATGCCCTGTTTTACAATCTGAGATACCTGGTCACTTCCCTTCTCTGCAAAACTCTCTATTTTTTCCTCTGTTTGTATCTTCCTGTTTCTCCCCCGGGATGCCGATATTGACAACCTCAACACAATACTCTGACAATTTACTTTATTGTTTTGATGTTGCACTTGTTATGAATTACCCATGTATGTTGCAGAAATGTCACAGGAGTGTGCCGCATGAAATAACAATGCAGTTCACAGTGTGAAGTCTTAGCTGTTCTTTCCTCACATTCCTTTCTTTGAAGCCTGCATTGGAAAAAAAAAACACACACCAAGAGACACAAATTTGTTGTATTTTTGTGCTTCGAAAGAGTGTAGACTGTTCATAGAATCTGCCGAAGGACCTACTGTATTTTTCTACATTTCACAAAAGATATCTGCATGTCAAACAAAAGGTGCTTAATTTGTGTCTAAGGACTGAATGTTGTAAACAAGTAAAGATATTTTTCCCCACTATTTTAACCAGCATCAACATGAGTTGAAATGTTCACATTGTTAACGATGCGCAGAGGATGCCACGCTATGGGAAGCATCTACACAAACAATCTTTGCAAACATGCATAGCCAAAGGGCAAATTTGTATAAAACAATCATCAAATACTAATGACAGATAATACTATATTTTAGCCCAGATTCATGTTTCTCACCAGGTTTCCTCTCCTTTCTGCTCGCCTTGCCTGTGGGCTAACATTCTTTTTTTTTTTTTTTTATCTCTTTCCGATTGTATTAACAGCATCTAGGAGGAAAAGCAAACATCCTTTTATTTGTTCTGAATTCAACATTAAAATTGAACATACATATTACTTATTAAATTATGCTAATGGCCTGTTGTGTGCCTACAAGGACACAATAGGCTGGTTATACAGAGCAAAAGCGAGCTATTTGCCTGACAAATAGCTCACTTTTAAAGGTGAGTGTGTGGTTGGTTCCATTAGCGGCCGCGAACACAGGTAAAAGACAGCGACGGAGTGTATAGAGTTTCTTATTATCTGCTCTCAACATGATGGTCTACTATACTTTGAAATATGCCATTTCTTCTCAAGGATATGCATAAAGTGCAGAGAGGGAAATTGGAAAAGAAATGAGTTATATAAATATAAAAAGGAAAAACATGTAACATAAATTTCAGCATTTTGTGACATTTTCCAAACCCAGAGCTGAGGACTCTATGACTCTAGCAGAGATCAGCTGGAGTTAAAAGACAAATACGAAGAGATAAGGCAGTGCTGGATGACTGTGAAGATAAAGGTTTGAGGGCAAAATTATTACACATTTCAGTGACTGTGGTTTTCCTTTATTATGACTGAATGTGTGACGGTCTGACTACAGGGCATGAACAAACCCCGCCCCCTCTACTGAGCTCATGAGAAAGGCCAAGTCACTGAAATGATACAAGAATGACATAATAGGATAATCCAAAACAAAAACATTCAGCTATTAAATAACAGCATGTAACTCATTTTGGAAATAATATATTTTATTAGTATCACACATTCTGTGGTTATTTCAGAGATTCTTGCCCCTTTCAATGAATTTTTTGGATACAACATTTAGTAAAAAAAACAATATATTGTTGCCAGACTTAGGGTATTACTCATTAAATGTGAGATTTTCACTGATTTCCATCCATAAACTGAATAATTTCATGTCTTTGGTCAATCGCAAACAGTTGCCTGTCATTTCTGATGCCATTATTTCCTGTAATAGTCAGTGTATTACACTAATAGTACACCAATGCATCTAAAAAAATGACCCTAATTTTAGTTAATTATTATTCTTAGTATATAATATTAATATTATTCACTCTTACCCATTAGATAGTCAAGGTTTTCCACCCAGTACTTAAATGCACCTCTCTGCTAGAAAAAAAAAAAAAGACACCCGAGATTACAGTATAGCTTCACAATGATTATATTAACTTCTCAAACCATCTATTCTAACCATGTTGCTTCAGTATTATCATATTATAAGTTACAGTGTGAATTTCTATGAATTATTAAATAATACAATATTTCCTATTGTTTTTCAAACTGCCGTCTGTTTATCTTCATACTCATTCAACAGAGAAGACAACTGAGAGTTAAAAATATGTTTGTCAGAATGTCCTGGGAAAGGGTATTTATGTAAACTAAAGTGTACCAAATATTGCGGGGTTCACTATAGTTCACTTAACTCAGTTGGTAAAAGGAAAAACGAATTAAATATTTGTACCTTTTTTATTTTTTTCAAAAGATTCAAATGTGGTTTTCCACCTAGATGAATATTTCAAGCAGAAAGGCTTTGGTAGAGTGCATTTGAGAGTTAGTGCATGTTATGTGTCTGTACAAAGGGTTTGGTGGGCTCCATGCTTGGAGCACTTTGGCTGCAGAGGGGCAGAGAGAGAATGGCCTCAGTCCAGCTGAGATAATGGAATTGGTGTGTTCTCCCTGAGCTGTGCTCCTGGCTCGAGTTAATTCTGTTAATAGCAGGAGCTGCTACAGTCAGAGCCTCTCGTTGGCTTGGCCAGTGCTCCGAGAGCACAAGAGGTGGCTTCTGTGAGATGGGTGATGGATATATAATGGATTAACTGGGAAGTGGCACATACAGCTTACAATTGTTCTTGAAGCTGCTAATGTGTAATCATAAAAGAAGTTGGCTCTCCATATTAAAATCCAAGTGCTGTTCACGCAAGGCCAGCAGACATGAGAAAAAGAGCAGCACAACCTTCCCGCATCTCTTACAAACACTGCATTGCAATTTAACAGAACTAAAGCATCAGTATGCTTTAGAAAAGGTTGCAGTTATTTGTATGGGATGTAATTGCTTATACAAGCCTCATCTGTCTTCATACACCTTACATGATCAGTGGTAAGAGAAGAGAAGAGAAGAGAAGAGAAGAGAAGAGAAGAGAGAAGAGAAGAGCAGAGGAGAGTAGAGCAGAGGAGA
>JAPQRQ010000007.1:12941201-12957364 GCA_037367365.1 Apogon talboti | reverse complement strand
TTGGATCCAGGGCAGACGAAGAGAGGGTGAGGGGGTGGGATGTGAGAAACACGTCTGCTCTGTTCGAAGGCCAAGTAGGCCAAGTAATATGTAAGTTAGTTCTACTCTGAAGTCATTTGTCCAAAAATAATATGAAAAAAAAAAATCTAAACAATCACACATTTTTCTCATATCTAACAGTAGTTATAGAAAGGAAGAAAATACACAACAGTATATTTATATATAATTCCATGTTTATACACATCTCTATAATACATGTGTTTGTGTCTCACTCCGGGACTGGTGTTTGCAGTGTCTGTGGATATAGAAATTGCAATACTATGTATCACAGCACTGCTCAATATTTTTTGGGAGTTCATAAATTTACTTCAGTTTCGACCATTAGTGCAGATATAGGATCCAAACATCAGACATAAATGTCAAAGCCTTCAGCTCTGGAACAGACTTGTGAGGGTGTCTCATAAGAGATTGACTCTTAATAGGGACATGTCACATGGTCTTCCCTGAGTCTAATGAGATGAAATCCTTGCTTTGTATGAGCAATTTGTCATTCATTTTCCAGACCAGGGTATTCAGCAGAACAGGAGCAAACTGTTTCTTATGTATAGAAGAAGATAGCATAAATAAAAATGACAGAAAGAGCAACTACAGAACCCTATGTGAGGTATAATTTAAACATAAAAGGCCCCTGTGTGTACGTTTGCATTCAGGAATATTAACATTTGCCAAAGAGCATTTTTAATGCCACTCCAGAGGGGGACATATTTTGTTATGCAAGCTAGGGAAAACTGAAAGTGAGGTTCATTTTTTGTTTTATAACCCTGTTTATGGGAACATAAGGGATATATTATTTAGTAAAATACTCTCCATTTATGTTGATTTCTTTTTGTAAATGATTATAAATTATGCCTGTTGTGCTTTTGGAGGGGAACCTTTTTTGTTGCAGACTTGGGTGAAAACAGAACATTTTGTTTGGATATAGTTATAAAGAAACAGGTGATTTTTGTTGGAAAATGTAAAGAACAGTTAACCCATAAAGATCCAGTGCTACTTTTGTGGCACTTCCTGAATTAATTTTTCTCCATATGTAACCTTTCGTAAGTGATTTATCACCATTTATTATATGTTCATAAAAGCTTAGTTTACAGTTGGGGTTTATTATATAAAAAAACTGAGAAAACTGATGAAAAAGGGACTTTTTCAGGAAAATATATCATTAACTGAACATAAACCCAGTGTGTCCATCCACTGGCATTGATCCGACTCCATGAGTTTTTACTGGTGAATCAATGTTGTAGAAGGTGACGGTGTTTCCATGGTAACTATGGAGCCTCTGAACGTCCAAATAGGTCATATCTGATGACCATGAAAAGATGGCAAACTGTATTTCACACCATTTGTTTCAACATATTAATAGGTTTAGTGGCTCAGAGGTTATTTAACATTTGAGATCAGTAGATGATTTTGGTTACCAGTGGCTGTTTGGGTCTTTATGGGTTAAAAACTGTAAATATGTCAGTGATGATGTCAAAGCAGGTGGGCTGAGTACCTTGTGCTCAAGACAAACACTCCATCAGTATACAGCAAGTGAAAATAAGGCAATTATATTTGTTAAGTTTTGGTTGCTTCACATGAAATGTCAAATCTAAAAGAATTGCATGTTTTACTGCAGCAATAAGTACAGCGCTGCAGGGAAACTGTAACTTCTATGCCATATTAAAGACATATTTACAATTTGAAAAGTGCACTATATGTAATATTGAAGGAATAATACATTTTGCTTTTACTCTGCTGTTGTGCAGACTGTAAAACAGGAAAGAACTATGGAGGAGATAAGATGTGATGCTTGCCTCATTGAACAGATTTGTGTCCCATATGTCTAGACCAACAAAAGCGAGACGTCCTGAGAGGCAACCAAAACCCTGAGCAGTGATAGAGGAAACAGACGAAATGTTGAGAGGCACATCATAAACATCTAACAGAATAGACTCCTTTCCAAAAAGAGCTTTAGAGTTTCAGGGAAGGAAGTAAACAAGTGAAAAACTCCATTGGCTGGGAACTGAGGTGAGAGGTGCATTGTAGGAGAAAACAGAATGTGTAAAAGGCTAAGGAGAAGACAGCGATTGAATTACTATTTTCTAATTTACTCAAGATGTGAATGCAAGGGAGACAAAAAGGAAGTGGTTTTATTTGGTTGGGAGCAGAAAGGAAAGGGTGAGAATAAGACCTTTATTTGACAAGCACGAGGCACATGAGGCAAGAGGAGGAATGAAAGACCTTTAATTAGATAAGATCGACAGTGAGAGGTTGTGAAGTCTAATTAGGTGTGTCTGGAAAAAAAAAAAGATTTGAGTAAGAATGAAAGACCTCATTACAGCTTAAAAAGAAGAAAACAGAAAACAAGTGATGCATAGTGTACTTTCTCTAAAACACTACGGGTAACATTTAAGATAATATGATTTCTCCTTTTGTCTGTTTCATTAGTGTACTCTTGTCAATGCAAATTTCATGATCCCAAGAGCCCTAATTTTGTACCTGAGTAGATCGAGCTCAGTGACCTTGTGAAGTGACAGTTTCATTGGGCACAAGGAGGTGTCTTTGTGCTTGCTCCCATTTGGTAATTTCCTAGCAATTTATGATATCGCGGGCAAGAAAATGCGAGAGGGGACGCACAAAAGGAAAAGAAAGAAATGTCAATACAAATGTACAAATTTTGCCGTCTCAAATTATGCTGTATCCGGCTGTCGGGCGTGTCAGCAGAATAGCTGTTTTTGTGTAGCTGTATCATGAGGATGCACAACAAAAATGTCTACAAAGCAAATAACACAACCCTCTGACAGTTTGGCAACAATATTTACCAATTGTGGTAATTTGATTTGCCAATTATGTTCTAGTTTAATAGCAATTTAATGTTAGAATATATTGAAAAAGCAAATACTGTTGTGTAAAGATGCTATGGATATATGGTGACCTAAAGTTAGAGGCTAAGTGCCATTCATTCATTTTCTGAGCCGATTAATCCTCAAGAGCAGAAGTGTCAAACTCATTTTAGTACAGGGCCACATGCAGGCAAATTTGATCTGAAGTGGGCCAGACCAATAAAATAACAGCATTATTTTCTCTGTATTTAAGTGCAAAAAAAAATTAATTTAATTAAATTATGAAAGTTTTTACATTTACAAACCTTATCCTTTCACAAAAATGTAAATAACCTGAAAAAATAAGTACAATATTATGCCTCAACTGATCATAATGGATCTATAAAGGTACAAAATATTTAATAATAAACACAATATTGTAGAATTTGGAACTAAAAAGAGTTTGACACACTTGACTACTAATATCTTCAGTGTCATTTTTTTTTTACACAAATTCATCCTGCGGGCCAGATTGGAAGCTTTGACGGGCCGGTTTTGGCCCACGGGCCATATGTTTCACACCCGTGCTCAAGAAGGTTGGTGGAGTAGGGTGGTGGTGGTGGTGGTGGTGGTGCTGAAGCCTATCACAGCTATCAATAGGTGAAGGCGGTGTACACTCTGGATGTGTTGCCAGTTCATCACGGGGCTGACATATATTATGACACCTATTAAGTGCTGGTCTTTGGATGGTGGTAGTGAGCCGCGGTATCTGGAGAGAACCCACATAGACATGGGGAGAACAAATCGTTAGCCTGATAGCATAATTGCCTATGTTAGTTTTTTTTCAGGTCATAGCCAATAATGCAAAATGAAGCAGCAGTGTTAGGAGTGTAAAGTTATGCAGATATCACAATGACTTTGACAATTATGCTATGAGGTATCAAAATGGAAACTCCACACAGAAAAGTACTCTCCCACTGGCCAGTGTTGGAAACCAGGATCTTCTTGCTGTGAGGCGATGGTGCTAACCACTGTACCGCTGTGCCGCCATGGCTGGTATCTTTTCTTTGCTTTCATGCCAAGCAACAGTTAAAATGTAATATAAAACAAATATATCAGCAAACCCAGGTCAGAAATGAAAAGCAGGAAAACAACGTGCATTTTAGTAAAACAAAAAAATTTATAGCACCATGATAATCAGTTATAGTCATTATCTATTTAGAAGCTGACGTGGTGCAGACAGAGTAGTTAAATCAAATGATTTACACTCTTACCAAATGTCCAGCTGGCCAAAGTGCCATTCGACCAGCTGTCTCGTCCAAAGATAAAGTACCCAGACACTGGGCTGCCGAGCAGAGAGGACCTGAATGAGTATGAATATTTAACGCCTACAGTCTTCAACAGAATCATGAATTAGAAACAAAAACCTTTATCGCCGGACTATCACAGACAATTCACTGAAGTGCCTCCTTCACTTGGGACTCCTCTCTCAAATTGAGTTTTAATAGTTTTTGAGGAAGTCCAATAGACCTGGTTAATGATTTTATAATGAATGAATGTAGCCCTGATCTCCCTCGATACCATTTGGGAATTCTTATAAGTTATACCAATCATTATGTGTAAATAAAACATTGAAATCTCTTCCCATAGTGATTTTAATCCGACGGTTTAATAAACTTGCTTACCAAAAGTCAGTAATATATTTTTGTTGATCAATAATTCTTTTTCATGCAGGGCCAACATCCATCCCACATGTATCTACTGACAAACTGCAAAAGTGGAGCTACTTCTATCACTGATTAACCAGCAGTTTGTATTCTTGACAGACATTCTCGCAAGGGCCTCAAGGTATTGCTGCCATATAAACCTCATATCTTTTTCCACTAGAGACATCAACCCCATCCCTATTCACCGCATATGCTACTGTGCACCTCTCTGTCTCCGCATTCAGAGAGCTGACTCATCTTGCCATGATCCCGCTCTGCTCCTATGGCTCCATTCAACAAGGCTGTCCCACTCAAACTCATTTTGTAACCTCTCACTTCAAAAATGCATCTTTATACAGGGCACTTTTGTATTTGCACTTCTCCATCTCGGGTGCATTGGTACTTGAAGGAGTTCTTGCAATTGAGATACGGGTATTTACTCATGTTGAAACGGCGTCACAAAAGTGTCACGAAAATGTGTTTTTCACATACTGTGCTAATATCCATATACCTAGAACAAGCGCTTCGTTCTTTCTATCTGTTTTTAATTTAAGATCAAAACCCCCATTATTCCATTGCATTAAGTAAATGTGAAGCCGATTAATAAAATCAAGCAAAAAAGAAAAAAAAAAAAAGGCTGTTGCACTAGCACACTAATGTCCTTGAAACCAGTCATAAACCACTGACTGCAGCACCAGAAATAAATTTCAGATCATAGAACCAGAAGTAAACAGCTGACTACACAACTGGAAACAAACAAGCAGCAATGAGACCAGAAATAAATGACTGGCCCACAGAGCTGGAACTAAACTGGTGATCACAGGAGAGTAGATAGATGACCAATTATCAAGCAGTGAACAGGCAAAGCTCCAAGGGTTTGACATCCGTGCGCTGTGTGCGTATCCCCTTCTACAAGCCGGTGCCCTTTCGGCTGCCTCTTAAAAGACTGGGTCACTGTGAGTTTGCCATCTACACTGGCTGTCCCTGGGGAGACGGGTCGGTTCCTCCTAAAGGTTACATTCTGTCACTCTAGGGAAGGAGGGTCAGCTGCTCATGAGCATTAACATCAGGAATATTGTTCAGTGTAAGGAAGAGAGAGCTCAGAAAGGTGGAAGTGTTTTAAATGCATGCAACCTAATGAATAAAATGCAAATGTCTAATTATGCAAATAATATCGATATATTTGGTTGAAAAAACATTCAAAGCTACAGTGAGTGATACTTGGGGCAATACTGTACTGCAATAAGCAAGTAAATAACATCTGAAAGGTTTTTAATAAATATGCCGTGAGAATTGATACCATCTACCATGCTACTATTTCATATTGATCCCATGCTGAAAGACTATCTCAACATACATAGTGTTAGTCGATAAATGTAGGAATGTGGTCAATGAAGTGCTAAGAAACTGTTACATTTAGAGTCTCTTGAACATTTTATTCAGCGCTAACAACACATGGTTTAGCCTAAGGTTAAAATTATGACTCATGTTTTGAAAGCCTGAAAACTCATCAGTGGATTATGAGCAAAATCAGGAGTGTTTAAACACTACTGTTTGTCAGTTACGAGGTTGGTAAGCACAAATTAATTCCACAATGAAACCCCCAGTGAAATAATAGGTTGCTCCAACCAAACAACATAAAGTCTCATGCTGAGAAAATATGGAGTTACAGTAATGAGCCAATCAATTATTTGGATCTGCTCTAGTGACAGTTGGCTCTTTCCATTCAGCAAAGTTAACTTGCTGCTTGCAAAATGTCACTGGATGTTTCTGTTTTCTACAAGAATCTACCGTCACCAGCACCAAAATACCCTGAGAGAAAAGGCGGCATATAAAACAGAAAGGAACTACAACATCTCCTCCCAAGAAGAAAGTGAACCACAACCAATTATTCTATCACCTAGAGGCCTCTATAAAAGGTTGGAGGATTGTATAAGGCAGGTGATTAGTTTTAAGTGTCAGATGATTGGGCTGTGAACTCTGCACTTAGAAAACTAATACAAGGACTAATGGAAGGGGAACTAATATTCTTCGGGAAAACTCTCTAACAAGCTTTCGCATTTTCTTAGTTAAATATAATGAAACACTTTGGAAATTTGGAACAACTTTTCCTATCAAATAGCTAGAAACCTTTACATTTCAGTCGGTGTACCAGGTAGTGAACTGAATATTGTATATAAGTGAGCCCCAGTCAACATCAGTTCTATTCTTTATATGTAAGATCTATTCTAGGATGCGCTAGGTCAACGCTTACGCTTTGAATTACTCTCCAAGAAAGCGTCAACTAATTAGACTTAATATTTAATTGCAAATCATGGTCTGTAAGATATAATCAGCCAGGACTATCTTCCAACAACAGAATGTATGCCCTCAGGCATTACAGTGTTCAACACATAGGCCTTGTTTAACATTTCATTTGCTGTGAGATGTCTTCTGTTCGTGCCGACTTTGAATGCGTCCTGCTATTTCACTCGCCACCGAGTCTTAATGAACACACTCCTATACTGTGACTGTTCTCTTCTGTTGTGAGCTGCCAAGCTTTCAGCCTCTTGCTATATGCGTATTTATTTTTTTATTTACCTATTTTTAGTCTTTATTGGTATCGCGTTCATGCCTTACGTCATCTGGTTCAGGACAAACATGCATATTTCATGGCCCCTGTCTGCCCTTGTCTTCATTTACTCCCATCTTTGTGAAGATCCTATTCTGGCCCGTTTTGTGGTTCTTTGCAACAGCTCATATAACCCCTGGTGCTAAGTGCTTCACATACTGTACCTCCTCATATCTATCCTTGCTTTATCTTCCGATCTCTACCTGGTTTGTATTGGGTAACATCAGTCCCCAAAAATGGTTTTTGCTTGTAATTGCACTTGACAAACAACCTACTGTCTCAAGTAACTGTTTATTGACTTGTCTCTCTGCACAGTGGTGTTGCTCCTAACAGTGTGATGCCATCGTCGTTCTCTAAGATGCTTCAAGTTCTGGCTTTGACCATCCCCGCCCAGGTGCCACATTGTATAAATACAATGATCGATTTCACCCCCCCCACCACCTCTGAGCAGCTGGGAGCACTGGTGCCAAACGCCATCCCAAAACCAGAAAATGTAGACTGCTAGCTCCCTTTGCATGTGCATTATGTGTTTTTCTGCAAGATAAGGGAAACTGATATCATGCTGTTCTTATGTGACTCGTTTTGCACTCGGGATACGATTAACTCAGACAAATTTTGACTGCTTTGCATTGTTTTCAAAAACCTTTCGGTTATTCATAATATCCGGTGGCGCAAAATGAAAGATAATTTAGTTTTTCAACCGTGTGTGTATACTTCTAATATGTTTGGCTGGAGTTCTAACTCAATATCGAGCTGAAATTCAAGTGGGCACTTGAAAAAAAAAAAAGCACCCACCCTGACCTCTGATGTCGAGAGCTGTTATTAGTTATTGCAGAGTGGCTGATATTGTAAATGCGCAGCTTAGTCTGCTAATGGAAATGAGTACGAGAGAAGGGAGAAACTGCTAATGTAGTTTAGACATCTGAAGACATCTATGGATATGCTGAATACATCTTAGGCAAATGCAAACTGTTTTAATTCCATTTGGACCTGTAGCGGTGGCTTATTAGATTACTGCTTAAATGTCATGTTTATCAGGTTTAAAGATGTAAATGGAAAGCATTAAAAGTATCCTTACAGGCTGCATGTAAAGGGGTAGTAACTGAGCTCTCTTCCTGTCTAGCACAGAGCTGGTGTAGAGTGGAACAGAATTTGAGGCTGATTTAATCCAATATGGATTGCTACTGGCCTACAAGCCTTTGAGTACGTGGGTGGTTTACATTAAACTAAGTGAATATTTGGTTCTACAGACAGCCCAGAAAGTATTTGGACAATGAAATACTGTTTAATATTTTTGGCTCCATTCTGTTTAAATGTTCAGCGAGATGCTAATGAGGTTAGTTGGTTTTAATTTTAGAGGATCTTCAGATTCAAATAAATATTCAATGAAGCGCTAGTTCTTTTCTTTTTATTGTACCGTTAGAGTCATTATGTGCATGTGGTGCCTAGAGACATGAGTGGCTCTCATGAACAAGGGGGTTGTTGTGAACAGAGGCCAGCAGCACTGAAGCACCGCTCACCTGTTCAGCCCCGACAGCCAACTCAGCTCCGCTCTGCCCTGCCAAGCTACACCACAACCAGCTGGTGGCAATCTTCAATTACAACACCTGAGCCGCATTAACTCGTCAGCTCCGACCCCGAAAGCCAGCAGGTGCAAGAGGGAAGAGGAGCAGGGCTCACGGGTACCTGTGGACAAACCTGCTCGTGTCAAAAGTAGAAAGACTCCTTTATTGATTCACTGGAGTGTAAATCTTTGTGTCCCCTTACCTGGAAAAGAAAGATTCGTAGTGGAAAAATGGTGCTATCCACTATTAACCCTTTATAGGGCAGTCGTAGAAAAACTCTGAAATTCAAAGTTTCAACCTTAGTGTGTTATTGGAGGACATAGCAAGACTTTATTACTTTTGTGAAATGTTTCTTAATGTTTTATTGTCATGTAGAAAATCAAGTCAGTGAAGTTATCATATTTGGTTCCTTGCCTGTAAGTGGCAATAAATAAATAAATAAAAATCAAAGAAGTATATATAAAAAATCCAAGAAAAACACATGCAATGTGAAACAAACATCTATTTTAGAACATTACAATGTCACGTTTAGAACGGTACAGTGCTGATCCAGACACCTGTCAACATACACATTATCCCTTTGAACATCATTACTTACATTAGTAACATTACTTCATGGTACCTAACAAACCAGTTACGCTCACTGTGCATGCAGAGGTGGACCATACGGACCCTGTAGACCACATTGGACCTGACATCATTGCATCACTGTCCTCACTGTAACTGTTGCTGTCACGGTGGTGTAATGTGTGGAAATGACCGGTCACTTTTCTGATAAAGGGTTAAATCAGTGACCTACTCTGTGGAATACATTGAGCTAGTTTACATGCATACTAAAAATCTAATTGTTGTCTGAATTCCAGTTATCCGATTTTTATGAGAAACCGGATTATCGCACATAGATTTCTCTCCGATATCCCGATGTCTTTATGCATGCATATCTATTGATCTGATTCATTTTGTTCTTTGAAATCTGCGCATGTGTAAAAGGAAAAAAAAAAATCATAGAAAATAGAAATTGCGTTGTCACAATGAGCCAGTTTACATGCACACTAAAACTTCATTCATGATCTGATTCCTGGAGTTATCAGATTTTTCTAGTGATGATGTAAACAGAATAACGTTACATGCTTTATCAGATGACAGCAGTAATCTGATAAGGAGAAATCAGATTAACACAAATGGATTTCTCCCCAGTACCCATTAATGTGATTTATGTTGTTCTTTTTTCATCAGCACATATGTAAAAAAATAAATAAATTGTAGAGAATGGAAGGGACGTAGGTTAACGTGAGTGGAAGATTATAAGCCTGTTTACATGACCATAAAAATCAATCTAATGCAATATGAAAACCCTGCTTTAGACGCTCCAGTCCATTATCAGATTTCTTTCAGAGACATAGTGATGGTAGACTCAAACTTCCTGTTATTGTCATGTGTGACTACATAGCTTCCGTTGTCTACGACTTTAATTGTGTTTACACATGCGCAGATGTAAAAGAACAAAATAAATCAGATTAGCCTGTATACATGCACAAAGACATCAGACTACTGAGGAGAAATCCAGGTGTGTTAGTCCAATTTCTCATAATCAGATTACTGCTGTTATCTGATAAAGCATATTAGATTATAGTGTTTACATGATCACTTGAATAATCTGATAACTCCAAAAATCGGATAATGATCAGAGTATTAGTGTGCATGTAAATGGGCTCAATAATTGGAAGTTTGAGTCTACCATCACTACGTACAATCTGATTATGGACTGAAACGTCTAAACAAGGGTTTTTTCATTTATCACGTTTCTGAAGTGCATGTAAATGTATCAGATCTGATAATTGCAACCTTCTGATTACTCCCAGTTATCTGATTTTTATGGTCATGTAAACGGGCGCAATGTGAGCGGAAAACAATAACAGAAAATCCACTGTCACTACTCCCAAAGGAATCCGATAATGTACTGATGTAAATGTAAACTAGGGTTTACACGCATCAGACCCGACTATTACAATTACCTGATTACTGCCAGTAATTAGATTTTTATGGTCATGTAAATGTTACAACATTATTAAAACTGCTATCTAATCATATAACAATCTTCTTCCTAGATTAAAACACACATTAGGTTTTATTGTAGAGAAATATATATAATGGAAATATAATATTTATGAGTTGTTTTTGGTTATTTCATGACTCTCATAATGAAGGTGTGTAACCTATTCAGCAAAAACATTTCACCACTTTCAAGTAACAGAGCGAAGGTTGAGGATCAATTTCCTTTTTACTTTATTTTAATAACCAACATATTTCTAAATGACACAAAATACAAGGTTTGGGAGTCAAGTGATGATAAAAAAGCAAGTTATTTTTTTTTTTACATGTTGATATTAATATTATTAGATTTCCACAAGCCAATATCAGGGGGAACAAAAGCCAGAATCTGAAAATGCAGCAGCTCTCTCCTCTTGGTCCAAATTAAAAGACTAGTGATCTGTGGAAAAGCGACAAGCATCCGTGTCAACCCATGGAACAGAGCAGCAGTAGAGTCGTATTTGACTCAACAGTGATAATTACAGATATCATTCACATACATAACCGCCCCACATCCCTGAAAAAATCTAATGAATGTACACAACCTCCATTCACCCAAAAACAGGCAAATTCCTCTTTTGACTCAGACCACTTGACGTACAAAATGCTGAATGGTAGTTATGTGATTTTTGCCCACTGACATTAAAAAAAAAAAAAAAGAAATCAAACATTGTAGCCTTAATTGTAGCCACTACTGAAAACGACCCTTGAATAAAATGCTTTTTGCTGACCCTTCACCTCCTAGTCATTACATTTCTTCCTTGTAAACCAAATAATATAACACCAAACTACACTCTATCTCACTCACTCCTGTGGCATCATAACAAGTCCTCGATCTTGGTGGCAGCGTGCCTCATCATTTGAATTAATTTTGAAAGACTCTCAGCCACTGACTCTATTTAGACAATGATTTATTGAAGTGAAGATATTGACTATGAAATTTATTTTCTCCTGTTTTCATCACAGAACTCAGAGTGACGGCTAAATTTGATGACTTGTGGGCTGTTTATATTTGCAGTGTAGATATGGCAGAGTGAAAATTTCCCTTCTGTGCTGGTTTATCTACACTGCTGGTCAGTGGTTTCAAAAAAAAAAAAAAAAAGGATCCAATGGATGGGCCGAATAAAATAAATTTAAAATGTTCTGATACTGTGAGGATTTTATGGTCGACTGCAATATTGCAATCGACCATATAACTGTTCCAAAATCAGCAATCACATTTGAACTGCATTTGTTAGAGGGCTTGTCACCCTATTACAAAGGGTCTGTCAATGCAAATGGATAGCTTGTAGGTAATTCGGTAATGACTGAGAGTGTGCTCAGGTGGGAGGTAATAGAGTGTTAAATGAGTGATGCAAAGCTTCACAGGCTCAGCTGAAAAGGGTGAGGCTGCACTAACAGCTTTCAGTGCTGGGTGATGTAAAAACACCACTGTATGTGTTTTCTCAGTTTTTAGTATGTGTGAGAGCATCCAATGGGCAACACTCAATTAATAATGATGTTATACATGAAACATAAAGTGCACTACTTCAGAGTACTCATTCACTTAAAGCAAATGTCCTGTGATGATGACTCGCTTACTTCATCAATTTTAATGCAGCAATAACATCGTCAGTTAATCAAAGTTAGTGACACTTAAAAATCTGTAATCTGCACGCTTTCCACTCATATTTCCAATATCAATCATTTATATTTGTCTGTTTCTCTCAAGTACATGAAACAATAGTGCACGCGCAAGGATGCAGATTGGGATTGATCACTCAGGCATTTTTCTCCTCCTGTGTGAACCAACCGTGACAATGTCTTGAACATTGTTTTGCTTATTTGAGCGCAGGGCGGACTTGAAAAAGCATCACAGTAACAAGGCAGTTTCTGATCCCTACTGTACATTTGTATTCACAGTACTAAAAGACATGGATTTTGAAGTCATTCGTCAGTATAGCTACCATAGTACAGGCTTTTTAGAAACATAGCTCCCAGGTGCATGGTTTATTATATAGAGAGCAGATGTAGCTTGAAGAACCATTGCTATTTCAAAGTATTTAATTGGAGACTGCATTTCAAGACAGCCAGCCCTGCCGCTGGTTTTATTCTAATTGCCAGCAGCAATGCACTTAATGAAGCGAGTGGTGAAGAGTGTGGGTAAAAGAGTGAGAGTGACCAGGTTTCCAAGGCAACAGCAGCAGTAGCCGAGTAGTGTTTTCATCTTGAGGAAAGGGCTACAGGGGAGCAGTGTTTCCCTGCAGTGCTTCCTGCAGCTCTATAATGAATTTCTATACGGTAATAGATGTATTTGTGGAAATGTTGCAGAAGTGAAAAACACACCCAAACCTGTAGAGTAAGGCTTTTACCAACCAACATTTTTTTCCTCCAACCCTCAGAATTATACTTGTGTAAGCCAATTCTGAAGTACAGTAGTGGACTAGATTAAAGACTCTCTGCTGGGAGAGAGCTTTAAAAGCTTTCTTTTCTCAAGGTTTGAATAGAGAAATACAAAGATCAGTGTTTGATATATATTGATTTACGGCTGATTGTTTTTTTTTTCCCTGCTTGTCTGACACCCAGGTGGCTGATGCACCACAGATGTACATAATGATTGCTAATGCATCTGCACTTCTTTTGTACCAAAGGCAAATTCAGTTCAATAAAGTATAAACATTGTGAGTTTGGGGCAGCTTCAGGCTCTTGTTCACATGTTGTTAGTTGCAATTTCAATTTATTAAGAAATTGCTTTCTTTGTTTCCTTTCTGCCAATGGTCTGCATCCATGTGTGTCATGTGTTCCAAGTAGGACACATTATGCCCAGCAGGAAAACACAAAGAGAGACAGAGCGTAGCCAATGTGTTGCATTAGCCTAATGGTCAGTAATGGATGAAATAAAGCAAAAACTAGCTAAAGGGGTCCTTCTTCAAATCCCTAGTGTTTCACAGAAGACGACTCCATAGTGGGAACATTGTGACCTTGCATGAGCCATGATTATCGTTTCAAAGTTTAGATTAGCGTTTACTCCAGCATTATTGAAAAGGTACAGTAAAGCCTGATGTGGATGTTTAATCAGGACTCATTCTACATTCAGTAAAAGGAATGAATACTTATAGAAATATGGTACTTTTTGTACAAGTTGGGAAGCAAGTTTAAAGGCTTAAAGTTAGGCACTTCACATCTTCCTCATATACACCCTCTTTATGCTGTGCTGCAAGGCTTTCATACTTCTTCCTGACACTGTAAATCTTAGCTGCTAAAAGCAGTTTAAGTAATCAATGCTTGAAAAAAAAAATAGACACAATCCTCACACAAAGGGGAGGGCAAAACAATTAATGTGCAAAATCTATTTTCACAAATGTCAATTAGAAATATAAATTATTATGTACAACTAGGGGTGTGGGCGATATGGCAAAAATATTATATCACAATTTTTTCAAAATAAAATCACAATCTTGATTTTATCATGATTCTTTGCACTGATCTTTGAGATTAATTTGCATATCTTTTGCCAGGTAAAAAGTCACTGCTTCCATTACCTCTTTCCACTATTTGGTACTCTTCTCATAAATGGTTGCCTTTAAGTTGTTGGTGTGAACATACATGCAGAAAGCTTATATGCGTACAGATAACACACCAATTAAAAGTGGCGTATATATTTATGCGAGTCATGATATCACGTTGTCAGGTGATTGAACAGGTTTGTAGTATTGCCATCCGACGTGGAAGTGGAGTTCTTTTTAGGAAGCAACTCGTCCGTTTCGCTGTCAGCCATGACTCCTGCTACACAATGTGAAATCCATGTGATGTGGACGTGCACCGATGTGATGTGTCTGTGCATCAGCATATAACTACATCCAGAGCCATTGAATACTCTACAATACATCATATTAAAGACAATTCCACGATCTCTCTGCTATGTGGGATCATCAGCGCGTTGTAATCCTTCACAATCTAATATCGTCATATTGCACACACCTACTGTATGTACAACATACTGTTTCCCATGCATTGTCTACTCTATGTGCTATTCCTGGATATGTCACTGCTATGACATGCGAGTGAAGTATATTGAGTGCATTTCCTGGGCTAAACCTTGATCGCAACAGTCAGGTAAAACATTGAACACATGTAACAGTTTCACATCAACCCAGGCCTCCATATCTTGTTGGAAATATCGTGCTCTTATAGAAAGAGTCAAAGTCGCCCTACTACACTGTAAAAAGAATATGATCTGCAAAACTACATTATAAGCCAGGCGTCTCATGAGATATGCATGGTGTTATTGACTCAATTTAATATTTTCAATTCATCCTGTTCCTGGTCTCATTTTTATTGCACTGTCAATTACCACACGGTCCGGTCTCTCTTGCCAAATTCTAGGTCTCTCTCCTGAATAGCAAAACACTTCCATGAGTCAAAAGCAGTTAATAACCATAATAGGGAGACGGCACATCTCTCAAATAAGAGTCTCGCGCAGAACATAGAAACATTAATAATTAATCGACAGACAGCCAACCTTACACGGCGATTGTGTAAAAGCCCTGGCTGCCACAGGAGAAATTTTCCAATAGCAAATAGGTGTTGAAGGTGCCAGTTATGTCATCTTTCACTACAACAGTGACGTGAAATTCTGAGCAAATCTAATAGACTAATAAATTAGAAAATGGAGCCCCTTACCCTGAGTTAAAATTCATTTGGGAGTAGGAGTGTTGTAATGCTCAGGTAACAGTCTAAGCAGTGGTACAGAGATCGCACAATATATAAATGGTGATCCTATTAACCAACTTCACAAAGCCAGGTGCTGTAAAAAATATGGCTGTAGAACAGACTTACAGTTTACAGTTTCTCTATTTTTTGTGAAAATTGATCTCACGAGGTTGCTGCACTGCTCCTTCTGATTTTTGTTCTTGTCATTTCAAAACTGCGTATTGGATTTTGTTTGGACAGCAAACTGTATCGCTCCAGCAGTGAATGTGCTGTAGTTAATATGACAATTTTACAAGCTTGAACTTTGCTTTTTTTGTTTGTTTCTGCAGAGGATGATGTACTATGCACAGCATGTCCGCCGCCCCATGTCCAGCGTTAAGGCTACTTGATATTGATAATATTGGCTTCCTCTCATTCCCCAGCAAGCACACTTGGCTAAAATTAGCAGCCTGTTAAGCATGGTATCAGAGCTGATAAACTCAGAAAAATTACTCATGCGAGTTCCTTTTGCAAAGAGGATACTGTAGGAAGTTTAAAGAACCATGAAGTCAGTCAGTTTGAGCTTTTACAACCTGGTCCCTGCTGCTTGTAGTGAGAATATGTGATTCTTAAAATGATGACAAAAGAAAGTATACATCCT
>JAPQRQ010000007.1:12890779-12940706 GCA_037367365.1 Apogon talboti | reverse complement strand
ATGTATGTATCACTTTTAGGGGCTCCACAGCAAACAGCACCAGCTTCCTATGTTGAATGCTGGCGTAATGGCGAGTGGGAAATTGGCTAAAAGGTCCCAGACCAGGCAGTTACAACAGCAAATGATAAATGATTGACAGCCAGTTGACGTCCTGTCTTGTAAAGGACACGCCGTTATAAATCACATCTCCCAAATGAAAAACACAAGATAGCTTGAACTGCTGCAGCAAATGTTGACGGCAAAAGAAAGATCAGAGCAACAGCATGTGTAGTCTCAAAACGAACAGCTGCATCCATATGATTGGATGTTATCACAGACACAGCTGTGGAGAAAATCATGCATATTGCAAACAGTCAGTCTCAAATAGCCATTATAAGCGTTAGACTTCAGAGCTCCATCTGAACTTTACTTCCAGAAATCGAAATACCACTACCTTAAACTCATTTTGCACAAGTGTGTGTTTTGGCCTTTTTTTTTTTTTTTTTTAGATAGAATTTTCATGTGTGTAAAAACACCTAGTGAGTCTCATGCAATTCAAAACAGCAGTCTCTTTTTCTAACGGGAACAGTTTAACTTTTTTAGGCTCTTGTTAGTGATATTATACAAGACCTGCTGTCAAGCGACTTCAAACTGCAACTTCGAAATCTCCACTTCTGTGTGTATTTGTTTGGATATATATAAGTTGGTATTTAGAGTTTCCTCCCTGCATGGTGTCCCTCAAGGCTCTCACCGGGGAGTCTTCAACTTCAGCTGAATAACTCTCAAGCTGCTGCTGCCTGTTAGAACATAGCTAATGCTTGCCTGAACATCAGTTAGAAAGGTGAGAGACCTTTGCCCTCTTGTTCCATCCAAATCCATAAAAGTGGTCAACAGCTGAGGCTGAAACTGAACTTCATACCTGAAAGCATTTGAGCTTCTTCTTTTAGATCCAGGATGGTCCACTTGGATGGGTTTCATCCTCCATCGCACAAAAGAAAAGAGAAAGGGTAAAAAAAAATGCAACATAGTTACATCACATCTTTGCAAAACACCGGTGCTCTACAGTGGGTTTTTTTATGTTTTTGTCTATTCTGCTGTCAGTGTTCTGTCAAGCCCCGTCAAAACACTTGCTTATGGTTGGATGATATAATGTGAAGCACATCATGCTCGTAATGCAGCTTATATATGCTGGAAGTGCCTGAGGTCTCTATAACGGTCTGTTTTGAACTCTGGTTGATGTGACCTATGTGAGATGATCTGTTAGAAATGTTCTCAATGCACGTCTCTTTTTTACTTAGCCAATGCTAGGAATTTTGAGTGGGAGCAAGAGGTTACGCTAAATTCCCATATACAGAAACATAGTATTCTCAAGAGACCTGAGGGGCTTCATGATTATGTGTAGATGAGTACTCAAGCCTTTAAGCCTGTTGAAGGGCTTTAAAGCGTGTGTAGTGTGATGTTATGCACTGACAGGTTACCCAATAGTTATATTTACATCCTGACAAACATACGAGAACGCTGCACAAGACATACGAACCTGACCTTTATCCTAAACACAATAAAGATGACAAACCAAGTCAGATGTACACCGGGTTTTTTTATTGACTTGTGCTCACCATCTCTACTGAACTGCACGGTTTAATGGATCATTTTCTTGTGCTCCCTATGTTTGTGTAACTTCACATTTCTTAATGACATGGACCTATTGCTGAGCTGCATGTGGAATTGTAGGTGGAATTGATTCATTTATGAGGGGGAAAAAAAGTGATCTTTAACATCTGCTAGGTCCAATTAACGGCGACGAGCCATGTTTGTGAAAGTTTTATACAAAATGTCATTTTCTGCCAGTGTTTGCTGAGATAATGTGTGAGAAGCAAGCATACAATTATTGACTGCGCAGAAATCTTTATTTAACAAAGCTGTACACTGACTGAATTCTTCGCCATAATGCTCACTGGCAGCTATGACTGAGGACGATGAGCCTAATGAATGAAGATTAACAGGCTTATACAAGAGAGATTGTTGCCTTTATCGGTTTCCAAAGGAGTTAATACCTCCAGTGGTGCTGGCCGGTGCAGTTGTTTGGAGTCTCTTAATGCCCATAGCATATGTTTGATCTTGGGAGTAAATATCTCTGAGAGATACCTTGTAGCAGGGATACAGGACTCTAAAGGTAAAAGAAGTGGAAAGTCTACACTGTTGAATATTCTCTCGTAACAGCTTTTTACATCTTTCATTTAGCTTCTAATGCACTCCTCATTATTATCCAAAGGGATTTGATCTTGTCTGTTTACCCTTAGTTTTTTCTTGTATTAATTAGTTTCCTTGGGCAGGTTCACTGTACATACCATCAGCTACTTCTCCAAAATCTCAGATAACAACCAATGCATAATTGATCAGTCCAGGGAGAAACAATTAGAATGGCATGGGAAATATTGACCAAACCACTTAAAATTACATAGACAGAGCTAATCTGAACTCCTCTTGCATATTATATATTTAATGGCTGAACTCTCCTGAACTGTAAGACATTTTGTAGATTTAGTTTCTGTGGACAGTTATTCTTTTTCTTCCCGAAATCCTCATTTTAAAATAATTTTTTGTATTTAATGATTATATTACATAATCATGCCCCATTTGTATTGTACCATTTAGCATAATCACGTTTCTCACTCACTCTTTCTGTCTTTTTTTTTTTTTTTTTACTCATTTCAATTGTTATATATGAAATGAGAGAGGTGTTTTCTAGAACACCAACAATAACAAAAGTTTAACTCATAGTGGCAGAGAGGCTCATTATAATAAGACGGTAACACCACATTACCAAAGACTGACTGAAGACTTGGTGTAGGATATTGTTTGTGAAACAGGCCTAAAATTGCTCAATCGTTTATGATACATTACTGTATTTCACGCTTGATTAAATAATATGGTATCTGTGCTGCAATGATGAACTCAGTTAAATTCAGTGCAAATGCGCTAATGATCAAATGCGGGAGAAATGAACAGAGCATTAACATCAGGATGTAGATGCACTTTTCTTTCACTGAATGCTTTCAACCATAGCTCATTGTCCATTTATAAAGAGACCATTTCTGCTCTGACTTTAAGCAAAAGCACAAAGATCTCCAAGAATTAACATCACAAGGAAGGATTCTTGAAAGTCTAGAACTAAATGTGTAGCTATGGGCAACTCATCAGTGCTTTAAAGAAATATGTTAAGAGCACGACGGAGGCTACTTCTGGGACATTGTTTTTCTACTTGAAGTGGTGGACTCAGGTCCTGGGACTCTCCCACTTCATGTGCTGAAAAGCATCCCTCTCTGAATTTCAGGGGCTTCCTGACTAAGAAATGAAGCACTGGTCCCTACATAACAAGAATACCAGAACATCTTAATGAGCCTGGGTCTTATGTGAGACAGCTTACACAACGTAGCTCCGAGGCTCTTATGAAAATGGAACAATCGAGTCCTTTCGCACTCTGTGACCAACGCGAGAAAACGATGGAAACACTGACAGCGTTCGTTTTTTCCCTGAAGTGATTTTATTACAAAGTTCATGAGGACTTACAGTATTACAAGAGAATTTGTCAACATGCGAAAACAGAACAAAGCAGAACACAGGAGTTTAACAAACTGATAAGATAAGACAATCCACTGTTCACAATAAACATAAAAACTGATTAAGTCCTCAGGAGGTGGGAGCCGGTGAATGACTACAGTGCAGGCATAGAACGGCCACATTCACACTGACTCAGCAAAGGTCAATCCAACCAAGGCAAGATGTGCACATCTCAAGAAAACATGTTACAATTTTTATATGCCATCGGCTTTTCTCAGAACTTTTAGAAAGCTTCACTTGTATGTACATAAAACTGTACAAAAACATGGCATCACAAGCATTTTTATCCTATATAAATATACCAACAATTAGGATAACAACTAGATTCTCTCTCGCAAAGACATATTTTCAAGGCAATTGTCTTTGTTTGAGATGAACTGTGAAAAAAGATGAAATGTTCAGTTAATTTCAGTCCATTTGGGAGAGGGCCTTTTGAATATGAACCAGCACTAACATTTCAGAAAGTAAAGTCAAAGAAAAAGAGTAAACAGTTTCTACCAATTATCTTTGGAATTCATGCTAAAATCATCGCCTGCTCGACAGCAGACACAGGGCTGTGGAGATCTATGTACACTACACCACCGACAGATTTCTGTATTTTTTTCACACAACCAGTTTGCTAAGAGTCTGATCAGTAATAACCCCCCCCCTGCCAATTTCAGTACAGTATTTTGTCCATCTGTCCACAGAAATGATCACCATACAATACACACTACAGAGAGGCAAAAGATACTCAAGTGAATTCAACATTAAATTAATGTTAAGTACAAATTAAACATTACTCAACGTACTGAGTGTATTTAGGTGCTTCATGATGTCCTCTTATTTTGATCAAGGAGAACCATTCTGTGTTTGAGAGAGTAAACACAGTTCATTCAGCATGAGTTCAAAAGAAAGGTCAAACCTTGTGATATATTGTTCCAGGGGAGAGGAGTAGGTCATTATCAGCTGGCGTGAAAGAGTCCAACTCATCACGACAAGAGGGAAAAAAAAGAAGGCCCCGGCTTGTTTTTATTTTGGAGAGGACTTAAATCAAACTCCTGTCATTTCATTCAGAGCAACAGCCGATGACTCCCAGTTATCTTAAAAGCTACCCCTTTTAATTTATGGAAAAGACAAATCTGAAGATACATTGCAGATTCACCAAAGCGATAAGTGTTCTTAGGCTGGTATCAGGTTAAGATTTAACCCCAGAGATAAATCTTGACACAGAACAGCTAGAATAAGTGAATCTGAATCGAGTCAAAGCATTTAAATAGATAAAGTTGTGATTGAGGCTATGTGACATTGGCTTTATCACTCATTGCTATCTTTCTCACTTGTCATTAATTCCAGGTCAGTGATCCTACCCGCTGCTTTCAGTTCGTGAAGCGGCTATCCACAGCTCTGAGAGGGTCGCTTGGGGGAGCCGTGGGGGTTTAATCACAGTGTATCATGGCTGTTGTTTGAATTTTATTTCAGTCGCTAAATGGCTTTGAAAACGGCATAATGTGCTTTCTCCCCCTCAAGGCAGGATAATCGCCCACCTTATTTAATCATGGCCATGTCCAGTAATTTCCATATGTTTTCAGTTTAATTATTCTAAACGCAGTTTTCAATGGCAGCATGATGAGGTAAGTGCAGATAAAAATACCCCCTTTAACTGATTGTAGCTCTGTGGGTGGATTTGCATTATCCAGTGGGTGCCTTGTCCTGGGGGTGTGCTCACACATGGCCTAGCTCAGGACTCATTACTCACCCTAATTAGGAAATGTCCATTCCAGGCTCTTCCACCCTTACTCAGAGACACAATCTGACTATGGAAATACTCTGCAGAGGTGAAAGGTATCTACAAATCTAATCAAATCAATGTTTAAATCAAAGACACCGTCTAGCTCTACGATGTTGTAAGGCAGGCTAGTGTAGTCATCATTAACATCCAATTAGTGACTAATACATAGTGTCCTTCAGACATATCCTTCAGATTCACTTGGAAAAATCTTTGTAAAGATAAATGAAGCCCACGGGCATGCCCTATTTTTTACTCTGTTCAGTAGTCAAAGGAGGAAAAAATGCTTAACAATTTATTAAGCATGTTGTCCTCAATATAAAGAAAGTCATATAACAGGAGCTGCAGTATATTGAAACTGACTCATACCATGTAACCTTACGTCTAAGCTCAAAGGCTCTCTGCTTCTGTAAAAGTTATTAAATTGAAATAAAATGTGTATTTCCAAATGTGACCTTTTGATTTTTAATTTCAAATCTATGCATTGACTTTGAGGTCTACTTCGTCCATAAAAAAAACATTAATCCAGTTTGTGCATTGTTCACTGAATTCACCTCTGAGGAAGTAAACATCATAATAGTTTTGAAACAAAGAAAACTACCTGTTCTTCACTGTTCAAACAGTATGGTATCTTCAACTCGTACTTACTTTTTCCAGAGTCTCTCAGTAATCTCGTGCCCTTTTCTGATCTCATTTAAATAGCTTTTCATGCGTTCATTAGATCTATACAAGGTCATACGGTATATGGGGGAGGTAAAGATTTTTCAGTTGCAGAGAAAAAGGTTGTGACTTAACACTATGAGCTGGTCTGATTGTCGCCATCGAGAAAAGCGTCTTAAACTGAGACACTAATATGATGTCATTAAGCGAGAGGGTAACAATGTTTGAAGTGAAAGGCCAATCAGAATGCGTCTTGTAAGTACTTTATGTTTGGTCATTGTGACTCCGGGGTACTGTGGCCAAATCAACCGTTTTCATGATGAACGATAGGTCACAGTGCTGAGAGTCAGTGGAACATAATGTCAGTTTAAATGCAGCCACACAGCCTTCTCCACCAGTGGTAGAGCGCTACAGGGAGCACAGGTAAAGGCCATTCTACTATGATTAGGGGTCAAAGGTGTGTGTGTGTGTGTGTGTGTCTGTGTGTGTGAGATTGTGTGGAGCGGATAAATGCCTTCCACAATATCGAACTCCACATCAGGAGATGGTTTCAATCAAGTTTAAACAGCAGCAGCAAAGAAAAGCTTAAATATGCTAAAATTCTGAGGCAATCTTTTTTCAGCTTATGCCAGACAAAAATATATGTAGAACACACCATTCAAATGTATTTACAGCACTGTACATTAAGATAGACCATTTCATTTGATTGTTAATCAAAATTCTTATGCCTTCTGATAGGGCTCGACTGGCTGTCTGTTGAATGATATCTAATAATGGCACAAGAGCACTGAGCACAACTTTCAAATTGAAGAGATCACTTCACAGAATGGGACTTGGCTAACTACAACAATAATTAGTTACTACTAACGTTGCAATTACCATCTGCACTTCCTTTTGATCTGTTTGAATTATATCCTTCAAGATTTTGTATAAATAATGAGTGCATCAATTAACTGTGTGGAACTCTTAATAAATATGCTAATAAATTAATAATTTAAGGAGAATAATGAGAAAAACAAGTGTTCATGCCAGTGATTGAATGAGTCACAGCCTATTGTTGCTGATAAAAAGGGCATTGGCTTTAGCGTGTGGACAGCCTGTTTCTCCTTCTGATGTAGGTGTTTCTTTTCTTCATTTGTGCACAGATCGGATGATGGTTTTCCTCACAGGTAGATTTCTCTTTTTGGAGTGTGGGCAGAAGGAGAAGTGGGTGGGAACTCGGAGGCTACGCTAAGGGGCATCTCCTCCAATGGGCAGTCTTGACTGGCGTCGTGACCGCTGCTGGAATAGGCACTGCGGGAGGGTGGCAGGCGCGACCGGTGCTCCTCGCCACCCAGCCTGGCGCTCCCGTTGGCCAGGCGTCCCAGGCTCCCTCTCTCCTGGTAAGGCACGAAGGTAGAGAGTTTCGGGGGGTTCCTGGTCTTGCGTACAGGGGAAGGATGCCCGGGCATCCAGCAGGCGTCTGAGTGGCCCAATTCGCTGCACTCAGTTGTACAGTTTCCGGTCATAGCCACATCAGGGAGGGAGCGGATATCTGCAGACACAAGAGAAAAAACAGCACTATTAGAAAGCTTCAAAGTTACAGACATCAGAACAACATCTTATAGAAAAAAAAGTCATAAAAGGCATTTGTGAACAGAAATGGTGTCATCTGAAACACCCCATGAAACCCACCCCCCTCCTTGAGGTCTTTGCAGCTGTTGCTAAGCAGTCAGCAGCAGTTGCTATGTAGCTGTTGCTATGCGCTGTGTAATGAGCGCTACTGTGTAGTCCACAGATACATTCAGGAGATGGAATGCTGTGTCTATGTCATTTAAAGTATCTGACAGCAGTTTGTATGTTCAAAATATATCACTGTATTGTAAAGATGTTGAACAGCAATGCATTTTTTCAACTTCCTATAATCCATGTGCCATTTGTGTCTGATTTTCCTGTAATGGAGCTCCGAATATGTGTCAATGTAAAAAGGAGGCTCAGCTAAAGAAAAATACTAAAGACAGACATCCACAAGTGATTGGTTATAAGGGGAACCATGTATCCCTTTGGGAAAAACCAGTGAAAGAATTATTGATTGACAGTACTGAAATGAGTTCCCTGCCCTTGATTATTATCCATTTTTTATTCAACTCCCCCTAATTAAATAAATGGGTCCATGACCCAGTGACCTCATTTTAATGCACTAGCTCAGAGGGTTCTAAAATAAGTTTGCTTCAGCTATCAAGTATCATAGGGCTCTGAAAGTAAAAGTGCATAGAAGAACTCCTGTATTTGTTTACCAGACTGTGCAGCTGGCAGCCAACAGACTTGTTAAGCAGCCCACCTGTTGACAAGCTAAACATACAGCTGAGATTAAATGGAAATACATCTCAGTTTATCTTTGTTATCCCTTCAGATTCAGCCTAGGACAGCCAAATCAATGTCTGTGAAGAGAAGAGCAGACAACCAACATCTGAGGCTGTGATGTCACCCACATGTAAAGTTTTGATTGCTGTGATAAATGCCTTACTGCAACGGCACAATGCTGTCCACACCATGAAACAGTACGTCCATCATGGAGGCACCATCTCACTTCGTGGCGAAGGGACAGTGTGTGGAAAAGAGTAAATTTATTCGCCGAGGAAGCAGTGAGCTCGGTGCCGCACACAAGACAGCAATGATGCAACTGCAAGAGATGACGTATAAAACAGCAGCAAGAGTTCACAGCTAATAGAGAAAATGCCAGCTTGATAGTAAGCCTATGAGACATACCATCAGTATTGTACTCATGACCAGTGGCAAGATAATTATCCCACAAAATGTCAGACCTCTGAAGCTGCAAAAACTGCATCTGGCTCACCAAGCTTCAATCAATCAAAAGCCAACGTGAGACAGCTTGTGAGTCGGCAAGGCGCGATTTAGGAATTTAAACTGCTTAACAAAAATGTTTTATTTATGTCTGGAGTATCTATTACCAATTGGGAATTCTAAAACAATCGACCCATTGTTTATTAAATGATAATCATGAGACAAAGGAGAACGCATAGGCTGTCTATTGTTCCTGTTAATCTTGCTTTTCCTGTAATCCTAAATTGGTAGATGTTTAGGCTATTAAATGCGTTTACTCCACAATAAGCAATGCTCAGCTTTATTCATGCCTAATTATACCATTATCCTTAAGTGCCAAATTCTTCGTCTCTGTTTGGTAAGCAGTCAGTGCAGATTGTTTTAAATAAATGAACTACACTTTTATGCGAGATTGAGACGAAAAACACACCAAAAAAACAAAACAAAACTGAATTTGGAGCTTAAAGAAAAGGGCTTGAACACAAGTGTATGTGTGCGGCGTTTCATGCATGATGATTGGAGTTTTATTTTCTCAGCTGCGCTAAGAGCGTTGTCTGTATGCATCACTGCAGTGAAATGGACTCTTGCTACAAAAGATGTTCATGGGAAGAGAGTTGGGGAGAGGGTTGAGAAGTACGCTTCCAAGCACAAGCACAGTCGTGTAGGCATCTACTCCAAAAGGATTTCACACTTGATTAAAACCTCTCCACAGCTTCCAGGAGGTTTACGCCACACCAAAGCGGCCTTGTGTAAAATTCTGCATAGCTCCACAACTAGAAATCACTCTATGGGGGAAAAGTAGGTACATCTACACTGGTATCCTAAAACACTTTGCATGCCACAACTGGGCATGTCTCTTTCTTTATGAATAAAAAATGGCCATTATGTGCGCATTTGAAAATGGCCACAAGACATGCAGAACTATCCCATACTTTACTATTTAATGGATAATTTCTCTTTTTGACTTCAATTACTCACAACAGAAAAAAAGAGATAAAAGACAAACAAAGGTTACCACTGATAACCACATTGGCACTGACTAACTGTCAGGTTGGTAATTGACTCTAGGTTGACTGTGTTTTGAGAAAATATCAACCAGAATGCCAACCAAAAGAAAACATGTAATGTAAAATGACACCGTGCACCGGTGACAGGAATTAAACCACATTCGGAACCATGCTCATCATCATCAAGGGCCAGAAAATGAGCTATGACAGCTAAATACTATGTCTAGCTTGCCAAAGTCTGCCATTTTCTTCTAACACTGCCAAAGCATATTGGACGTCATCAAGAGAGAACATGAATGCACTAATGCCTGCCATTTAAGTAGGTTATTACCTTGTCTGTTAGGTTTTCATCAACATTCTATGTGGTTATATTTATAAACCTGCTTTGGTATATTGTTTAGTCTTTACAGACAATTTAACAAATAACATCTATCTTCAGGAGCTGTAAACTGTAGTTCTGATGTCATCGCTGCTTCGTGTCATCAGTGGTTTACAGCACACATACAGATTTTAGTTCCTGATTCACTGTTCTGCAACATGTAATGATAATGATTATTATAATTTCACTGTCATGTAGTTATGACAGCATATTATGATACAGTGTGTCATTTGCGGAAGAAAACACATTTGTTTTACTGACTTCTCTATCCCACTCAAATCTACTGCTACCAAATGAAATAAATAAATAAAATCCTTTTGTGGCTGCCTTTTACCAGTGCCATTAGCCATCTGTATCTGTAGTACCCACTTGAAATGTGGCAGAACACTGTCTGCTCCGAAGATCATCAAATCGCACTCCCGCGCTTCGATGACACCATCATCTCTGGAATATTTGGTGGACCTCATGGAGCAAATGAGTCAACCATGAGGTAAAGGAGCAGCCAAAGGCACAGTGGGAAAATTGTATTTCTCACTCACTGAAACCTGTTTTCTCCTGCACCTATACCTGAAATAAATCTGCTCAGAGTCTGGAACAAACCCTTTAGACTTTATAGTCTTGTATGTCATGGATGGAAAGTCAAGGTGGACAATGGAGAACAGATGGGCAAACCACCACACTATTATGCCAGTGGCTGGAACAGGCTGACTGGATTTAGAGAGCTTGTGATTTGGTTTTGAAGAGCAGTGACTCAATGACATTTTTTCTGTGCACAGCAGAATTCTTTTCCACTAGACTTGAAGATAGATTGCACCTGTAGCTTTTTCCTTTTATATTGGGTCAGTCCCATCTGCTTGCTTAAAGCAATATCATGAAGAAAAGAGAGAGTAATTTCCACCTTATACCTGCAACAACCTTCAGTAGCACACCAGCGACTCACATTGGACCTTAGCAAAGCTTCTAAAAGCACCTCCACTGCAGTAGCATAACATGCATTCCACAGTGCAGTAACAGAGAGGGGGTACACACAGAGCTTAACCCCCCGGCTGACAGATACATGTGAGGGGTGGGTTTGCATGCTGCTTGCATCAGGGTGCCAGTGGGAGGTGTTGAGTGTCTGAGGCAGGCTTCCTCATCGTCTGATCCCTTGCCCACGGGCATGGGGGAAGCTGCCTCTTCCTGAGATTTCACACTGCTCCTCTCTGTTTGATTGCAAATGCTGCCTCTCCCCACCGGCAGCTTTCCACCGTGTGTGCCATACCACTATGATCGATGGCGAACAAATATGAGAGACCCAGAGCTCAGAGAGGGATAACGGGGAAAAACAGCTACTATCATTTGGGAGCATGCGAGTGATATTAGTGATATGTTTGTGGTCTCAGCAAACAGTTTATGTGGTAAATTATGAAGAAAGTTCTAAGAAACAAAATGAACAAGAGGAGATACCCCACATCTGAGCAAACATTACTGTCTAGTGCTGGCTATCAGTATAATAACTGGGTGTGAATGCATTCTGTGGTTGTCATACGCGGCAAAGAAAAACAACAAGAAACTAAGGATTTGTATTTCTTTAGCTATGACATGTCAAGTCTTGTTATTCAAGTGCTCTGAACAGTTTCTCACAGTAAGCAGAAGCAACCAAAAACAGTCTTTTTTTTTTTTTTTTTCCTCCAGAGGGGTGCATTTTTAAGAGGAAAACTCGCTACAAGCACACAAACATAGTGTTGACATGCACATTCTCCTTGCTTCATTGTAATGGAATACAAAAGAACAATGGTGAAGTTTGTAACCCCGACATGCATTTTCACATCTCACAAGCAAAATTAGAATGTGTAGGCTTGGGGGCTTTGTCACCTAACCTGTAGAAAAACTGACATGAGAGATAAAGCAGTTGTTAACTGTTCACTTTATAATATTGCGGTTTTATTCTCTAGATAATTGGAATATGCTTATTCCAAGGAATGCTTTGTGTACAATTCACATACACAGAATTGCCTCCCTTTTTAGGTGGCTGTGTCCAAAAACTTACAATGCCACTTCCTGATAAAGCGGCCTTTGTAAAAGGGTTTATGAGATGTAACCAAGAGGCAAAGACTTCGGTTTCACAATGAAGCCAGTGCAGAAGTATCTGTAATACTGCTCACAGCTGCTGGGTCCTGCCTCCAAAACGCTCCGGCTCTCATAGACTGTCACTGAACTTCACTCTAAAAATAAGTAAGCCATTTTTTTTCCCCCTTCAGGAGTCATTCTGGGCTCATTTGTTTTATTCAAACTCTCTAATAAGTGATCCAGTCAACCATCTATAAATTATTGCCCTGTTAATAAGATCTCAGGGTGAATAGAGGGCTTTGATCTGTCATGCCAGGTTTTATTGACAGCTCTGTATGACAGCTCACTTGCCTGCCAGGTTGGATTTACAGAGCTTCTGTTTGCTGAATAAAATGTATATTCTTTCCTGACAGACAGCTTGACTGTATGTGTAGTTAATGTTACACTAACAAAACCATGAAATGACTTTGTTACACAAGCGCTTGAAGAAATGTACCATTTTGCTGAAGTAATAAGCTACTGTTTAGCATTACGTCATCCATGATACCTCACACATGGCTCTGACCCCTTGCACTGCTGTAGCTCCACCCCTTTTGTTCAAATATGGTCATTTCCAGCTCCATTCTGTCATCTATTTTATATGTTCAGTCCGTGGATGTAACAAATGGCCATATTAGATATTAATGAATAAAATAATTAACAATGTCTGCACAGGAACCATTTCCTTTCCTAGCTCTGCAATATGCATCTATTGTATAACATTTACTGATCTACCTCTATGGAGTCACCTTAAATGCACTTTCCATTAGGAAAAGGTTATAAGACAAGAAAATCAATTGATGAACAATTTATCAATATTAAGAACTACAGTCTTGTATTATTTATTAATGTCTTAAGTAAATCAAATTTAATGACTGCATCTCCTTACTCACCCTTTATTGACTCAAAATGTATAACTGCAGGACGGACAACATATCACACCTGACCCAATAAAGATCAATAATATAATTATACCTCAGTGGGAGATGGTGGTAAATAACCATTTATCTAGGTATAGAAGAAGAAATAAGTGATTAATAAGTGATTCATTAGACTTCTATAAAACATTCTATACAGGTATAACTATAAACCTTAAGAAAGGGCTCCATATCAAAAAGGTGTACAAAAGTTTAAATGCACTCTTGCATGTTCTGAAAGCCTATATAAATGTATTTATTTATTTTTTATTTCATAGCAATTGAAAGATAACCTGGGTTCACTTTCTCTCTCAAAATGTAATGTTAACTGTTTTGGTGGGCACAAGTTAATCAATTCTCACTCCAACTCTCCTCTGAAACTGATGTGAGGAGAAGAATTACTATTGATGTTAATGGCACATTTGTCAAAGTCTTCACAGATGTAAGATGTGAAAGCCCCGGCTTCCTGAGAATGTGTGTGCTGCTGACATAGGCTGATGAGTGGATGTGCCGGCCAGCGCTACGTCAGGAAGAGCGGCTGCAGATACTTCAGTGGGCGATGCTATACCTCCTGTCAGTTCTCTCCCAGTCCACCATTTTGTCTCGGACCTCCTTTACTTGAAGACTGCCTTTTGTATCACTGCATTTGACAAAGCCTTAGCACCTGCTGACAGATCATGCTATGCACCAGCTCCCCCAATTGAGAAGTTGATATGCGGCGTGATATGTCAACCAACACTAAGGCTTTGTCAAACTGTGGCACACACAAGGCATCGTCAGATAAAATAGATTCAAAACATCGGTGGAGGACTGGAGAGAGAAAACAGCAGTAAATGATGATACAGTTGGCTTTGTGGGTAGTAAAATCACAGTGCGCAGAGGTGTTTGTGAAATGCCTTCCTAGAGACCAATGCATGCATGGCCCTGAAACATAATGTCAAGCTTACTGCCCAATTACTGACTGTAAATAGCATTTTGAACCTTGACAACCAGATATTGATCCACAGTGGCTTAATAAATATATAATAAATTATCATTACCATTAGCATGAGCATTAGTGATTGAAGTATGAGTATCATAAATCCCTTTTAAGATTCAAGACTGCTCCTCAATCTGTTTTTGTCTATAAACAAATCCGGTTTTGTTGCGCTATCTTAAAGTCACATGCACACACATGGTCCAGCATCCTTCCTATAAATAATATTAACATACAGTCTATACTTATATGTCATGTCAACAGGCCTATTGTTAGTCAGCTTGGATTTGCATTGACAGGAAATGAAGCCTACATCATCTTAGCTAAATCTTTTATTAGAGCAGTCAGGAAAAATGATAAACAGCAATACAATATATATGCTGTGTTAAATCTCATATTTATGCATCGAGGGCTTTAGGGACTCCAAGTTAAACGTGCATGGTGAGTTTAAAGCAACTAAATATAGAATTCAGCATTTACTCTTTAGGCCGATTCATGGAGCAATTATTAATGTTGCTTATTTTAATATTTATTGTGTCTACATTTGATGCATAGAATGTATTATTAAGCACATTAGCACATACTTCATCACACTTGTCCTATCTATAGGACTTGTAGAGTATGTTTGTGTAGATAAATGGTATTACTAAGCCTGAAAATATAATACCATGTTGATATAGGAATGAAAAATACTATTACAGTATACTACATCATTTGGCTGTACTTCTAATAGCAATATAATATCATATATAATAACATTTAGGTCCTCTCTACTGCTTCTTCACTGACTTTCTCATACCGCTGAAACAGGAAACCTTACATTTCCTATTCAGTTTTCAGTGTAATTTAATTAAAAACGCTCAAAGAAATGCAGACTAAATCCCTGTGGTGTGGGGTTGTGACTGGACACTCAATAGGCTGGTGATTTCATTAGTGTAACTTCATTGCAAATTCTGCACAGTTCAAGCCAGAGGAAGAAGCACTAGTCATCAGCATGAAGTGGTCCAAAAGCTGTAGATTACATTTGTTTAGAAGAACAGAAGCTGCTTGGTGCTACACAACTTGATTGACCCTGTGTCTGTCTCTTTCTAGAGCCGATTGCATAACAAAAGGAACAAAATTTCAGGCGTAATGACTGGTGACAGCATCAAGGTTGAAAGCGACGCTGGAGCAGAGAAAATATTCACCAAAAATATATTTTTTGAAAAGACTAGTTTAATGGAAAATACTGTCATGATAATTAGACAGACTGTTTCATCATGCAACCCTACTCTGATTACTCTGTGACATTTACTTGAGGAGTCACTTGTCTATTCCTGTCTCACACACCAAACATCTTTCTTCTTCTCTTGTCTGAATGTCTCTTTATTGGTATCCTGCTTTTGAAGCTTTCCTCCTGCTTTAGGCATTTATATTTGCACTCTGTGGTCCTTTCAACCACAGTGGCAGCAGTCACTGGCCTTATGCCAGCAGGTAGATGCTGTCAGAGAAAAATAAAGCTATTTAGTTTTATTTTAAATATTCTTTACATATCAGTTGTCACCTTCCGTGAACACGATTTTCCCAGAAACACTTAACAAGTAATGGGCTTTTACACTGAGGTCGAAATATTTAACAGCTTTTACCTCTACCATTTGTCGCCCCCATACTAATCTGCCTGTGTATTTTTTCTGCTCAGAGAGAATATTCTTGATTTTAGTAGAAAATATGATACCACTTGACAATAAAAGTAGCTTAATAAATGATTTATACTTTGTAAATCATTGATAAGCTCTTATAATAGTAATAATAAATACATAATAAACAGAAACCTGTTTTTTGCCAAATAGTGAGCCGAAGTCCAGTCCCCTCTGGTGTACCCCATGGGACCTAACCTAACACATGTGATTTTTGTCACTTTAACACAAAACTAGATGTGTATTTACTGTCTTTGTCAAACAGTTCAATGAACTGAATGTCTTTGTGTGATACATATCACCGACACTAAAACAGCTGCTGCCTTGGTACATTTTACCTCAATCTTCGAGAGCAAGGTCAAATAGTATTAAAAGATGTGAAACTTACTAATGTCTGGTCATGGTGAAGCTGCAGAAATATTTTCAATGACTCTGAGTAGATCATAGAAAGAGATAGTTATGATGATGTCCCCTCAGTGACTTTTAGATGTATAGTCTTTATATTTCTGTATCTTCAGTTTGAGACTTCAACTGTTTTACCACCATCTGCAACTTTCTTGACTTGAAATTGCCTTTAAATTGACAAACACCATATGTGTAAATGCATAGTTCAAAAAGGATGAAAAATTTATTCATCTCTCTCCAATAAGCGCTGTTCACATTTATTCCAAAGTAAGGTCCCATCGGGTACAACCAGAAGGGGCAGGACTCCAACTTTCTATAGCGACATTACATTTTCTGAGCTCGATTGGTTATTGAGGTTCCTATGTCTTCAGCAGCAGCATTTGTACCTGTCAGCTTATTCTGAGACTTATTAAATGGCATCTGCACATTAGAGAGTGGTTCGACCAGCTCTAAATGCTAAATGTCATGAGATACATTTTGTTATGATGTGGCGCTGTATAAATAAAATTTAATTGATTGATTAACACATCTTCATACACAAATGCAGCCACACCCATGTCATCGGGTTCAGTTTATCAGCTCTATACAAGTTCACTTAACAAGTAGTAGTTACATATCCAGTGATTTGTGTTGTATCATGGGAGTGTGTGTTACCCTGATAATAAATTAGCATTGATAGCAATTGATAAACTGTGAATAAACACTTAAATGTGTGCAGTGAAAATTAATTTACCTTATGTTAAGAGTTAAGATAGGGTTTTATGTAATATGTGGATAAGTTGTTTGGTGGCAGTGTTATATTTGTCCAATTTGTGGTAGCAGCGCTTTAAAACTCTAAGCTAAAAATCTTCGCTCTGCTTTACTGTATTAGTTATTTTTCAGAGCACCAATTGCATACGAACACACATACACACAGGATCAATAAAGGAAGCATAAAAGCAGGATCTTACAGAGTACACCTGAACTTGGTCGGCATCTTAAACCATATTAAATCATTAATAAATGATGATGTGTTTTCTTCTTCACAGTAAGCTTCTCCCTCTCAGCTTATAAATTATAGTAACTCAGTAAATAACAAGATCTGAGATTTCACAGCATAACCCCTTCAATTAGTGAGCCAGAACTGATGTCTGAAAACTGTTTTAACTTCTTCATGAGTGTAAACCAATAACCTAATTAAAAGCATTTATGAATCCTTTATAAGGGCACCCTTATTATAAGGTGTTACTGAAAATATTATCTTAATTGCACCAGGGGATGGATAAAAATGCCTGTAAATTTCTTTAACAACTTTTTTTTTTTTTTTTTTAATATCAAGCTAGTTACAAGAAAGTGCGAAAATACGCTTAATATGGGACATCTCTATTCACATCAGGCCTCTATATGTGATCCACATCTCAAATTATCAAAGAAGGAATTGTTTCCATCTTAAGATTTTCCTCTCGAGTGAATTCTTACACACCACTTTCATGCTCAGTATCTTTAAGCGATTGATCTTATTGGCATGTAAAATGGATGTCTTCCATGATCTATTTGTTGTCTTGCCTCCCCTTTCGATCATGATGTTATCTCTGCTAATTCTACCTTTGATCTGTACAATCTGCAGTATGAGACATGTTTAGCCAGGGAGAGTTAACATTATCGGTTAATAAGCCTACACCTCCACATAGTACAATCCTGAAAACAAAACAAGAACATCCAACCATAAAGAAAACCTTCTTTTTTTTTTTTTAACCTCTGTAGTGATGTATTCTCAATGCTTGCTGTGTTTTGTGGGCTATGTGGCCTTGCCTGCGGTAGTGGTTACTGCAGACAACTTTTATCTGTTCATCATACATCATATCGAACCAGAAAGCAAGTGGTTAGATTCAGATTGGGATCAGATACTATATAGTCTGGATACAGTCCAGGCAGAATGCATGTAGTGTACAGTGAATGCAAAAAAAAAAAAAAAAAAAAACACACACAGATTTAAAAAAAATATAACGAGACATAGTTTTCGGCTCATACATTAGCATAATCTCACAAAATCCGATATTAAAAATCACGTAACTACTCTATGCCGTAGTTAAGTACTGACCCTACACGGTGATGGCTTCATTTGACCATGTACTGAAGAGCGTTGCAGCATGACTGACAGTTCACCGGGAAAGTCACAATACTAACACAGTCGAATGGAAAGTTCTGTTCCCATAGTGATTTCCACAATACAGCTCCGCTTTTAGAGGAGGACAATTCAAATATATAGCATGATGAAATATGAAAATTGCTTTTTATGTCGCAAAGGCAGCTGGAAAAGAACAGCGGTGCTCTCCCATAACTGCTTTACCCTCTGCCGTACTATAGCATTTCTGACAACACTTTGATTAGGGAAAGGGGGAAAACCTCACATTGAGTAAGAAGCTTGACTGAATATGTAATTATTAAGGCAAACTGTGGATTTCCAGCTCTAAATATGGGCATAAAGAGAGACACAGAGCACAGAGGCAGTAGGGGGCCATCATGTGAGCCTCTACAGCCAGCATGATGCCCTCTCCCCTGTTGTTCCTAACTGATCCACCGCGTTCACTGCTTCTGATTGACTTTTAAAGGTCCTGGCAAGTTGAGCAGGGGTCAATATTCATATCTTTTGACTAACAAGTTAAAATACGCCAAGAGACTTAATCATATAACCCAATAACACAGTCGAACCAGCATACTTACAAACATACTTATACACAGGAAAATGTAGACGGGAGGAAAAAAACATTTAGTGAGGCAAGTATTTTAGTGAAGTGTATTAAGACCATACCTGCACTTTAATGAGTTTTTAATGCAGCAGTAAAGTTGCAACATGAATATTTTATCACATTAAAATAACATAAATGACCATGACATACGCTGCATTATGAGATAATAACATGAAAATTTCATGAATCCGATGGTTAAATTAGGTCACGCACACTGTCTGTGACCCTAAGTGTTCACAGAGTGCATTTTCGGTGCCGTCGTGTCTTTTGAATGGAGCTATTCAAGAGCTGTTATGTGCCAGAGTGACAATAGCAACAGCATCAACAACAATATGCGGAAGCAGTAAGAGAGACTGAGAAAAAAAAAAAAAGTACAACACAAGTAAATATTGCAACTGCTTTAAAGGGAAAAAAAAAAGTGGCTATACTCGCCATCTGTTTTTTTCAGTGCCTGCAGCGGCAGTGACTATGATGGGTACTGTATCTCCAGGCTAGATATTGTTTCAAAGTAGATAACTCATCAAGATGAGTGACAAGTGTTGGGGTCTTACAACATGACCGTCTAAGAGGAAGTTAGCCGAAGGGAAAGTAAACAGAATCATATGGATGTTATAGGTACAGTCAAATACTCCTCTAGCGGACACCAGCAGATTACAGCACGACATAACATGTTTGTGGTATATCTGTGGCTTGGAGCTATGTAGTTCCAAGCATATTTTACAGTGGAGTCAAATATGTTGCGGGATTAAAAGAAAAATCAAGAAAACGAGGAAGGTACAGTGAAAATCCTGAGATTAAAAATTGTGAGATAACATAGGTATTTACTCCACGTTGGCTTTAAGAATGAAGGCTCTTTTGGAACGACTCAAACCAGAGAGTGAGTTTTAAAGTGAGTTTTGAAAGCCAGAAATCTTCAGAAACGGGAAACCAGCCAGTGACTGTGTGGCATTGATCAAAGACCTTGCCATGGCCCTGTAAAAACTGTCTGTTATTTTGTGTAATGGGCCATTCAGATATTAGTTATGGCACTTTAAATGCATAACATGTACATGCTTGGCCGTAAGGTTAAGCAAAACAAATTCAAGTCATTTCTCTTTAGCTTAAGGCATGTACAGTGTTGACGGCAAGATATACCATGTTGATGCAGTGCTGCAAATTAAGAATTGATCCTTTCACTGAGAGGATATTTCCATTTGAAAGAAAAAAAATGTGCTCCTGCTTTCTGTTTAGTACAGAAAGGACATTTTCAGTTTAACTAGATTTGAGTTGGTAAGGGCCTTGAACAGCAGTGAATTCTGAGATATCCTCAGCTGACTGTGAGAAAGCCTTAAAGCAAGAGCGGCTCCATTCCTCTGTGACTCACTGGAAATACGGAAATGCATGTCAGACCCATACAGTACAATTCCAGTCCCTCAAGTGCCATCCATCATTGAAGGGCAGAACACTAGTTAGAGGGAGGTTCAGCGGCTCTCCGTCCCCATCACACTATGATGGAGAGATGACCCTGGAGGCCCTTCTCTGATGCCGGCTTGAGCTGCCCGACCAACTGAGGTTGAAGTGGAGCTGGCCCCTAGCCAGCAGCCCCTCCCAGATGCACAGGGCTCTACCTGCTCTACGAATCACATCTGGGGTGAGACTGGGTAAAACCCACTGAGAGCATCAGAGCACTACCACGCTTTCTATTCCTGACTTCATAATTATCCTCAAAGTTTCGACTCAGGATCCCATGGACCTGCCAGTGGACACTCAGCTAAAGCAACATCTCTTATAGCCAGAAGGAGCACCGGGGTAATTAAGGCATTTTTCTCCATGTGTCTTTATACACTTGTAGTTTTCTGAAGTCGTTCCCAAACACCCATTTAAACACACATTACCACCTCCAGACCTGCTGCTACAGCGTGCTGCTGGCCAGACTCACTAGCGTAGCAACACGCTAACCAGTTTTTGCCTAAGTACAGGAAGCCATCTACTTTTGTTAGAGTAATACATGAGCACATCTACAGCTTAGGGATACTGGCTTATGAATACTAGCTCATTCATTCATTTTACAAGCTTAGTGCTAAAACCGGACCATTTCAGTAGCAGCATGGTGTTAAAAGCACTATTTATGGAGCCTAATGTGTGCTTATATGCATGCACTTTTCTTTCTGGCCGTAATTCAGAACACTCATCTGGGTTTTCATCCGTGTTATACATGTGTGGATAAGAGCTGAGTAGTTTGTGTAGATCTAAATTAAAATGAAGAAGGCTGGGAATGTGTCCATGGAATAGGAAAATGTTCCAAATGAAACTTCTGCTAAATCACTTATGATTTCTAACTTCCCCTCGATTTCTCTAGAGAAACTGCCATGATAGCAATTTAAAAGATATTGTTTATAATTTAATAAAAATTCCTGTTTTTTTTTTGTTTTTTTTCACTTCTTTATATAATGTATTTTTGAAGGAACTAACTACAGCCAAAAATAACTTTGATTCTGTCAAAAATATATTATTATCAGTGATATTATCAAAGTCTTTGGACAAATGATGCAACTACAGGGAAATCACTTTTATTGTAAAAGAGGGTGCCACAATGAAATTAAATGCAAGGGCGTAGATTTATTGGGATAATGGGACTTCTTTTCTGGCCTCATCAAGATTTCACATGTGGTTACAATCTCAGCTACACAATAAAATGTCAGTTCGCTCGAAAAGACAATAAGCCAATCCCATACTTTGCTATAGTTAATGGGCTGAACTGTGATACTATGTTCTTTCCAGTGGTCCAAAGGTCTGGCCTATCTGAGGCAATTTGACAAACATAAAGTGCGGCATGAGCCTGTAAGAGCCATTGTTAGTAATCACACGAGCGAAAGAACATTTTCAGACTGAAATTGGGCAAAGAAAATCTAGACACATTCAGAACTATGACACGCTGACACATCGTCAGTACAAGTTTGGATTCAGCTGCACTGTGCCATAAAGTCATTAGAAAATGGTCTATAGTAAACTATTGTTTCGTGGTGTCAAAGCCTAATCCAGGTTAGAGAGTTTAATTCTGCTCCAGTTAAGTTCTTCCAGTGACCTATTTGCTCTGATATAAAATTACAAACAATTGGGGGTAACAAACAGCAGCAGCTGATGTGAGCAGAGCATAATATGTGTGCAGCAAAGCGTTCTGGATTATAGGCGTATTACTCATGACAACTTGCCTCAGGGGACCACTTGTAAGGACTTTTTCCACAGAAGCTTCCAAAAAACTGCCAGTCCCATGACCTGTCCTTTCCCAGGTGGTGGCAGTTCCAACAGCGGCTGCCATAGGCCACTGTGTCGGTACAAGCTGGCAGGGACTATTGAACTGAGTAGAACTAACAGGCAGGGACTCTGACAAGCCACGATGACGTGTGTCTGAGCAAACCCACACCCTTGCTGTAGTGAGCGGCACTGGCACCCAGGCCGGGGCCCTCATGCTTGCACTGCAGACCAACAAGCCCCATTAGGCTGATGTTTTGCCTCTCAGTGTGCAAACCCCCCCCCCCCCCTACATGAATCATATTATTTCATTCACACACCACACAAATATGCAAAAGAACTCATGGTGTTGAAGCAGTAATTGCTAAAACTGTGGTACTCTGTATGATACTGATATGGCACGAGCTGAAGGGAGGGTAAAAATCCCTGACAGGAGTTTAAAAAGAACAAATATACAACACTACATGCATCATCTGAGAGATCTGAGGCAGGAAAATCAGACAGCATAACTAAAGAACCTCATTATCATGCAAATGCCATTTATTCCATTTTATCTCACCCTTCTCAATAGCCCATATGGCAGTGAGTCCGCACAGAGGAAGACACGGGGAGACCTCATGCTGGGCAACGGGCCACATCAAAATTCCTCCATCTGTGGTCAATTGAGTGTATGTGTGTGCACCCTGTTACCTGTCTTCAATACACCAGTGTCCTATTGGTGCTAGCCCTCATATCACAGCCAAGACGCCTAACCACTGATCCCCGGAAGAGTGATTATTGTCTAGCTTGGACTAGACATGACGGGATTGCTGGTCAAAATTGTATCGCAAGAAGAAAAGACGGGCCTTTCAGAGGTCCCGAGTGACTCGTGTCCAAGGTTGTGGGGCAGAAGGAGGTTAAACAATTTCTGTTTGGTGTTATGTGACTCCAGGTGCACGCTTGGCCTCAAAAATGGGATCACTAGCTTGGAATAATGTTGAATTAAAAACAGGAATGAAAATATAATTGCTGGACACCATTTCAAAATTGGATGGAAGGAATATCAAAATGAGTTAGTTCAGTGATTAAACGAATTAAAGTTCAGTGACTAATGCGAGGGAACAGCTAAAAATGATGCCATCTCTCTGAACTAAAGAGTACAAATACTGTATATCGCTTTGATTTGACCATTAATCAGAAAGTGATGTGCTGTGTTTGAGATTGGGTGAATGGACAGATGGGACAGACAGCGCTCAATCCACAGTCGTCCTCTGATTTCATTTTGGAGTATAAATCATGCATCTTGACAGCGACCAGACATACACGATACGCAGCTTTCTTGCTGTCTGAGGCTATCAATTTGAAGAGAATTACAGAGCTCAGTGATTACGATGAGGGTCTATTAAAGTAAAATAGCACTGTAATGAAAATGATTTAGGGATTTGGGTTGTGATGCAACATTCTCTGATAGAAAAAGCAAATCCACCCATGCAGGTGTACACAGACGTGTGCATCCAAAGGGATATTTCTGATGAAATTAACCAACAGTTAAGCAAAGTTCGCACTACACACATTATAGTGTAAAATACACATGGGAAATCTGAAATGGAGTGCACTCTAACACAGCCTGCAGACAGAAGTGGAAAATGTAGGAGGAGAGAGCATGTGCTCAGGCAACCAAAAAAAAACAAACAAAAAAAAAAAATCCAGAAATTAATTGCAGCATATCAGGCAATGTACATGTCATATAAGAAAATGTATTACTGCATTTTGAAACTACTCTTTAAGTCCTAAATCCTTACTTCTAATGGGAATAAGCTGATGTCTATTCAAGTGAACCAAAGAAACAGCTACAGATCACACACACACACACACACACACACTCTTTACTCTCTGCTACCCAGGCCAAGAAAACAAGGTCATAATACTTAACCCTGAAAATATAAAAAAACAAAAAAAACAAAAAACAAAAACACATTGCTCAGGTACAACGAAGTGTAAAATAAAATAAACTGCTAACGTTTTGCATCAGCCTGTGATCGACCTGCTGTATTACATGAAACAATCACATTAAGATCAGGATTTCATGAATTGGGTTACAATAAAACAACTAATGTGCTATCAGCTGCACTTATGGGAATCAATATTATCAAATCCAAGTGAGGATTAAATATCAAGAAGTTAACATAATAACAGCTAAATATAGCAAACGTATCAGTGCGACTATAATATCTATCTAAATATGAAAAAGGATCCACAGTGGATAGTGAACTGCACATCTCTCCACTGAAAACCCTGTGTGCACTCTCACAATGTATATCCTCCACTGTCAAAGTTCAACTTGTATAACAAAAACACATCCGTGTCGATATTCCAGGGGCCCAGAGATGCAAAGGCTGACAGTCTAGGGTTCATATACCGCGCTTTATACAACCTAAATGGAGTGACACATCATGCTCACCTCCCCATTTTTTGGTTGTCAGTCATCTGTACTGCAATGAATAAAGCTCAGCACCAAGTATAACCTGTCACTCTGTCACTCAAATGCTCATAAAAAGACTTCACGTCACTGTTCAGGTGGAGCTGGGGAGGAATTCCTCTGTCTCTTTTGATTTTTCTGTCGAATCTTTCATTTTATGTGGGCTTTCTGTTATCTCCCTGAAGTGGGAATCACATTTTAATTAGGTCTATCCTTGGTTAGCGGTTCGTCTTCATATCTCCCTGTCCTGTGTGCGCATCCTATGGGCTTTGCCTCCTTGTCAGAGACTCTTAGTCCCCGCACCCTGTCATAATCTAACATCTCCCCCATCTTGTGCCATCTTTTCATTCTTTAACTGCTCCATCTTCGCTTGCAATCTTGCTCTCCTGCTGCTGACAACAAAGCGCGCCCTGTCTGACAAAAACCTGTGTTCTGCAGATGGGAAAAACACAATAAACATCAACAACAATAGGAGAAAAAAAAAAGAAAATGCATATATTACACACTCTAGGTGCAGAAGGCACATTGAAATAGACAACTGTTGCCTTCTGGGCTATAAACAGCTAGCATGTAGTTACATAGGGTGACTAAATCCATCTATTAAATAGGATATTAGTAATTTACGATCTTGCGAGGGCCGGAGGGAAATGCAACACTGGGAGGGCTCATCCTCACCACCCACTTCTATTCTCGAATTATAGAAACCCTAACTGACACAAGCAAATAAATAAAACTATTGTAATAGAACTGAATAGCCTATTTAATTGGAAAAAGGATTCCAGACAGTTGTGTAGTAAAGCGCTAATGCGTCACAGTATTAGAACTTTGACATCTGCTGTCTAGGTGTGGCGCTGACACATTTTACCCTTTGATCCTGCAAGATTTTGCAACTGGGAGCACTTGAAAGAATTATTTTTTCCCCTTGAAAAAGCAGCAAATCTTGGGTAGGCAGTTACTAACAAAAGGTGCATCTGCGCCCCCCTTTTTTTTTCAAGCAGTGCGACAGAGACGGTAAATGTTAATCAGCTGCATTATCCGCACTGTAGCTTATGCAGATACATGCCTTGTTTTATATGGTAGCAGACGCCTTCCTTTTCTTACCCTTTAAATCAATATGGTATACATGGATAGCATAAACATAGATGCTTGTAACGCAATACTATATATTTATACAATCTTATTCTATAATCATTAAGTAAAAAAAACTAATTTCCGATGAGATATCACCATGTAAAAGTGTCTAATCCATACAGCCGTGCAATGTAAAATACTCTAATAACTGGAAATGCACCATGTGAATCACTTACATAGTTTGTTACTACACAGGTAATGGATTATGTTTGGCAGCTTAAGGCTGCAAAATTGTTATTATGATACACAGTTCACAGAATGGTGGTTTCAGCTTTACCTCTTTTATATGGACCTATGCTGAGACCATCTCTGTGGATTGATTACTGTGCCTTGGAAATATGGCTCCTGCACACCTACGCTGCAGTTTACCTTGGGTCCACATAGAGGAAGGAAATGCTTAGAGTAAACACAGTGTTGTCTGCACAGATGTCATGGTTCAGATTTATTTAGAGGGCAAATGCTTCATTAGTTGGGCTTTTTAATTAGCACACTTGTGAGAGAGTCATTAAGGATGTCTGACAGAGGACCTGCTGATGAGGAGGATGGAAACGCTGCTAACTCCGGCCCTAATACCACCCCCACACACACAGTCAAATACCTACCCACACACGCATACACACACGCCTACACAAACTAAAATCTGCTTAAAAACCAATAACATTTCACACAGTCATCGACAAACGCAGCGAGGCAACGTCACGGGTGCCACAACATTTGTGCTCTAAAATGGCCACAGTGCATAAACAAATCTCCCACAAGTGTCACCATTGCCAACATGCACACAGAGCCTATTAGAGCCATTTACATTTAAATAAATATTCAAGGAAAAACAACACAGAGAGGAGGGGATTGCCATCATACCATTTTCAGGGTGTTCAGTCTCTCCAATGCTGCCGTCAGGAGTGGTTCTCTCATAGTGGTCCTCGGGCAGGGTCAGGGGTCCGATGCGGGGACCGGATGATGACTTACTGCTGGGTGTCTCCGATTCCTCCAAACCGCTGTCATAATAGCTGTGCTGAGAGGCATCCTGCAGGTCTTGCACAGGGTTGGTAGTAGAGAAGGTCACTCGCCGATGGGGATGCTGAAAAACAGACAGGCAACAACTAAGTCTCTTCCACGCAGCTAAACTTTTGATAGTTTTCGAGTCTGGTACGGATGTTGAAGATGCTTAAGACTAGGGTTGGGTTTTGCTGGCCTTTTAAAGTTCACTCTTCAAAAGTCAGAAAATAGTATTAAATATTAAACAGCCTTAAATATTAAATAGCCCTTTGCACTATTATTATTCTGAAGCTTATATAAGGTGGAACTAGTATATGAATGAAGTAAGGCTATGGACTCCAATAATAAGTGGGGTGCAAATTAGCAAAAGCAGAAACTGCATAATATGAGACAAAGATGAAAAATATGTCGAGCTGAAAATATGAAATGGCATAGAGCAGCGCAACACACAAACACGGAATACTGCATTCATACTGTGACTTTGAAATATATACTGTGTTTATATGACATATGTTTAATGGCAGGTTTAAGAATGATTAAAGTGCATCTGCTTACAATAAATGAGAGGGTGTACTACTCTAAAATGCGTTTGTGTTTACAATAATTCACCAAGTATAATGTACAGAATGCCACATATTTGTAGAGCCAGCGCCCTGACATGCCGATACTATAAATGATTTAAAACTGTGCATTTTATCAGATTTGGATGTGCAATGTGCAGATTTGTGTATCTGCAGATTTGTGTATCCACCTTATCTAAAGCTTCAGATGGATGTGGCATTTGTACCAAAAACAAAACAAACAACAAAAAAAAAAAAACCCTACAAGCATTTGTGTATTGTATAACCGTATTGCTACCTTTACAGTTGTGTTCAGTACAAATAACAGAATGGAAATGGAATTGTAAAGACATGAAGGGTATACACAAATAAAGACAAAAAAAAGACAAACACTGGCTATACATTTGTACAGTCCAGAGGCAGCGAACAACAACACGTATCAGAGCATGACAGAGATTATTACAGGAAAAGAAGCATTATTGCAGTTATTATAATTATTAGTCAGACAAAAGTTTCATTTTCTAAATCTGCAACTGTCAAATGAATTGGGATGACAATGACTGGTACACTAATCAGTCGCCCCAGTGTGCTACTTCCTATCTCCATATTTTAATATTTCTTTTCCACAGCTTTTGATGTTAAACCGAGCAGAAAGCTAGACAATATTTTTTGCAATTTAACCGAGAGTGGATTCCAAGAAGATCTAAATAAGGCTAACTAAAGCCACAAAACAGAGTACTGGGATTATAGTTTGTGACATTCGCCATTTGCCAGTATTACAATGCATCATTAAATCCGCTCTCACTGTTATATGCTGATAAAATCTGATGAATGAGTGAGAGAACTGATGAATCAAAGAATGTATACTGATGAAATCCTAAATTTGATAGTTAGAGTGGAGTAGGGCAGTGTATAATAAATCATTCAGGATCACACCCTTTATCAAATTGAATGTCTTGTAAATACAGTTAGGAGACCATTAAATTTCCTCTTGCAAAGATCAGTTTACTAATGGCTACTTACCACCGATCCACAACAGAAAGATGACTCCTCGCAGTGCACATGCAATCACACACACTTCCCCCGCCCCCACACCTCTCGTAAAAGTCAGGAAAGCACTGATACAGCAGAACAGGCCTGCCACTGCTGCACGAGTCAGTCCGGATCAATACCACGGGTCTGTGCTTTCTACCATTCAACCACTTTTCTGGCAAACAAATCCATGCTGAAAATCATTGGAACCATCATCCTTTTAGTACATACACACCAGATATTGAGAAATGCTTTTAGAGTTTAGGTAAGTGCTATCAACACCGTGTTCTTAATGCCGTTAGTGGGCCTCAAAATGTTTCCAGAAACCTGTTCATCTTCCATCATCCTAAACATGTCATGTTTTTTTGTTTTTTTTTCTCACTGCACAGATGGACCTCTTGGTCTGTCATCTAAATAACGCTCATCTGAATTCAGGGGTGCATCATAGTTTTTTTCAACCCAGCAGCCTTTTTGTCATGCTTGCATTAGTATATCATATACATTTGACATGAGAGAAAGCTGTCTTATAGAATTTCACTATAATATTTAAAGGAACTTAACTCACATTCTCCATTCAGATCATGGTCCTCGTAAGGTAACAAAACAGCTCTTTATGTGTTCATCTGAGATAGTGATTTGTATGCATGATGTGAAAACAAGAAAAAGAAGGAAACGGGAAAACATGACATTTGTTTTCTTTTCCATTACACATGCTCTTTGATTGGAGCATCTATATGCAGTAACAATTTCTGGCTGTAACAATTTGCTTATCAGCTATGTGCTGAACTAAAAATACGAGTGTTATCTATTTCTAAGAGCTCATTGTTTATCATGACTTGCAGAGCTTGCAAATTAAAATGTAAGACTGATTGATCTAATTCAGGTTCAGAATGCACTATTGCATGGGATGGCAGGCTACATTCAACAGGAAGTCTCAGTGCAGAAATCTTCTGTTGCAACGCCGACTTATACTGATGTTTTCATATCGAAATCTACGTGCTATTGCCTCATGCGGCTCGACCAAATTACATATTTCAATGACGCATTCTTATAATATGATTGGAAGTCTCTCAGGTTCCACGACTATTTAAATCTGGAGGGGCATTTAGTTATTTAAATATGGATTCTTGCTTAAACTTCTCCTCAAGGCATCACTCCAGAGAGTCAGCATGTTTCCTGGGTATGATAACTAGCTAAGGCTGCAGAGATGGCAAATAGATTCTCCTTTTAGTCAGAGCACAAATCCTTTGCCAGGCCTTGGGGGCTGCAGGGATGCGGCAAGACGGAAGGGGAGGCTGAGCAGGAGTGGGGAGTTGGTCAGGCAGACACGGACAACGCTTTGGCTGGAGGGGACAAGCAGAAGGATTAGATTCTGGGAGACTGGAGGCGGGAGAGTGGGATTGTTTGGGCATTGTAGTAGAAGTAAGAAGCTATAGGGATGGGAGAGAAAGCGGGGACATTTACGGTGACATCTGAATTCATAACCCCATTTAGTTTGGGCTAAAATGGCCTCATTTACACGCCTAAGATTACGATCCCAAAGCAGATGGAAAGTCACGAGTCAGGACTCAGTCTTAACAACGGAGGCCGAGATACATTTTAATGTTGTAATAAACAGAAACCATCCAATGCCTACCTAAAGGTCCAATAGCCCATTCAAGGCCGTTTTTACTGTCCAACTGCCAGAAATATTATGAACAACCTACTGGTCCAGAATCATTTCAAGCCATACGTGGCTCAGCTCAATATTTTATTGATACAATGCTATGCTGAAAAAGCTATACAAAAAGGCCGTTAGATAATAAGGTAGCTGTATGCTTGACATTCAACTGTATGCAAGACTGAGTAGGAGAAGTTGTTCCATGGTGAAGCTCACAGTCAAGATGAAAAGTGACCAAGTTGACTGTTGGGTTTTTTTTTAGACAAATGAGGCTGACTTTTTCAATTCATATAATAGCAAACCAGTTGTACCTCAGTGCATTAAGATAATAACAGTGTAAGAAAATGAGACCACATTAAGCTGTGGGTATTATAGATCTTCAAGAGAAGTACCCAACCACCAAGACCTTAGAGTGTGTTGCTTATATGCTTTGAACACTTGGAGAGAGCATGTGGGCTGGTGTAGTTGATTCTATCTGTTGTTTTTTTATTGTATATTGTTGCTGTTTCTGTGGTTGTTTTTTTGTATTGTGCACTTTGAGATTTGGTGTCAAATGTAAAGTCCGTTACAAATAAGATGCATTATTATTATTATTATTATTATTATTAGAATACATAAACTTAATAAAATAAACTTAATGATCAGTTAACTAGGAAAATACCTGATTTTCACTGTAAAAAATGTTAAATTATAGAAAATAATATAATAAATGATGATACATCGCTTAAGAAGGCTTAAACGGAGAGAGAGAAATTCATTTCGGAGCTGCCACAGAAGTACCACTGGGTCTTTATGGGTTAATACTAGCTTCAGTATCAAACACTTCATCCGCACCAACAACTGGTTGTGCTGAAATTTCTAAGACGGACATATCATATGTGACCATCTAAGTGAAACCATGAGCTTTAAAGAAAGAGAGGCGTCCCCATCTGAATGTATGAGTGCATTTTAGGTTATGTTGAGACTGGCAGCCCATATCACATTTTAGCACACCCAGACATCAGAATGAATATTTCATTTATCAAATCAGATTTGAGTTAAATTCAAATATGGTTTGATATCTGATTTAAAAATTGGCTTCCGAGCTGTCCTCTGCCTCACTTGCAATTTGACACATAAGAGTGACGTCACGTCCACAGAGCTGTTTGCCCTGCGAGCGAGCTGTGACTGCTGCAAAATACATATATCAGCCACCTCTGTCACTAATGTTGTCTGGTGTGATGGAAGACTTCTGCACTGAGGCTAGATATTGCTATGGTGTGAAGAGTGAGAGGATGCATCTCCATTATTCACCCAGCCTGCAGCTTGCGGTTTTGTGTCTGTATTGGAAAAATTCACAGGCAGCTTGTGTATGTAGTTACGCCTATGTTGTTACCACAGCAACCAATGCAAATAGGTAACATTAACTGTTAAACTAGACCTAATCACTTGCAAATATCTGCCTGGACAGACGGTCCTAGAGATTGGATATGAAAAAAAATAATGTATTTGCCAGCAGTCTACTTTAATAAACAGGGATTCCTGGGGCAAATAGCTTTGCTACAACAACAACAATAGCGTTATAGGGACTGTGAAGCATCTCTTTTGCCATTGCTGATTTTCACCACCACCACCTGATGGGACGGCAGACCCCTCTGCTGTTGTGTTCCCCATAGCACTGAGCTCCAGTTCCATTGTAAATGCCCCGGAGGTACCTGACATCACTTCAGCGTCAGGTGTCCTGTCATCCAGCCAAGCCTCACTGATTGCCAGTGCACAGGGCTGCTGGTGACTATGCAGATGGAAAACCATTTCCATCAACTACTTCACTTTCTGAGCAGACTTCCTGCAGAGTTATAGGTGAGACAGGTTTAGAGTTTGAAAGCTTACATTTGTGATTCTACTGGTTCCATATTCATTTACTGTGGATATGGAACCAGTATTCATTTACTGTGCTTTTAACACTTTGGAGAAATAACGATCCTAAGTACTGTATTTTACAGTGGTGAAGTGGATACTTAGTAGTATAGTGCACATATTATATGAATATAAATACTACTTTTATAAAACATTTTAAAAACATATTTGCTCTAGTAGTGCTCTAGAAGTTCTGTCTGATATGAAATTTATTAAGAGTAAATGTGAAAGTTAATGCTTTAGGAAGTACCTAATCCAACAATTAGATAGGCATTAACCTCTGAATGTTAAGCCAAAGTGGTTGATACCCCAGTTATGCCACTCTGATTGCATCTCTATTTATGCAACTCCAACAGCTTGTTAAAATGTATTTGGATCAAAGTCAAATATTGCATCATCTTTTATGAATTAATCATAAAAGTAATCCTTTTAAAATCAATTTAGCTATCTATTTTCCTCCAAATGACAAACAACCACAGAGGGGTGTAGAGCTGTAAAAAATAGATTAGCAATTTGCAGTAAAATTAATCTGCCCTTCAAAGAGAAGTAAAATGTTTCTTCCTTAAACTTTAATAAAAAAAACACAGAAGTTGTTTTTTTTTTTTTTTTTTTGGTAAGTGAAATCTCTTGTTGGTTGTCCACATCCAATGCTTAACAGTGCATTTGTCACAATTAGTTTGTGACCAAATGTTTTTATTTAAATTTTTTATTACACAGAGGCATTGTTTAAGCTGAGTCACTGTGGCCAGGGAAACGCTGAATATTCAGAATAATATGTTAAGGAGAAAAACACACAGAGCGGTGTTTCGTAATTTTGAGGAAAGGTACATAAATTGGAATAACAACCAATTAAACACCAGTAATGCTACAGTTTGGCTACAGTATGCAACAGGAAATTACAGTCTGTGGAAAAAATAAATAAATAAATAAACAAGGAGCTGTAGCAGTAGCTTTCATACCATAAAAACAAAGTTGTAGAATGTGTGAAGGCACAGATTGCGGGCTATATGCTTCACATTGACACTGATAGAAAGAAAGCGGTGCACAGGTTTAAGAGCAAAGCGCTGGGTTCAATTTACTTTAAAATGGAGTGTGTTTAAAGGGTTATAAGGCCAAACACCTACAGAACGGCCAACTGGAACCCCCTCAACTGTTCGAGGTGCAGGAAACAGGAACCCTATGTGGCCTGTTTATCAACCTTGAGTTGAGGTATATTGTGTGTGTACTGGAACTGGAAACCAGACTTTCTCCATTGAATCACAGTTATGTGTCTCTCAGATTATGAAATGGGTTTTCTGCTCATGTTAAAGGAAACGGCTGATGTCTCAGTGCCCCTGTGATATGAAAAATTCAATTTAAAAGGATGAGAGAAAGAATGGTGCACGGCCTATTTTCATTCCCCCACACTGAGAGATATGAGAATGATGTTCTATTGTGTGGAGGAAATGATGCCAATCGTACTGCAGAGAAATTCCTTCATAATTCAATTCAATTTCTTCTAAATCCCAATGGCAAGCTTCTCTGCCAAAGAGAGGCAGAATGACAGAGACAAAAAGGGAGGGCTGGAGACTAAGATGGAAGACGAGAGACTAAAGATTTAGACTGAAACAATGGAGAAAAAGTGAGAGTCATAGAGTGCAGCCAGACGTACTGAAAGGTGAAAGGACCAGGCAGCAGTGAAAAGTGAAGAGACAGAACAAAAATGCTTTCACAAAGATTAATTTTGATCACAGTGGCATTTTAAGTATAGGCAACTAATTTTCTCTAATTACCTCTCTGCAGCATCTGACAGACACTAAATAAAATCAGTTTTGTTAAGATCTAGCAGCTGCTACAAGTAATTTCTGCGCAGTAGTGCACTGGTGTATAGAAAACGTCTAGTATATAGATCTTCTGTTTTCCTAAGTGAGGCATCTATACAAAATATGCATCCAGACTCTTTGATACCTTGTGAGACTTCTCTGAGTGTGGGAGCTACAATTTCCATTTAGTTACAGTGTTTGTGAGTACGTCCTGGCTCTGGCATTTTGGGCGTGTATGCAGGAATCAATGAGCTGCTGCCTCTGAAGGCACAGAAAAAATGAGCTGCACCAACAAATATGACAATGAAGAAGTGCACCTCTCAGTGTATGCAGCAAGCATAAAACCATAAAGACTGAAGCAGTTGCAAAGGAAATGCATATGGAACTGTTTTTATTTTCCATTCCACCATTATGTCCTCCATTCTCATCCCATCTACTGCTCTCCCTCTCTCTTTCTCTCTTTCTTTCTCTTCATGCACACACACACACACACACACACACACATGCACATGCACACCCACACACAGTTGTTTTTGTAGGTGCAATAGCTCCAAGGCGAGCAGCGTGGAATTGGAGTCTTCAAAGAGTCTTGGATTATCAAAGAGACACAGCTACCAGAAAACTAGGGGACACGCTGGAGAGGGGGAGGGAAGAACATAAGCGAGAGGCGGGGAAGGGGGGGGAAGAGTGCAGAGGAGTCAGCATGGGTTTGGGTGGAGGATGAAGTGATCAGACAGGGGAGGGAGGGTGGATAAAGACCAGAAGTCCCTTTGTTCACGTACTGTAAATGGAGAGAGAAAAAAAAAAAAGGCTGGAGTGAATGCATTAAAAAACAATCACATAGACCTTAATGGTCTTGATAGGCAAGACTGAATTCGCATTCTTCACTGTCTCTGCCGCCGTCTATTCTGGAGTATTTTTTCTCTTACACAGAGAATTTCATTTCAATGGGAGCACTGGCCTTGAAATACCATAATGTTGTCACAGTAAAACCAAGTATTACTGCAGCAGGACCCACCAAGTGTGAATATAGCTGCCACATCTAATGACAAATCTGACTGTTCACACCATCCCATATGACAGGATGTGGGAGTGCTGGTGTGAATGCATCACCCTTCGACAAAAAGCTCTCCGTCAGCCCCTCTGTCCTACAATGAGCTATGGATGTCTTTTTTTTCCTATTACAAGAACACTCCACACTATAGAACACATTTCAAGTGAGTGTATGAAACTGATTCTGGTCGCTTCACTGCTGTCAGCTGCAGGGCATCATCCACTTTGGCAAGGCAGCAATCCTGTCCCACTGCCACCGCCATCACCCTTAAACCTCCCACCTTCGCTGACCTGTTTTAGACGAAATTAGGCTCATTTAATGCCTGATGACAGCGAAACGCACTCTGTAAAAGACATCCAAGTCCAAAAACTAATCTTCTTTAAAATGTGTTTTCCAGCTGCGAGGCTTAAAAACTAGGCTATGGGGTTAACATTGTACACAATTCCACATATACACAACATCTGGCAGAAATTTATATTGTGTTTTGTGTGGCTGAGTTTCAATTAATTATCAGTAACAGGCATATTGTGGGGGAAGTGATAGTAAATTTGATATAAACAGTGCGTCAAAGCTGCTTAGTGAAACACAATGTCATTCGCTTGATTGGTATTTTTTATGACAAAATTAAATAAGATGATGAAATGAGGAACCACAAATGTAATATTCTTTAGTGTCCAGGGAAATTTGGAAGGGAGGGATCAGTTTAAGTAAGTCAGCGAAGGGATCAGTGGTAAAACTTAATTAGGAAGGGCACAGGATTGAAATTTTTGATTGGTTTGGGGTTTAAAACCGCTTTTTTTTTCTTTTTTTTTTTTCCTGAACACTCCCGTTGTCTGAAACAGTGGGGACTAAATGTACTAATATGAGCTCAAATGGCTGGGAGACATCTTTTGAGAGTGGGGGGTTTTCAAGGGAAGAGCTGCCAGACACACTGTTAAACTGGATGGGGATCAATGCACCAAACTGAGAGAAGAACAACCACAGGACAAATCAGGGACACGGGAGGGGTGTGCGGAAATATACAAACAACTTTTAAAGGCTTTTTACTTTTCGCCAAACTCAGAGAGAAAACAAACAAAAAAAAAAAAAAACTAAGGGGAGGGCAGTGCTGAATGTTTGTTGGTAACTGGAGATGATTTCTTACCAAAGAAACGTGATGTTGGTTGCACGGAAGGCGTAAGGATTATTGAAAATAGCAGCTGAATTTATGGGACAAAAAGGAAATGAAGATTAAACCTGACAGAAGGGGAGTTTTGTCGATGGCTAGCCTTTTGGCCAGTTTTATCTACAAGTCCAGATGTCTTTCCCGGTCTTCTTACAGTTTTTACAGGCTGCCCTAGTGAACCCTGCATCTGTCTAAAATTTTTCCTCAACCCTTACAGTACCACAAGGAAAAAACACACACACACAAAAAAAAATATACCAAAGTACATACTCAGAAAATAACACTTTTCTTCGCTTTTTGTTTTTGACCAATTAATTCTTTGCATTATATAGTACATCATTTTAGCAAAGTATAGCCTTACTGAAACTTTCTGAATGATTAATGCATTCTTAAGTTAAATAAATTAATTAAATGAACAAATGCTATTGAAATCAAGTCATTGTTTAAGTTTTTACATCTGTTGATTGAGTACGTGTCAGTAGTTTTCAACATCATTACTGTCTAACAAAATGCTATTCTACTTATGTAAATATATACTGTATATAGCCTAAAGAATGTTATTACTTACTATTATTATTATTTTTTGTATTATTCTCTATACTATCTTTATGCATTCACATTTTTTCTTGTACTTGATCAGTGAATTTCCATATTATGGGATCAATAAAGTTTAATCTAATCTAATCTAATCTAATCTAATCTAATCTCAATTTCTAAACATTGTGAAATATCTTTTCAACATCATTCAATCTCTACAATACAAGAGCTGGTCATTTCTTACCCTTAGACATTCCTAATGCATGGACCAAAGCTAACAACTGATAATCAAGGTCACATATTACAATAGTGATTTCTAAGATGACCTCAAACTTCAGATCTTCGTTCCTACTGGAGATCTAAAAGTTTTTTGGAATTTTACAATTCATTTTAATTAATTTCTTGCTTATTATGTAGATTGTTCCAGTCTGCTGTTTGTGCTTTTTTAAGTGTACTACTTATCCTCAGGTCTCTCTTGTAAAATAGAATCTCAATGAGACTGCCTGATTAAATAGAAATTAAACTTTAAAAAAATCTAATGAGTTATTTATGGTATTATCTCCTACCATACAGTATAAGACGCAAAAAAAAGTTATTTACCTCAATAATGAACGCAATCTTTGTTTCTCCACTGAAAGTTTTCAGCTTTTTTTTTTTTTTTAAAGTTTAAACTTGTTTTTGAGAGAAGAAGTATAATTACAGATGGTAAATGTCCAACTCCTAAAGATCTCTGTACATTCTGGTTGCTCCTTAGACCTGGAAATTAACAGTTCCTTGGAGGAGAAAGTGTGTTTGCAGCCTAAATAAATTCTAGCAAGCACAACAACAGTTGCATTTAGAAGCGAACTGGTGAACTGTGAATTAAAGCGACTGTGTACCTTGGAGTCAGGCCAACAGGGTGTAAGTGAGAAGATGGAGAGGCTATAGGAAGCCGACAGATGATTGGAACTCTGTGTTTTGTTTACTATAGACGGGCAAATCTTTGTTCACTTTACTGTCCAGGAACCAGGCTGTTTAGTTTTTATACACTATGAAAACAAAGTATACTGCATCTACTCAGGGTGAATACAGAACACCAGTGGGTAAGCTGTATGTCATGCAACCTGCACGAGTTATTATCGTCCACTTTAACTGTAGATTTATGTCATCACACATTATAACAAAATAAACATGGCGACAGTGATCTTAATACCTCCAGAAATTTAGACTTAAAAACTGACACCGTCTGACCTCAGCAGGATATTTTAGGTGGCGTATATTTGCACTTTGCGACTGCGCCTCCCAAACAGAAACAGTGCTTTCCTCTTTTGTAAAGCTCCTTTTACTGTGAAACACTGGGAGCAGCTCTGGAGGATATCAGGGTGCTTTAAAAGGGAGTGAGAAGGGTTTATTTGATTTGCTACAATAGAAGCCAACCTTTACCACAGCTACGGATAATTCATCCCAATCCGATCCTCATTACAATACTCAAGGTAAAAACTCTTTTGGTCAAACCCCGCACTAAAACCATGGCTGTCCGGGTGCTGCTTTAAACACAGCCCTGAAACACAGCATTTTCAAGGTAAAAAAAAGCTGAGGTATGAAATCACACATCAATGCTTCGAAATGCCCCAAAGTTTGTTGGATCTCATCTGATCATGCTCAAAAAATGTTGCTGAGTAAACACTTCCAATTCCAATATCTGTGTATCTGTGTGTGTGTGTGTGTGTGTGTGGCCTATGAGTTCAGAGCCCTCTTATGGCCAAATGCAGCTATATTTTTTATCTAAATAATGTCCCAGGGGCAAGTTTCCAATTCAATCTCTAAAAGCTGTGGTCCTAAACAAAACTGAATTAAAGGAAGGCAGAATTTAAAGGCAATACTTTAACACAAAGACATGAGAAGTCAAGTCAATGGACCGATTTCCTAATGTGCTGATGGCAAAGAGAAAAAAAGATCAAAGAAACCACCTCATGTGGGAAACTTTTCGGATCTATGTTTCTTAAAAATTATCTGAACAAGGTATTTTTAGTTACAACTCCCAGCCTTATCTGACATGGATTAAAGCTGATATCTGTATTAGATATATCCATTATTTGCAGTTTGCAATATAGTCTTTGTTTTATCATTCTAACACTGGCCTCAAGTTCTGTGCAGCCAATCAATGTTTACTGTTTTTAAGGGCAGAAGTTGCACACCTTAATAGCTGTCTAAGCCAGTATACACTTTGTCAGCGTACACATGTCAGCTCTGAACAGTAAGTTCAATTGAACTAGGTTTACTTCAGGTATCTACTTAAATAAGGGTATATTTCTGGAAGTATACATTCACTGCAGTCTATAGATTGTGAGTCGTTGTTTTACAATGTTTTTTTTTTGTTTTTTTTTTCGCTGCTCCATAAATTTGTCTATAAAATAAGCATGTTTTTTTTTACAAGGCAGATCAAGAGTTAATGATGACAGAAGGGAAAGATAGACAGAGAGGAAGATGGGCTGATGGGGGAAGTAAAGAATCAGACATGAGAGAAATTAATCCTCAATATCCACTCCCTGCTGGGTACCTTATTGCCTCTCAAACTTCCCATCTTCACAGTTAATATCTCTATTGCAGCAGCATCTGGCTGAGAAGCATGCATATACTTCCACTTGTTTGAAATGGAGCATAATTGGATTGGGAAGAAGGATGAAAAAGCCTTCAACCATGCTTAAAACTTTTTTTTTTTTTTCTCTGACCATCCTCTGTCCTCTAATATCATATGTGAGTGTGTGGTGTTCTGGTTGTGTGTGTGTGTGTGCGTGCGCCTGCACATGTATGCGTTGCTATTAATAGCATCTCTGATGGTCTCGCTTGTCTTGATTTGTTACCCTGCACCCAAGATGTTCCGATTGGCAATACATCCAGAGAGCTGGCCGATTTCAGAAATGTGTCTGCATCTCATTCTTGCACTCAAAGTAATCCCTTTTGATGCAACTGGATGGGGAGCCCTCATGCTCCTCCATCTTATCAAGGAACTGAAAAATCATGCTTAATTAGATTCATAGTGACCTTTTTCATCTCTGGCTACAAGCGCCCAGTCACTGCCGGAGTAGGATGTGTTTTCAACATTGATCTCTCTGCAGACCCAGGGATTGAGGAGAGCCCAGTGCAGTGAAACGAGGCAGAAAAACAACATATCAAAAATCATCAGATGAAGAGATTACTCTGTTTGAGTGAGCTGCTGTGAGTGTTGAAGCCTTTCGGAGTTAGCGTGTTTTTGTGAAGAGAGCCCTGTAATCCACCTACCGCATCTCAATCAAAGTGCAAACAAACTCACACACAAGTATAAAGGCCAGCCCCCGATCTCATCTCATTGCCAAACATGCAAATATAATCCTCATTCCTAGATCCTACCGCTAACTATTTCTCATCTTGCATTCAGCCATCCTGCTGGCCTCTTTCTGCAACAGCAGTCTGCAAGTAAGCGGTGATCTTCATGCAAGCTTCAAATAAAAGATAACTTTGAACTTCCAGGGGGAAAATTGGATTCTTTGCTGATAAAGCCAGAACATACTGATCTGCCATTTTCAGTCACAGAGAAATACAAGGCTAATCACATATTCATGTACTTAGAGTATAATACATATCAGAAAAGACACTTGATAAAGTTAGAAATTGTTGGCACATTCAAAAAGAGATATTAAGCCATCTAAGCAAACCCCCTGACTATGTTAATGCTGGGAACACTCAAATTGAAATCTTGAAAAAGATGAGCACATTTGCGTCTGTCATGGTCTCTGTGCAGCTTTGCTAATACTGTAGGGGGACACACTAGACACAGTTGATACAGATATGGAATGATATTGATGACAGATTTGATTAATCCACTGATGAAATTTTGGTGGAGTGCTCCACAATGGGCTTTAGACAGGGCCCCAAAGCAGAATATCTAGTATGAATACTCTATTGCCATATCCTTTCAGAGCTCATTTGAGTCATATCTGACATATTTATGGCTCATCATGTCATATCGTAGCCATCAGAGAACAAGCACCATGAACCATTTAAATACTGTGGGCCATGCTGTCATCTGCTGTTAGTAACATATGTCTGATAGATGCAGAATAAGAGGCACTCAACTTGATTTTTTTATGGTGCTGCAAGAAAGCTTGAGACATGAGTTTGTGAACTTACTGGCAAGAAAAGGCCCATTTATTAAAAAAAAAAAAAATGCATAAACTGATTCTACATACTGAATGGTATGGATGAGGGACCCAGATACTGAAGAACAGGGAAAATACAACAAAGAGAGGCTTTATCTGGGTACAGAATGGTACAATATCATTCTAAAGAAGTACAAGTTAACAGTTGCACCCAAGAAATCTATAATGATCCTTTGTGTGCACCTTAACAGAGTTGCCTGGCAACAGAACTAGAGCTCTGCAGTGAATTAAAGTGTCAAATGAAATACATTTGTAATCCAAAGGCAACATGGATTAAATTTTAGACAGTAGGAGTGCCTCTTGGACAAGATTTCAATAGGTAAGGTGGGCGAAGTGAAGTGGCAAAAGGCAAATAATTTTCTGTTCCCTATTAACTTTCAGAACATGGACTGGTACCTGAATATGGATGCTTGAGTGAGTACAAAATAAGAACAACTAATTAACTGTGTAGTTTTAAAATGTGACGGCTTAATGGATGCAGTTATTCATCTGCCTTCAACCGGAATCTCTGATAAATCACGAGGGTGGACATGCAGTTGATAAATCATGATAGCATATAGATCAGTGTCATACCTTTTTTCCTCTGAATTATTGATTGACTCATACACGGCGCTGCTGGTGGAAAACGCATTTCCTGTTCGTATTTGGCCACAAAAAGCTTCTTGATAAATATCAAATCAAAAGCGGGTTTGTGGAAAACAATGCTTATAATATGCTTTATGTATGAATAAGATGAAAAATCTGAGAAGCACTCTCGCTACTCCCCTTCTCTTTGTCTCCAGTCCCCCCTACACACACACACAAACAAATGCAACTGTTTTAGACACAGACTGCTTATTTTCTGCTAAACAATGTTAAGTATTTACACAAAGGGACCCAAATGAGACTCTGATTGAAGATAGAATCAGTGCCCGAGCAACCCATCACAGAGCCTCTCAATCCCACATATGCATGATTAATACATCAAACAACATCAATTCTCCTTCCTCTTCTTCTTGTCAGTGAGTGCACACACGCCCCCACATACACAGCATATGTATAAACTCGTGCACACACTCGCGCATACACCCCCACGGGCGCACAAGACACAATGTACCCAAATCCTTACAGGACTGCGCATGAACACACAGACACTGCCCCCTCCATCATGGTTAATATATCAAACAGCATTAGCTTCCTGGATTCCTGAAGCTTAGACAGACACGGTTCTGACAGCCTATGATTCCTCACTGGCTGCCTCCCCCTACAGCTTCCCCACTTTCTTTATTCCCTATGAAGTCTGTTTGGGTGGTTATAGAACATGCTGCCAAAATAGATTCACTTAAATATTACCTTTGCTTTTTTTTTTTTGTAAGCCTGTATAATGTCATGTTAGAAAGCCATCCCTACAATAACATGACACTGCTGAGGAGCTTTATGGGCTTTGGAGAAGTAACAATAGTAACTGCGAGCACTGATCAACAAACTCTTTATTTTATAAGATTTCCATATTCTTCTGACATCAGCAGGTATTTATAACCACAAATATCCAGCAGTTGCTTTTGTGCCGTCAGTTCATGGAAATAAAAAGTCCCAGATCTGCATCAAAACCAGCAGAGCATCAAATGGATTCAAATCTAACCTTTACAATTCAGATTTATTTTTTTCTCCTCATTTAACCGGTCATACTCTAACCTGAACCACCACTCACTGAATGAACAGAGCAGGTGGCTCACTGGATCACAGTCTAATAAAATGGACATTCATTAATATATCTTTAGCATAAAGTGCTCTGTAATGACCACGAGAAGCCTGGACCATTACAATGCACTGCTGCATATGATCTGCATTTGATTTTACAGCGCTTTCAGCAGGATATTGATCCGAGCTTGATTTTAGAATAGTCTCTTTTCTAAATTAGTAAACAAGGATGTCAGACTTCGCCACAATGAACCTGAACCACAAAAGACGTGCCAGTCGAAGTATATCTCCCTCAATACTATTGACGGACTGTCACTTGTTGGGATGCTTTTAACATCAAATGAATAAACATGATATTCCCTCCAGTCTCCATCTGTTTTCATTTTGCTGTGTACTATAAACAGTGTTGCAAAATTTCTGACCTAGCCTAGCCCACTATTTGTGTTATTTCACTGCAAACAACATGCAGCATGCTGTTGGTTATCTTTGGTCCCTATTAGAGTGAACGAGTGATTTACAGATCAGCTTCTAAGGCAGCAAAGACAGATGCAGCACTGATATTTTTCCACAAGCACTTCATTGGCTTAAAGTAGTAACACAGAGGTCCCAACATTAAGGCACTTAGCAGATTGCTTCATGGTTTTGAATGGTTTCCAATGAGGGTAGCTCCTCAATAAATACAAAAAAACCAAATGAAAAGAGGTTATGTGTGTTATGGATAGCCTACTGGGTGGCTGGTAGTGTAGCTTAAGAGCAGGGAGACTCACATGTGATCTGCTATACTGCAAATCCTCAAAAGAGGATAAAGAGGCTTTAAAATCACATTTACAGCACAGGAGTAGCATCCTGCTGATAAATACAGATCATGGTATTTGACCCTGTCCATCAGTACATTGGAAAGGCCTGGCTCCTACAATATAGAGTGACAAACCCCCCCCTGTGTCACAACAGATACAGGGATCCACTTCAGTGACTCCAAATAATAGCACCCGTTTGTGACACACGGGGAACGACTAGAAGCAAGTCAAATACGACTCCGGAAATTTACAGACATTTGACCTTTTATTTGATCTATGAAAAAAGGAAATCATGGCTCGGCTTTTTATCTTAGACATGTGTTTGAAAAAGGCTTGTATGGTGAAAGACACTGCATGTCAGGTAGATCGATAGGCTTCCTAAAAGCCAGTATGCCTTATCTATTCCCTCATAACATTCAACAACAACAACAACAACCTTAAATGTCAATACTGATCATCATCATCGGGTAGGCGGTTTTCGGTCCTACCTGAAAAGAATTGTCTTCAAAAGATTATAGAAATTTAGTGTCAACAAGGAGCATAGATCTCGCTTCTCGGACTATAGACATATTCTGTTATTATTTCAGCTGCCAATAACCCTGTGAGATGTTGCTGTGGGTGACATAAATCTCTGAACTTTAATTGGCAACAGTGAAGGTTTCATTTAATTGTACAAAGTGGATAACAGACTGTGTGGACTACCCTTCTCTTTGCACAGCTAGGACGATTTTTTTTTATTTTTTTTATTGATATTCACCCTACAGATGGTTATCACAAACAGTAGAGCTGTTTATTATTTCTAGCAATGTTTTTTTTTTTCATGGAAAGAAAAAACCCTCTCAAAGCTGTAATGATTATAATTACTGACTATTTTATGGAACCGGTTTGTGTTTCATCCCCCCCCCCTTGAAGATGAAGCTGCTGATTGGAAGTGTTTTATTGGTCCTGTAATTTGGGAGAAGAGTCCATCCTGCTCCTCATGCATATAAATTAATCATATCTGTCGACAGAACATTGGGTACTAATGCGTGCCATCATGAAATGGAAGTGCATAGAACATATGTACTGTATATGTCTTTTTCCAACATACTATATGGAGACGACTGTGTTCACACATTACTGATTCACACTTGTTTGTCAGAGGGGAATTAAATAATTAAATAGTCCGGGAAGGCATTATACATCAGCTGACATTTCGTGTTTATTTTTCAAATGCGACAGATACACAGCACTGAACATTCACTGAACAGAGTAGTTACACATGCGGTGGTATTTATAGTGGAGGTTGACCGGTTAATCACTTTGGTCAGCGGTATTTAGAGATACACAAAGCTGTTAAAGAGGACCGCACTCATACTCATAGAACTGGACTTACAGGGACTAACACCTATCTTTTCATGGGCTCTGTAAAAAGGTGCTATTGTATGTACTCATCTTACTCATAGTGTTATACTGTGGCTTTCATTCATATGTTCTGCTCTGCAAGTGTTACGACACCGCTGTTTTATGACTGGTTGAGACAGTCAACTTGGGCGTAAACTCTGAGGAACTGCAGGTTCAGATGGGTTGTAGCTATGACAGAATAAGCCTGTAAGAACTGCCTTCTCTCTACACTTGGTGGCTTAAATCACCTGCCTGTGGTGGAGTGTTAAAATGGACTTCAGACGAAGAGGGACTGCCATTTTGCTTCCGCCACTGCAGTGGAGCTGACAGCAGCTGCTTTGCGTTCTTCTGGACAAATTGGGTATTTTGACCACAATACCCATATCCACATTTTCACACAGAGCTCTGTACACGCGTTCTCTTTTGCTGGCCAGCTTTCATTTTTTTTTTATTTCAAAGACAATTACAGCCCCCTGGATATTAAGGATAGATTCATTTTTCCCCTTTAATTTTATTTCCATTCATGTGACATAAAGGACTGCCTTTATATATACCTATATGTAATCTCTGGTTAATTTCAAAGGATATATATGTTATCTTTTATCTAGATACGAGACAGGATAAAAAGGAAATTGCAGTTTCCTTGTGTGTGTAATATTGGTAGGTGTGCTATAGTCCAGTTGTTCATGAGCTAACAAGATATAAATAGTAAATTGCTCTAAATTATCTGCCATCCATTGCTGCAGAAATTTCAGAATTTATTCTTTACTTAGATTAAACACTGGAAGCAGCTCCAACCATGAAACCAAGGTAGGCCACTTAACCGGTTATCAGATTTTTCCTTCTCCAAACTGGATATTATATGGCCATATCCAACTTCGAGTCTAGATACATGCACAATATTCTAAAAAAAAACATATTTGCAACTGTACATAACAGATCAAAATGTAAAATGACACGAGCAGATACAATCATAAGTCAAACAAGGAAATTAGAACCTAAACATGTTTCACAATTTGTTTAAGCTAGCTTTAAATTGAACCATTTGGAGGGCTGAGAATAATGATTTCCAAATATTGATCCTCTGTATAGAAGGGACAATTCCCAGAGTGGCTGCGCTTGAAGCTATGAGAAGTGTGAAGAAACCTTTAAAAAAAAAAAAAATCAGTGAAGTTGTCAAAGACCTTGAGAACATTGCACTGAGATTGAGGTTTTAGTTGTTTGCCAGACATTTTCTGTACTGCATAGGAATGTTATTGTAGAAGATACCTGCAATGCGTACATGTCAACAATTAGTAAATAAAACTAGCTAACTCTAGACCAGTGTTTCTCAAACTGCCCTCACGGGATCACTCCAGGGTGTGTATTTATTTAGTTTTTTTATTCAGGTTCGAACATGTAGCAGGCGGAACTAATGTTTTAGCCCTGGAGCACCCTGGACTCATTTTAGGGACGTACAACTAACAAATTTACTGTCACTAGATTAGACAAATAGTTTAGGTTTGGAGAATGGACAAGGATTTTACTAGAAAAGAAATGTGTGCAATGTTTCTGTTTGTACAGTTTGCACTTTAATGTTCTGAGATGTGCAGTGTAAACTGGCTCATTGCAGCCACTGATATTGTTAAAATGTTCATTGTTGTTACCAAAATTTGTTTGTTGTTCTAAAATAAGTAACTTTATTGTCAGAGTTGTAAGATAATTCCGCATTTCCTATTTTTATTTGGAAAAATGTTGTCTCAGGGAGCTGTCTTATTGAGTTTATCTGTATTGCTCAAGCAAAAATCTAAGTTATTCTTAATTTGCACAACGAATTATTCAAGGAAAATCAAAAACTATTGTTACAATATTGATGCTTCTTTTAATAAAAGTTATAATGGCACCACTGTTACAATGTTGTTGGGGTTGAGGGCGGCCTGGAGATTTTTCGTCCTCCAAAGGGGGGCCCCGAGAGAAAAAGATTGAGCACTACTGCTCTAGACTGAGAAAATACCTTCTGTTTTTACTTGTATGTGTTAGATATGAGGTCTTAAAATTGCACTCCTATAGAACTCAAACTTCCCTACAGTGATATTTAACATATGTCTGCCAGTTCAATTAAGTTTGAAATACGTGAACGTTAATAAAAAGCCGAATTTTAAATCAAAACTGACGTATTGCCAGTGAAACTCAAACACTGTGGATCATCAGATAGGGCTCGGTTGATAACGGTGGTATTTGATGAAGATAATGAACAGCCACTCAAAGAATTTTCCTCCTTCAAACATTAGAGGCACATAAGAAATAATAGCTCTATTTCCCTGGTGGCATTTTAGTGACATTTTGATGTGAAGCGTCTCTGGTGAATTGGGCTGAAAGCTAGTATATAGGTTCCAAAAAAAAAAAAAAATCCCCCTGTGCTCGATAACCACCCTGCATCAGCCATCTCAGATCGATCGCTGAAGCCAAAATCCTGATGACCACCCGGAATCAATAAAAGGAAATTAAATGTGTGCTCTTTATCTAATCTTCATAGTGTTTCTCTCATAACCAAAGTGTGTTTTCACATTGTGACGGTGGTTAACGCTGCTTTTGTTCGGATAAAAGCGGTGGCAGAAGGGTTAAGTTTTAGTGTAAATACAGCCGTGGTAGGTTTTCATAAGTGCTGGAGGTGGTTTTGTCATGCTTTCCCCCCCCATTCCAAAAGTGAATGAGAACAGACCTGGGTGACTCATTGGCGCTACACGAGTAGGTTCCTGCTTTATTTATGAGAGCTGGTGGTTTTCTCCTGCGCGTCTCCTAGGCCCAGTGATTCATGAATGGACTAGACAGCCTGAGCCTGCAATTGTGGAGGTGCATTGGGAGCAGTGGATATTGAGGATTAATTTCTTTCGTGTCAGACTGTTATTCCCAACCCCCATCAAATCCATCTCACTCTTGCTCTCTATCTACAATGACTTTCCCATTTCTTAGTTTAATAGTGTGAAGCACAATTATTTGTCCATGGCCTGATAAATGGTGTGAATATTACGATAGAGGAACCCTCTGATATACTGTAGCTTATATTTTGTTGTTGGTGGTAATGATTTAAACAACAGTGGTCAAAGATGAAGCTTTTTCTTCAGTTTATATATGGTTTCATTACTTGCATATGTGACCGTGTCTGGAAGAACAGCAGGCCTGCTATCCTGCAGGGCAGTGTGATCGAAGGTTAAAAGAGTGGCTGGAACTACTGTATAAAATCAGGCGCGAGCTAATGCAGCTAAGCTCAATTATGTCTGGCTACAGTGGGATCTGCGTATGTTCTTGTTTAATAAGTACAGTATTGTCCTGGTGATCGCAAACGGGAAAGCCCATTTATTTGATAGAGGGGAAATTATGCCACGTCCTGTCACGGCTTAAAGTGGGAGACAGTTAACTTGAAATGTAGTACGTGTCTCCAGTTTCACTGACACAGTAGGTGTCCAGAGGAATCTTTGAAATAGATGAATATGTCCTGGTTTCAACAGTACGTCCCCCCAGACATCCAGTTTTGGCAGATTGTTAAATATTCCTTACTAAGTAATGTTCCTTCTGCATCATGACCCACAAAAATCAAACCATAAAACAAACAGCTCGAACCCCATGTGAGGTTATTTCTGCAGCTGTTGATGGTTGCTCAGCTGCTGACATGCCAGTCAATCACTCAGAAATAGTTTGAACCGTCCTCACGACATTGATTCTGAAACAACCCCCGCTGTCTGACAGCACAGATTTCTGACATTTTGCATTTCACCTCACTGAAGACAAATAGTTGAACAAAGACCTCTGGAATCCCTTTATCATTAGCTCATACCTCACCAGTACGTGTAAGCATCTATGATTTTGTAACAATAAAACCATGAGATCTACCACTGCAAAAACTCTGGGATGAAAACGAGAAGAATGACTCAACACGAGGCAAGTGCTTTAAACTTCCAAAGACAGATCGCAGTATTTACCCCAGGCCCATTCAGTGTGGTTGTAAGATAGCTTCCTGGCTGATCAATGTGTTAATCTGATTTATAAAGAACAAGATGTATTGAGCCTAGCAATTACTAAGGGCTCTACAGAATAACTGGAGGAAAAAAGTATCCCCTCAAACAATCTATAAGGATGCATGTGGATGCAGATCTCTGTGCATCTTTTACATCCAGCTTTCTCATCTGGTGTGTTGTGATCCAAAAGTGGGTTGCAGAAAAAAAAAAAAAAATCTATTTTAATTGCTTAGCTACTGGATGTTAATCTTTTATTTAGACAGACATGCGTGAGCGTTCAGTCGGCTCTGCGTTTCCATGGTAACAGCAACATTTGCCTAAAAAGGTGACCACCGATGTTTAGATCTGATATTAAAGTGTAAATAAAGACCCTGAATGGGTTAAAAATGGATTTGAGTTCACTGATTATAAAAAGGGATTAAAACCCTAAGAGCTCACACAGGAGAACTGAACTGTTTAGAGCTTCAAAAAACAAAAACAAAAAAAACGTCATTCCATCAGTGTATGTTTGCCTGCCAGAGTATTTGGAACATACATTTGCTCTGTTTGGAAACTATAAAAGTGGCTTGTGACCTAATGATGATGGAAAAATGCATGTCCTGAGGTGAGATGAGTTGAGAACCGCAGCTTTATATCACCTCCATCACATATGAATACCTTATTATATAGAATGTTATTATTTTTGCTTGTTTTTTTTGGGTTTTTTTGTTTTTTTTTTTAGTATTTCATGAGTGATTGTCAAATATAATGTCACATCATATCACATATTGCTTTTTGGAATCTGAGCAATTAATTCAAAGTGGCATCCATTTCTGACGTGTTAAAATGATGCAATTCATTCAACTTTTCTGATTCACATTTCTGGGATTGTTGGCAAAAGAAGTGATGCAATTATGGCAGCATGTTATATTGATGTTTCTGTGTGCAATATTGTAAATGTGACTCTGCTTTGAGTTTACTTGCTTGGTTATCGGGGACAATGCACAGAAAAAAGCAAGCTCTTAGCAAATAGAAATAGATGCTTCCATTTTATATGTATTAGACAGTTCTTCTCTTTGCTCATTGTGATTACATCAAAAATACCACCACAATTTCTACAATTTGATCACCTTACAAGTGACAAGTACACAGGCTGTGGTAATGATAGTAACCTGATTAATTTTACAGCCATAGATACAATCTACAATTGAGATGGGGATTCAGTATGGCATTAATTAATATGTTTGAGGATAAGATGGTTGACGGTTTGTTTGTTTTTGTTTTTTTTTTTCCTCTGTCAGTCTGTTGTCTTTGGTCTTGTCATTGTGAGTTGACATTGTCTTGTTCTGTAAGTATGTAACT
>JAPQRQ010000007.1:12873882-12890679 GCA_037367365.1 Apogon talboti | reverse complement strand
TTTTTTCCTCTGTCAGTCTGTTGTCTTTGGTCTTGTCATTGTGAGTTGACATTGTCTTGTTCTGTAAGTATGTAACTGTAATGCTGTCCTTTAAAAAAATCAAAAATCAAATATTATAATTAAAAAGAGACGGTTGACGTCACTGTCACATCAAAATATTGACATGTTTTACATTTTATGCCTTAGCATCACATAATTTTCTAATTCCTAAAACCCAGTGTCAGTTATGAATGCACAACTGTAACCAGATGTACAAAAATGAACACAAGATTAAACAAGGATCCCAAAAAGTGATTTTTTTTCATTTCAGGATGATAGCTCCCACTGGAAAGAATAGAAGGACTTTCTTCAGTCTGCAGCCAGTCCTAACTAAATAGCCAGGAGGGTTATGATGAGAACAAACCCAACAGGACTTGGATAGCCTGGGAGCTAACAGTGGTTTTATCATAAGATAAATATTAGAAGAAAGAGATGGAATAATTTCAAGCAGCTCGATGGCAGCAGAACAACATGACCTAGCCACTCTTTCTCATCATGATATCTTCTTCTCCACAGCCAAGCAAATAATAAGACTGAATTTCCTTTCTTCTTCTTCTTTCCATGTCTCAGTCTCTTGCCCTGGTGCTCCGTCACTCACTGTCTGCGGTCTGCTGGGTGTAAGAGCATGTCTGACACATTTCCATTAGTGGGGAGACTATTCAATTACCATAGCTCAAGATATTTAAACCTTGCCAATTACTGAACATCTCCCCTTTAAATTATGCATACACAGAGCTGATAAGGTTGTGTGTAGTGATTTCTCCTTTTGACACGATGCAGTGTATTCTGCTGTGTCAGATTCCCTTTTTTCACAGTGACAAAGCTCCAACACATTTCTTTTATTCATTCATCGGGGGAATATTATATCCCAGTCATATTTGACATCCGTAGCCCATATTTACAGGTTGTAGTAACACCACGGGAGGAAATGTAAATAAAAGGCATTTTTGCCGAAGGAGAATTGCCTTGATGGTCAAATCTGCGAGGCTTAGCAATATATGTGGTATGTTTTTGGAGGTAAAATGCTGATTTTGCATTGGGCCTTGTGATCAGAAAATTGCTAACGCTTAGTTGTTTACTCTTTAACAAGTAATAATCATTGGCTCTAATTTTCTTGATGCTAAATACAGTTGACAAATTATATGTGCTCTCCAAAACCAACTGATGCTCTTGTTCCCTGGTATCCTAGCAACTCCCTCCATTTCAAAGATACAGTAACATCCACACATCCTCCTACTCGGCAATCCCACATACCTCTCTCTGCCCTTTGTCTCTGCTCTCTGTACCTGACCTCAATCCCCAGGTGAGCAGAAATCTCCTAGCAGACTTTTCCTTCACCTTTACCCCAACCCACTCACTACTGAGGTGTTTTTTTTCTGCAGAAACATATATATAAAACAACAAACACACACCTTGATGCTCTCACGCCTTTCCCTCTTTTCTTCTCCAGCTGTATACAACACATATATTCTGTGGACTTCTGGTTTTATATGTTGTCTACACTCGTTTTGTGGTGTGAGATCTTATACACTGAGGCATACTTGCTTTATAAATACATTCCTTCTTTCACACTCCGAGAAGATGGTTCTCCATCATATGCTTTAATAAAAGAGGGGATAGGAAAAAAACAAAACACTGGGTTATTGGAGAAATAGCTAAGTGACTGTGGATCAAAAGCAACACAGATATGCTGTATAGAACTGTCTGACACATAAAAAAAAGTCTCAGTTAAAAGGGAATCTCCTTGCATGCAGATCTAGAGGAGAAACTCAAAAAGTCCTTGTACAGACATCATCCACTTGAGTGTCACTTTTACATGTATGTTTCTTTCTTATACATTAAAGTGTTCTTAACAGTACAGTTTTAGGATTTCAAAGATTTAGAGAATGCATAAGTTCAGTAGCCCGTTAAAGAAACAATCATTTATTTTAACACCTTGATTTACATGACAAGTTTAATCCGACCAGCACCTTAATTAATTTAATCAATACAAAGGTATTTAATTAGTGCTCAGAGAAAAGCTGTAACGGATTATATTCCTTTCTGCTTACAAAGCATTGCTATAACAGACATTGGTCCTTGGCTCCAATAGACAAAAATGCCTTTAAATGCCAACAGAGATGCTGCCTGCAGCCATCCAATCGGGGTAACGGCAGAGAGGAAACACACACACACACACACACACACACACACACACACACTGTCGTTTGCTCATCAGCCATAATGGAACAAAAACACAGTACGTCACTATTATTACGCAACAGTTTCTGACTGACCGTATGTCTATACTTTGTTTGACATGTTTGTTTCTTAACTTAATTCTTAGTGTCAACTCTCATATACAAAGGGAGTATGTAATTACTTTTTTGATTAAATATCACTCACAGACTAACAAACAGACCAGCCTTTAGCTTCCACACAAGCGTACTCCCCCTGCACCTCTTATTAAACTCTATTTATCATCTCAAAAATTTTGAGTAAGTAATAATACCCAAACTTCAATGCTTTTACACATACATACACATTAGCATTTTAGCAAATACGAGCTCTTATGTCTGATGAGAAAATGAGTCTGTGAGCTGCAGTCTCAATAAGCAGCATACGAACACGATGAAATGAGGCGTATTCTGAATGCTGGTGTGATTCAAAATGGTGAAGCCTGTATACAATGTCATGCAGCCATGGGCGGTCTACAGCCACAAGAAAGGAGATAACCTTTAGTCTAATCTTCCTTGATACGTACTTGTAAAATCCCTACATGGCTCCGAGCTCTATCTGTAAACTTTGACCACACGGCTAAAAACATCACAGAATCCATCAATTATCAGAAAAAGCCGAGCCCAAGGAGGGTTGGAATGAGTCCTGAAAGGCTCAAGGCGCGAGAACAATTTAGGCCTGGAAATCTTTGTAGGATTCTTTACAAGGGAAAGCTCATTACTCAAACTGTAAAAACTGGGGGGCATCATGCAGACATCATCTAACCTCCAATATTATGCTGAAGATAGTGACATACAAAAAGACCACATCAGCAGAAAAAAAATTACAGATTTTAGGGAGGGAAAAGTATTATAAGTATGATTATAAATATAAAGGTAAGGGCTATTTCTACTTTGACTTTAAATAGAGTTTGGAATAAAGAGACTTAGAGTTATTCATACAGTACCAATGTAATGTATTGTAAAGATACTGTATAACGTGAATATATTTATTCTGACAGTGTGGGTAATTGGCCACTAGAGGGAGTAGTGAGCCACACTGCCGGTCTCCCATGGTGAGGAAAAGTAACACCACGGGGTCTTTTAAGCAAAGCGTTCAAAAGTGATGAGATGGAATGACAACTGCAAAGAAGCTACTTATAGAGCCAAAGAAAGCAACACAGTTATAAAAGCTAGAAGCACTATTGTTATTTTTATGATAATTAATTTGCAAAGTCTGTCATTTGTTGATCCACAGTTCAGACTAAACAGATCTTTACAACACAAACTGTACAGAAAATAGGGGTGATTTATGGTTTTACTGTGGCTGATTTCTGTCTAAAATAGAGCTAAGCTAACAGAGCTATAATGTAAACTATTGGCAGCACATGGAGATTATAAGATACAGTGTTATGTAGACTGACTGTCACAATAATGGCATTAGTTTTAGTTTGAAGAAGAAAAAATGATGCTACCATAATACAGATGTGTGTAAACAATGATCTTTATACTTATATTGAATGAGTGATACAGTCTAAGTGTTGATTCATTGGTGGTGTTGGTAATCCTTAGTGTGTTCCAGTACACAACTTCCCCCCTTCCCCTCTTTAACCCATAAAGACTCAAACATCCACTGCCAACCAAAACCATCTACTGATCTAAAATGTATAATACCTGCTGATCCACTAATCTTATCAATACATGGAAATAATTGGCGTAAAATGCAGTTTGTCATCTTTTCATGGTCATCACAAATGACCCATTTGGACGTTCAGAGGCTCTGTAGTTACCGTGGAAACACCGTAATCTACAACATTGATTCAAGAGTAAAAACCATGTAGTTTGATCGATGATAGTGGATGGAGACACTTGGTTTATGTTAAATGATAAATAAAATGAACAAAAATGAATAAAAAAAATGTACAAAATAAAAAAAATACTAAAAAAAGTAAAAAATGTATAACAAAATTAAGTAAAACAGCCAAAGCAATCAATAAAATGAACAAAAATGAATAAAGAAATCAACAAAATAATAAGTAACATGAACAAAATAAACCTCAGACTGAACATGTAGTTTGATAAATGACAGTAGTTGGAGCCCCTATTTTTTATTCTCAGATAATGATATATTTTCCTCAAAAAAGTCTGTTTTTTTCAGTTTTCTCTGTTTCTATATAATAAGCTTTGACTTTACACTGACTTAATTCATGAACATCTAAATTAAATATAAGAAAATGCATTATTTACAGTAAAGAATGCAAAATACACAGGATAACGATATGATAAATGATGATAAATCACTTAAGAAAGGTTAAATAGAGAGAAAAAATTTGTAGCACTGTGACTTTAGGGGTTAATAGTTAAAAAGTCCCAAATTTCAACATTTTCAAACAACAATTGTAAACATTCACTTATGTTAAGGATTCGTTGACATGAAATAGTTAATATCATCAAGATGTAAACCACATTGTGTCATGTTGTCTGCAGTGGGGTTGTGGCACGTTATTATGAAGATGTCAAATTTAAACCAAGTGTGTCAGACCGCTCTCCTTTCCAACCTATTCTATCACCGCTGTAATGACTGACAGGAGGAAAACACTTCGGGCGGGGGGGGGCGCAGGGAAATGACAGACACGCAGCAAGATTCAGAGTGTGTTTATTTTGTCATCCGGCTTTGCGCACTGGACATTTTGCTAAACAAAGTAAGGTCTGACTACAAACTCATAAATCATCCCAAATGAGTAGAGAAGATTAAGGACTTTCATGGAACTGCGTCTCCAGGAAAGCAGAAAAGCAGAAGCCAACGGCAATGGTATTCTCTTGTGAAAACCGTATGTCTTTCATAGGAATGAGGAAAGCGAACTCTGTTATGCGTTATTACTTGTGAAATGAAGGAAATTAATTGAATTATATTCAAGTCATAAGGGTAATTGTTTCTGAGTCAATGACTGTTTCCGACAGTGAGGCAGACAAGCTGAAAGACACAAACAAGCTCCCAGCTGGAGAGATACGTTCACAAATTCACAGAATCAAGCAAATTGCATACGGTTATAATAAAACACATACCCGCATAACATAAAACACACAAGGCTACAACTGCTTTTGTGCTGTCATCAGATCAAAAATATAAATGAAATAATCCCATCACTGCTATCGCAACTGACCATCAATCACTGAAAGTTGACATTTTGGCTTTACCCAATACATACTCTCCCCGTATCACACAACTGGAGTCACATTTACAAGCTTAACAGTTTCGAGAAGGGCTCGTTCTCCCATGTGGCACAGTTTTAATGTCTAAAATGCAGCTAAGGCAGTGTCCCTCCTCAGCAAAAAAGCAAAGTCACATTAAGAAACACAGTGCTCTGCCACAGACAATAATCCCTAGGCTTAAAGAAATTTACACAGAGTTAGGATCACGTACAAATGCATGTTAAATGCAAAGAGAACACAAGATCAAAGCCAAGAGCTTTATGGAGGACTATAATCAAATGTAAGGCTTATCACACACTCACAGCACATTGATTTAACACATGCAGAAACACTATTAAATGCATAGTCTCTTTCACCATACTCACGGGAGGGGGCATTGTCAAACACACCCCCAATGTTCAAGTTTGTCATATGTTGTAACTGAGCTTATCCATCTCTGCAGACTGCCAGCTACCCAGTTAACAAGGTGAAAATAGTCAAAGGCAGCACATAACTGGGAGCGGATATATGCTGCTCTTGTCAGATAACAATATGCCTTGGTGAGTGTGTATTCTTGACATAAAGTATATCACCTTTGCAAATCAAGTAATCGTGGATTTGGTTTTTGATGCACCTCCAGCTCCAGCTCAATGGGAGATTACCTACTTCATTTCTTTGGTAAGCACTTCTGACTTCGACAGGCCGCACAGGGAGCAGCAATATCTGCCTGTGTGTTCCCCTATAGACGGTGGAACCGTTTTTAATCATCAGTGCACTAAAAAGTGCCCCTGATGGAGTAATGCAACACTGTGGACTGACTGCAGTGTGTAGGTTCCTTTCAACTGCTCACCATAGCCTCAGACTGTATATAATAGGGGTGTTAAACATAAGGCCCGTGGGCCAAAACCGGCTCACATGAGGGTTCCGATCCGGACCGTGGGATGAAATGTAAAAATTACACTGAAGATAATTAACAATCAATTGTGTTAAAAACCATTTTAGTTCAGAGTTCATGTACAGCCCAATTCAATCTGAAGTGGATTTTGTTTTAGTGTAAAAAAGGAAAATTACAGGAAAATGTTTACATTTGCAAACCATTCTTACACAAAAAGCATGAATAACCTGAACAAAATATGAACAACACAAAATATCTTAACAGAAGTAAATGGAATTTAAACTATATTCTGCCTGTTATTAAATGTTTTGTGCCTTTGTAGATCCACTGTGGTCTGTAAGTTGTAGTGTACATGTGTAAATGATAAGCAAAGGCATAATATTGTTAAAATTGCACTTATTTTTCAGGTTGTCCATATATTTGTTTATCTTATGCTATGTTCAAATATAGTTTATATATGTAAACATTTTCAGAGAGGAATTTTACGTTTTTCACTCTAAAACATAGAGAAAACTTTGGAGTTGTCATTATTTATAGATTCTTATCTTATTATTTTACTGGTCCGGCCCACTTGCCATCATATTAGGCTGTGTGTGGCCCCTGCACTACTATAGGTTTGACCCGCCCGGTGTATAAGAAGTGGACGGAGGAAGGAAGACAATCACCTATTTGTTTTGGAATTGTTAGTTTCAAAGCAGGAGTTTGCATTTTGGCTAGTGCTTGGTATCACACCGTAAGATACTTTAAGATAATGGAGCTGAGGTTGTTGCCCCTTGAATCTGCTATACAATTCTAATATTCAAATAGTTTTTTTTATTTTATTTTTATCATACAGTGTGCAGCTATTAGGTAATCATGCAAAAGTTGACCCTAGACAACCTTTCCCATGCTAGTGTTTACATTTAAAAAGAAGTGGTGCATTCTGTGCCACACTGTAAAAAATGACAACTTAAAATTGTCTGCCTCACAAGGATTTTTGCATTCAATGACAACAGAATAGTTACAATGTAAACTAGGCCAAGAATATTACTTCAACTAAATTTTGAAAGTTTTATGTAAAAAAATCTAAATTGTCCCAATTGAGAAACTGTGGTTGAACACTAGCTGAGGCCAGGTCAACTATTTTATGCATGCTCATATTGAGTTTTTGGTTGATGTAGTTTACCACCACCACAATGTGAGAGTGAATGAATAATGGATCCAATGTACACGCTGTGAGTGTGCGGTAATAAAAAATGCTACAGTATATAAATCTAATCCAGGGGTTCCCAAACTTTTTAAACTCGTGACCCCCAAAATAACGGTGCCAGAGAGTCGCGACTCCCACTATCCCCGAAGTGACTGAAACATAAAAAAAACATAATGATACTGTGGCATATTTACCACAGTGCATTGTGGGTACTGGACATTTTACCCATTGTGTTCTATTTTATGCACAAGGGTTCAAGGGGGTTTTGAGTTAATGTCTATTTAGTTTAATATGTCTGTTTTACAATGTTTACTGGTCTTTTTATGTTTATTTTTATTTTTATTAATATGACACCATTAGTCAAACCTGTATGCAGAACAATGCCTTTCCTGTTTGTCGCTTTTAAGTTATTGTACTATATAGAAAGACTTTGCTCTTTCGAAGTAAAAGCTTTTCTTGTTATATTTGAACCCATAGAGAATATTTATTCCATTTCAATTATACGTGTAATAACAATGTACTTAAACTACTATAATTATCTCAGGGGTCATTTCTGGAAGTTTCTAAAAATTATCTTGAGAACCCTACTTTGGGAACCCCTGATCTAATATATTATTATTATTATTAGTGGCCATAAAGTTGAATTCTTATTGTGTAAAACTGAAAACACAGTGTTTGTCTGAATATGAAGGCCAAGTTGTCTGAGACCAAAAGTATAAGTTTGTACAACTTTCTTCAAAACTTAGAAATCTTAGTTGTCGTTTAAACCCAAAAATTCTGTGCAGTACCTCAAGTTGCCTTGCAATTTTAAGTTGTCGTACCCTTTTTTTTTTTTTTCTTTCCCAGTGCACCGGTCTATTTTTGCTAAAATGGGAGGCTCATCTTCAGTAGTATTTCTAGCTCCTTGTGTTCTCGCCTTGACTCCCCTCCTCGACTCCACACTCTTCCACCAGATATGTGAACAGAGGAGTCAAGGCGAGGTCCTGGGGAGAGAGGAGCCGAGCCAGCAGGCATTTAATAAAATGAGACATCCTCGCCTTAGTGTTGTCATTTTAAATAGACGTCGGTTAAATGTGACCAGTGTAAAAGCTGCATTATCTGTCTGTTATTTTGTTACAGTCTACTGCTGTATTTTATGATCTCTGATGGTTGAGTGCTCATATATACTTACAACGTTTTACTGAAATTCACTATGTGATGTAGGGATGCTATATTTTTGATCATGAATTTGATCATTTTAAATACCTAATACAATTTCAGAATGAGGAGAACTTTCACTTTTAACTCCCGCTGTAGTTTGTATAATCCAGATGTGTTTCTTGCGTCTGATTGCCAAGACCACAGAGCTCATCCGGTCAGCCTCCTGGGTCCATATTCCTTGATGTGCATCTTAGGGAATTGAGACGTCCAACAACAACAGTGCGCCGAGATCAATTTATGGGCCACAGCTGAGCGATGAGGAGTCAAGGAGGTGAAAAACAGGGAATTGAGAAGAGCCTGTGGTGTCACGGCTTCACGGTTCTGCACTGAGGGTCATTAGCATTACTGTGGCTAGGCTAGCAGGTGTCTTTAACCCTGTTAATAGGAATTCTATTTAGAGTCTGTCAGTACTAAAAGTGTTTGGTTCATTCACTTTAAATGTGTGTTTCAACACTACTGATAAGTCATGATATCAGACTTAAAACATCTTGGGATCATGTTCACGTGAATGACCATGCAACCATGTGGTGAGTCTGGGTCCCAGTGGGCGTTGGTAATATTCTAATAGTATTAATACATTAGTGAAACTATTATATTCATTTCACCACATTGTATTCTTTCATATTCTATGGCATGTATTTACTATCCACTTTATCATGTTATGCATATTATATTGTCAAAACCATGACATAGTGAAACTGAATATTCACTGAAAATTAAAAATTTAATTTGGCCCAATATTAAAAAAAAAAATTATAAAAAATTACACAATAAAATACCTACATTACTGTCAAATTAGAACATTTTCTCCTGTTGATATTATTTCTGCTTCTTAAATTACACACAGAATCCCTTTATGTTCTATTTTTGGCAAATATACTTTTTATATATATTTATGTGCTCTGTGGTTGTGTTATGATGATTGATTGGCGCTTTTCTAAACCAATATGGAGTTTTTTTTCCCCTTGCCTGCACCTGTTCTGACTTTTGGTGACCCTTTGTGCTGCAGAGTGATGAGAGGCAAAAAAGAAAAGTGTCACTGGCCATTGTTGGGTAGACTTTTAATGTCAGGTTTCACAGCGTTTGCCAAATGTGTTAAAGCAATTTAATTGCCTAAGTTGTCAAGTGTCGACTTGCGGCTGACATTACCTACATGAATTGTTGCTCCTCATATATCTATATTGTCTAAATTCACAACAGTGTAACTAGAAAGTAGGGTAATAAAAAAGAGAATTTTAAGTTTTTACTGCTTTTACAACCCTTAAAAGACTTTATTCAGCTTTAGTATGACATTGAAGATACTGACATTGATTTTTTTTAATGTAACTGTTAAGCCTGAATTTAAGCCAAAACAGATAAGATAACCTAAAACAATGGACTGCTTTTAAAATATGAAGTAAATTATTACTTGTCTTTAATTTAATTGTGTTATTTTATTACTTAAGGCCAAAATTTGCTGTTCTGTTAACTCAAGTAAGGCAGAAGAGCTGATTTATGTTCATAGCTGCATGGAAGAGAACGTAGTGCTTACATTCACCTACATGTACTGTATATGTTCATGGAATTGCAATGAACGAGCCACTGACCTGTTTTACCACCTGAGCTACTACCGACTCCTCTTTCACAAGCCACAGAAATATCAGGATGTTTTCTCCACTCCTTTTCACAGATGATATTAGTAACTGCACAGTGTCATCAACACATTGAATCTCTGTTTGGCTAAACATCTATAAAGCATGAAAATACCAATGAACATTTTTAAGTGTTTCACGTGGAATCCCCTGAAGGACAACATAAAAGATTATGCAAATTTCCCTTTTTTTTTTTTGGTGGAACAATTCCACACACTGTCAATGAATTTCATTAAATTTATAATACTTGCCAGCATGACAATTAAAGAGTAATACCTTTTTTAAGCTTTTCGATCAATTGATGAGTCAGTTAATTATTTTTTGCATATACCGTATATGAGCAGAGAGCAGGATATTAGAAAATTAAGACTATGTACAGTATACATTTACAGTATTATAGGTGTGTTAAAAGAAAAGGATAATTCTGTTAAAAAACAAATAAAGGCTATGTTTTTATCACATACATATCCTTTATATCTTTTCACATTCCAGTGCTCCCTCAGTGGTAAGTGACTTCCTTCCTCTGTTACAGGCAGTGCTCAGTCCTCTGCAGTAAGCTTAGGGTACACAAACTGAAAGTAAAAGCTGCCTGAGAGGCAGTTCAGGGTGAGAAAGTGCCTTAATCAGGTTACAGCAGCAAATACTCCTGCTATAAACCTCCAGCACCTGCACACATATACAGCTGCTTAAAATGTATACAGTATATAATATCTTTGATCATACCAAAAGCAAACGTAATATAGTTTTCGATACAAAGCGATGAATGAGATGAAATGAAATGAAGAATAATTATTACCTACGAGAAATTCAGTCGCCCTTTAGCTGGATATAAATGCAATAAATAAATGATAAAATAAATACCATTAAGACAAGTAACAAAACAATCATAAGACATAGACATGTAGATGGTAATTCGAGTCAAAGCAGTGGTCCAGTACAGCTGCAGGAGAAGTAGATTAGCTTTATTTTGAAGTGGAAGCTGGACAATTGTCCTACAGTAGAATACCCTGGAGCTCAAACTGTGCATCAAATGAGTTGAGCAAAAGAGGCCTTAGATGCAAACCCTCGCCAGCTGTGCCACCGAACCTCTCAACAGCTGTAACTCAACACAGGAGCCTTGGCAGACTCATTTCATCCTCAGTCTGCCGCTGCACTGTGTAAGAACAGAGTAATCTCAGGCAGAGCAGTATATAGCTCGCAAACACATGAAATATACATTATAATAAAAAATACAAATACAAAGACCAGCTCGGGTTTGAACACTGACAAGTATTGATCTGGGGTCTATGAACTAGACGAACCCCACACACACACACACACACACACACACATTCATGAAAGAAACAGTAATGCCATGAATTCATCAAGGCACCTTTTTCATGCTTAAATGTAAAAGTGCAACTGAGAGCAAGACTTCAAAAGGTAGAAAAAAAGAATTCCGACATTCTGGCTGCTTATTTTAATTGGACGGATCTACTGTGGCGAACGGTACAATATCAAAAAGGATCATTTTCACTCACCAAAGCGGACGGGTGAAAACTATCTGATCTTTATTTTTCATACAAATATAAAAGGTTAACAAACTTCTTCCCAAATACAGATTACTGCTAAAAATAAGTAACTGAGAAAGTGTAAAAGTTTTCTCCTTCCTGCTGTGCCTTGTCTTTTTTTCTGGCAGTGGTTGGAGCCACATCCTCACTACAGCGCCTGAGGGAGTGCTCTAAAAAGTGTCACATCCAAAAACACGAGCCAGATGTGTGCAAACCCATGATAACTGTAAATAAATAAATGCACAGATGTGTTACGCAAAATATTTTGTGTGATCGCAACTAAAATAAGACCCCTGTATGTGTTTACAAAACTGCATAGAATTAATTTTGCCCGGTGCTTTTTAAACGTATTATCTTTTTCTCTGCAGACTGTGTTCATCAAACACACACACACACACACACACACACAAAAAGAATTACACAAATGCACATAAAACATGTTTGTTTAGTACCTTGCTATGACAATGTTAAGCTAATAATAACAAGTGTGGCATCTGCCCGGCTTTTTGATATCAACTCTGTCACAACATGCTGCAAATTCTTGGCTACTGACACAATATAATCAGTTTAATAGTATAAGAAGGCTGCCAGTTATTCTGACCTCCAGACAGCCGGGCTCACAATAATTCTTGTGGCAAATAATTAGTTTTATCACACAATGACATGGGTCACCCGTAAGGGCTTGATTATAACAAGGGAACAATATAAGAAAATGTGCGGTTCAGTGAAGCTCTCAAAGGGGATTGCTTCTTCATATCTTGTCAAATTCCAGATGACATTTCATATGACTGCAAACCAGAAACAATCCTTGGCTCTATGAGCTGCTGCAGCGTCTGAGAGTCATTATGTTGAGAGCTGAAATTCCACACTGCAATGCTTTAGTCGTCATTGTAAGTGCTTTGTTTGTACAGACGTTTAGTAGAAAGGAAGAGAAGACGCATCAGATTTTTGAATCAATGTTTTTGTTTGAGTCCGACAAAGTAAACTATTAGATAAACACATAGTAAAATATTGAAATCGGGTGAAAATATTGCAAAGTGCCTTGTTTGCTATTAATTTTACCTTGCGCTGATTGACATTATTTATTTGAGGTTATATTATTCATCACACTTTCCATTATCCATGGGTAGCTGTTCTCTTAATGGCGCTGCATATTGTGCCTGCCCAAAGGAAATGGTGTGGCAAACATGCACATTTTGCTTTTTTTATTCTGACTCCAATCTGTATGGTATTGACCATATGTTGAATAATATAGCCTACTATTTGTTATTCCAATTACATTGGGTACACAGTATTTTTTAGCTGTGCCTGATGGATTTGCACTCATCTAATGTGTGCAGTGTACTGCTGCTTAACAGACTCAGAATTTGCATTATAATGATTTAGAACACCAATGCATTTTTAATGCTCATAAACAAGAGTGTGTACTGCAGCTTTTTTTCACAGAATATGTTTACCCCACCATTTAACTGTGGATATGGTCGTGACATTTGCAGCAACTCCTTGCTCTTGCGTCTGTATGAAACTAATCATTATGAAAATGCGTCTTAGCAGAAATACAAGGACAAACATTTAACTTTAATTTGAGGTGCCTCAAAGGTGAGGTAGGTAACAGTACCTAACTCTGGTCAGCAGTGCAGATATGGATTTATACTTACCCTAGAGACCAACGTCCAATTAATAGTGTGCCTCTAAAGCGTGGAAGACATGATGTTTTGATACTGATCAGCTTTTGAAAGATGCATGTTTCTGCTGTGATTTTACCTGCTTAAATCACAGTGATTAGCTCATAGGAGTACAATACAGTACAATATTCATTTAATCCCCCAAGCTGCATACATAACATCTCGACTATTACCGGCTGGACTTGTACAAAACACGGGGAAATGATGTTATGTCAGCACTGCATTTAAGCATTTTAGCTGTAGATAGTTAGGTCCGAACGGGGAACTTGTCATGGGATGATCTACATTTTAATAACCTATTACTGGAGGGCATTTCTGAAGATAGTATAAGCAATGACTGACTGGAAAATACACACCGCAGCCTATTACTGTTGTACTATAGTTAAGGCTGGGCAATTTCTTTAATATACCCAATATATCACAGCTTGTTCTGCGTGGGATGTAGTAAATGACTGTATCGGCAAAATCGGGTACAAAATGTGACAAAATTTGTTTAAGCTTCTGGCATCGGAGTTTCGCTTTTCTCTTTTCTCTCTGGCTTTCTCCCTCTCGCAGACGCACATTCATTTAAAACAGGGGGAGCATTGCATCATGGGTTTTATAGCACTAATATTGCTAGGCTTGCAAGTTTATTAAAGTCTGTTTATGAAGATTTTTCAGCACAAGATGTGGCTTGGTTAATCCACTATCCTGCGGGCATTTGTGTAACATGTTTGGCTGCTGCTATGAAGTCATGACAACTGAAAGGAAGTTCAGATCGTCTCCCTGTACTGCAGAAATAACACACATCACAGATGATGAAAGACGAAGAGAAAACTGAACTGTCAGAATGAGAAGACTGGCTTGAGTAACACAGTAAGTTTGCGATTTTGTTAAGAAAAAAAAACTAAATGTATTTCTTCACGTTGGCTCTGTTCACTGTGCAGTTCATCACAAACACGGCTTTATACTGGGTCAGGGCAGCTTGTTAGTTCAAACAGTGCAGAAATGTCAGAGACAGCTCATTATTTGCTCATTTTCTTTTATTTTTCCATAACATTTTTATATGGTATCTTTTATTTATTATGTTTTTTCATTTAACTCATGTATGTTCAGAAACATCTTTTCTTACATTTAAGCACCATCTTTAATTTGCATTTCATTCTTTACCTGTAACCTAATTACTGCAGCATTATTGAAAACGCCATGATTCACACACTGTAGGTCTGTTAGTTAGTTAAAAATAGTGCTCTGTTGTACCTTTGTGGCTTCAGACCCACTTGAGAAAACTTTTGTCATACATTTATCTCCAATTTTGCTCACTGAAATTGCCTGGCCAAAGAAACATGTCCCCCACCTGGATATAACTAAGCAAATAGGTAAAGGCGTTGGATTACTACTGCAGTGGCTAATCCGTTTCAATGGGTAACAAGTTATCTGACCCTAAATGATGCAGTAGTAGATTTCCACTCATCAAGCAACTGTCCTGGAGGACATATTGCATGATTTGGGAAAAGATGTCTCAGAAGGGTTAAATTATTAGCCTGCATCAAGGCAAGAAAATGACTAACAACTTAAAATCGGGTAAAAACTCGTTTAATCAAATCATAAAAAATTAACAGTAGAACAGCATTAGTGAAAGGAAGAGCTTTTTCACACTCACAATGCAAAAAGAACTCAAGAGATTGAAACTAATCAGCTGTGTAGCCTTAAGAAAACCAATTATCAGTGAGGCTAATCGAAAAAAAAAAAAAAAAAGGATTCAATTTGCAAGGGCCCATGAAGATTAGACTGTGGAGCAAAGGGAAATAGTCATTTGGACTGATGAGTCCAGATTGACCCTGTTCCAGAGTGATGGACGCATCAGGGTGATGATATGATTATCCATCATGCCTAGTGCCTGCAGTGCAAGCCTGTGGGGGCAGTGTTATGATCAGGGGGTTATGTCACCACTACCACAGCTGCTACTACAGTTACTACGACTACAACTACTACTAGAACGACGAAGACTACGACAAAAAATAAATTGGGTAACTTTTTTCCCTCACAACGGTATAATACAAATAACTATACTACTACTTCTAAGACTACTACTATTACAACTATGCTGCTACTTCACTATATTATTAATACCACAACTGCTATTACTGCTACTCCCACCAGCGCTTTTCCATTTTACTATTTTATTTTTTTCTCACCGGCACCCTCTGGTTATTAAATGACCTGTTCACCGCCTGAGCCACAGCTGCCCACTACTGCTACTACTGTTACTACAATGTAAACATAAAATAGATTGTGTATCTTTTTTTAACCAGGCAGTACATATATTACAATGTGATTTATTTGTCCATATCATCCAGCCTTTACCAAAGTATAATGCATATATACAACAATACTACTACTACTACTACTAATAATAATAATAATAATCATAATGATGATAATAATCATAATAATAATAATAATTATTATTATTATTATTATTATTATTATTATTGTTGTTATTGTTATTATTATTATTATATCTACTTTTCTAATTACGAGTCTTTCTGTCACTGTCACTATCAGACGATGCACCCACTATAAATGCAAGATAGTCAAGATGAGTCTTTTAAGGTTTTAGGGTGGCCCTAAGCTTTTACCTTATCAGTTTTCAGTCCAATACACAGGGGGATGGGGGCGGGGACAAAAGGAAGCCAAGCAATTAATTGTCTTCTCTGCTTGGCATCTCATTTCAGCACCCCAGAAGGTCTATTACAGGAGCAAGACAGTCATTAAACCTCAACAATAATCACTGCTGAGCTATGCCTTCATCCTTTGTGCTACTTCAGTGTCTCTTGCTTAATGGCACCTGGACAATTCCACTCAAAAGCAATAAAATTTTGATACATTCAAGGCATTTATAGTATTTAAAAGCTGTGTTAGTCGCATAGGTGACAAGGAATAGGAGCAGAGAAGTAATTATAGTGCGCAAGTATCAAACTATCTAATCTAACAAGTGGAGTAAATATACCACTAGACATAATCACATGCATCAGGAGTACTTCAGGTGTTGAAACTGCCGATACTTTACAAGCAACAGCAGCAAAAAATAAAAATAGAGGAACGATAATACTGGGAGGCAGAGGAGTCAGAGTGCATTAAGGAGAGAACAAAAGAAAAGTAAAAATGTAGGGCAGGGGAAAGTGAGGCTGAAAAAGAGCCGGGTAGGTGAGAGTGAAGAAGATAGGGGTGGAGGGTGT
>JAPQRQ010000007.1:12862878-12873875 GCA_037367365.1 Apogon talboti | reverse complement strand
GGGGGGGAACTGGTGGAAGAGACTGGGGGTGAGGAAGGGGTTTGAGAGGCATAAAAATGGCAGTTGGGGAAGAGGAGATGGTTCATTTGTCACTGTCAGATCAGTTTGTTTCTCCTTCATAACTGCAAGGACGAGATCTGGCCCACCACCCAGCCCCCCGATCCTCCCTGTTCTTAAGCCAACCACCCATCACCATCTATCCTCCAACCTCTGCCAGCACCTGCCCCCTTTCCTATCGCTGGAGATGAGGATGCACCCCATGCTACACTGCACTCCGTACACACACGATTTTGTCTGCCTGTGTGGACATGCTCACTGAGCTTAATCGAATGTATGTCCCAGTAACAGCAGCAACCTATAGCCCAGGGTAAAATCATCTACCCAAAGGCACGTCTGAATGATATTATCATTTCTCTCAAAGGCTAAATTAATAGGTAATGAGGCATACTCGTGCGATTGTACTCTTTCGGAGAGCTCATATTCTAAAAATGAAGATTCCTATTTGATTTAGAATAATTATCATACAAGTACAGAACAGCTGCTTATATAGTTGGGATTGTCTACACCCCTTCTTTCTTCTCTATATGTACCTCCTGCAATGAAGCAGAGACAGCATGCTGATATAGCACTCCTGGATGCATCACAGGCAGAATTCAACAAACTTTTATTGGCTGAGTGTCTACCCCAACCTGGGCTCAGTAATGAGTACTGTGGTGGTGCTTTCTCAGTAAAACCCTCTCAGTTGGAGGTTAAAAAACACTTTCCTTGGCTCAGAGAGCGAGGTGTAACTGGCAAACATATTGCATGTTCAGTCCCCGGTGGGTAATGTGTCTATTCATCCTTCACCATGTGTAATTAACCTAAATTGTCTGTGATGTATAGGTAAGTCTGCAATTACTGTACCTAGCTGCGAAACGTTTCTGCTTCTCGTGCATTTATCTGACAAGCAATTCAGTTTCAAAATAATACAAATGGTCATGATATCGTCCTTCCAAACCTTCTAAATCTCACGACACCGCACAAAAACGATGTCCTTTACATTCTCGCTGCATAATACAACATGCCATTTTATATTCGTGGTTCTAGCTTGATATTTTACTGATGATTTATTTATTTTTTAATAAAAATACAAATTTCTATGTCCAGATTAAAAACAGACCAATAAAAACGTAATAGACATGAATTAATCAACATTTTGAGACACAAACATATGTCCATGAAGAGATCAATGTGAATATTTATCTGCATTGGAGATTATTAGAACAGTCCGTGATCACATAGAGGTGATGTTAATCACGATTTCGCAACAAATAATACTTTTGTAAATATCTCTGTGTTCCTGTTAAGTTTTTTTTTTTTTTTCTTTTGTGGCCTCTTAGCTTGTTCATGAAACTACTCTGGCAGTTCTTACAAGTCACAAAATGATCACAAAAGCACTCAAGAGGATTCGAACACCTTAAAGTTGTATCTTCCTGTAAAATTAGTTGAGTTTAATCCAACAGTTGTCAAAAATGATGGATCTGTCAAAACACTCTCCAATTAAATGAAAATCTGACACAATCTTAATTGCCCTACAAAATGTCACAGATGTTAATGGAAATCTCGACAGTCTCGCTAATAAAACGAAACCTTTGTAAGAAATTTAAGTAACCTTTTGAATTACATTAAAATGATGATCACATGGTAATTAATGAGATTGTTTCCTTTTGATTTGACAATTTTCTATTCTTTTCTTCCTTCTGCTAAAAGCATTACAACAGTGAAGTCTAATCAAAAATGTAGATTCACAGGCATAATACTGTATTCTCGCTCCCATTCATTTGGCTTTCACTGACCCACAATGCATTTCAAACACTTACTGATAACTCTAAAGTACTTGTCCTTTTGAATTAGATGTCCTTTTAAATAAAGTCAAGCCTGTCACTGCTCTTCAACAAGCCCATTCTTTATTATAATAATATGCATATTATACTCTGAGATTACTATCCAAACACATTTGGGCCGGGTCTACATCATGGCTGATTTGCTGCTCACTAACTTATCAGCTTTTACGTCAAGTAACTATGTACTATAGAGAAACTCCCAAAGGGTTCTGTAAATATTAAGTAACTTTCCATGTCACTGCATTTGTTTTTAACAAGTATAACATTTCAAGTGCGGGATTTCTCAAGTTTAAAAAAGGTCACAGTTACAAATACGCATGTGCACATGGCATTGTAAGACACATTTTAAGTGTAAAGAGGAGAAATGTGCAAAAAGAACCATCTGTAATGTGAATAAATAGCAGTACATCCTGTAACATGTGAGCTACATGCTATAGTAACTTCCCTCCCTTCAAAGGTTCAAGTGTATTTCCTGACTAAATTCACACATGTATAAATAAACAGCAACATTACCCAAGGGTAAATATATAAGCTGCAAAGTAATGTACATAGAGTCAATACCTATACATATATACATACATTTTTGTAATTTTATCAAATTTATTCTTGCCTTTTTTATGTTATGTACATGCGTGGGTGCATGTTGATTCATTGCACTGTGGGTTAAAAAAAAAGGCATTTTTTCGATTCTTCTGTATGTCTGGTACGTATGGTGAATGAACAATGAGGCTGAGTTTGACTTGAAACAGGAAACAGTCCTCTTGTGGCACTTAATGTATTATTTAACAACACAACTGTATAACTGTTAGTAATATTTATACATCAGTCCAAGTCTTCAGTGTTAAAATAAAGCCTTAAGAGTTTATAGAAGTTGAAATAATTTGTGTTTGCTAAACACAGTGCTTCATTGACACTGAAGATGGTTGGTTATGTACTCTGAACATGTGGAGAGACTTATGACCTGGATCTATAGTTCCACTTGGCTCTACGGAGCTTTTCAGTGACTTTCAGCTCATTGTTTAGCTGTCCGGCCTGTAAACCTTCTATTTCGGTTCACTCTCACTGCATTGTTTCCCGCAGCAGCAGGAAAATGACAAAAGCTTTTAAAAACCCAAGGTACAATACCTGCTGAGTCCCCAACTGCAGACACACACAGTTAGCAACAAGCTGGGGAAGACACTGGCAGGTAAGCCAGATTTTTTTATTATTTTTTGCTTAGACCGAAACACAGTTAAAATATTTCGATTTGACATGTGCTTGCAAACGCTGCGCTAATTACAATGGTGCTTCACAGTATTGAAGACGTATACGCAAATATATGTTTTGTAATATGGATAATATATAACTTGGTTCTGCTGCCACCAACAGGCCGACAATAAGTTGTTGTAAGGCTTAAATGAAGTATGGTAAACATTCATACAGTGCTGGTTCTTAATGCCTGAAACACATGAAATTAATCACAACGCCACAACAGTTTGTCACATAGAGAAATGATTTCCCAAAGCTAATTAAAAAAACATTCATTAGGCATTGCTCAAAGGCTTGTGTGTGTGTGGTGAATGGTAGAATTTGGAAGTGACACATTCTAGTGTTTGAAAAACTTGGTATACGCATTTGCAGCAGTTTTGATAATGTTTATTAAATGACATGAAAAGCTCCCAAAAGACCATATGGTTGATTGCATATAATACTCCTTTTACGGCATTAATTTTACAACAAAATGCACCCGAAATAGCAACTTCAGACCGAATCAGGGATTCACCTTTGACTTGATCTAGGATTTAGAATTTCCAACTCACTACGAAAAATGTGTCTGCCTCTGGAAGATTTGGGTCAGCCTCATCAAACGCAATAAGCAGTGCTCTAATCACATGAGAGGCAGCATACTGAAGCCTCACAGCTGCATGCAATTGTTTCAATCGAAGAAGGGTGAAAGAGCTGCCATTTGCTGAAGAGCGCCTTCAGACAGTTACAAAAGACTCAGTGAAATCTCAGCTGTTATTTGTTTTTGCTCAATAATGCTTCTGCTAAATTATATTTACAGTGATAATGTGTATTGTGCACTAATTGTCTAACTAAAATGTGAGATGTGTTAACAGCAGAGTTAATACAGTTGTCACAAAATATCAACACACTTGGGCTCAATTAAGACTTAGTATTGACTTAGTGAGATACAATATTATTATCAAACTATATCACTATTTCATTTACAATTTAAAACTATTTACATGGCTGTGCATGTGGCATGATGGTACTCATTAAATAAGTCATGACACATAAAATAAGGCTGTTTTTTTTAATATAATGAAATGTAACCCTGAATAAAGATTCTAAAAAAGCATGATATTTGAATGGCAAATCAAGTAAGTTTTACACCATGTGTAATTGTGCACCTTTGTGGCTGACTGGTCTTAAAGGTGTCTGTGGGCCGGATCTCTTCCCTAATGGATCTTAATGGGTTTTATGGTGCACTGCAGGATTCTAATGGGGTAGTGTGTCTGAAGGGGATGCTGCTCTCTGGCCCTCCTGGGCCCTGTCTAGGCTCCTAATGTGACCTGGAAAGACGGATGCATAATGTATCACAGTTTCTCTAAATCAGAGGTTAATACCCAAAGTTAAGGAAGGGTAGAATATTGTGGGGTGAAAACAGGGAAATGTTAAGGTTATGAGAATGTTTCAGAGTAGAAGACACAAAAAAAAAAAAAAAAAGAGAGAAGCCCAGGAGTTAAAGCAGCGGGAGAAAAAATACCATGGCATATTATTGAGGGACACTTTGGTGCTAAGCTGCTTATTGATAAAAGCACTAATCTGCCTGGCAGAAGGTAAGGAGGCTGGGATGTGTGGCGATATAATATCTGAGCTAAAGGCAATGCCATCAGGGAGCTGAGCCTCCACAGAGCTTTACCTAAAGGAGTTACTCATTTTATTTTATTTTTACATAAAAGCAGGAATGTGACCATGTGCCACTCACAGAAAGCATATGAGCCAGAGGAAAAAATGAGAGCAGATTCTTGAGAAGCACTGGCTTTTCATCAGACTTGATTGATAGAGAGAGACTATCGCTGTTTAATATTTTTATAGATCACTCGCATCACTTTAATTATTTCCTTCCTACATCAAAGAGCAAGTCAGCAATGTTGGGCACTTTGATGACTTCAAAAGTGGACACGGTTGGCAGTCAGGACTACCGCACACAAAGTTCACTTACAATTGCAATTCATCACCAAGAATTTATTATGAGAATTCATAACTTTGTTATTTTATGGAAATGTTTTAAAAGTTTTAATTAACACATTAAAGCTGACATAGATAATGACAGAATATTTATGAATGATCTACCATTTTAACTTCACAGAGTTATAACATGTCCCCTCAGTAATGTATTTTGTCCAATCTCAGTAATAAACTGTGTGAATACGAACTAATTACAATTCACAGTTAACTGGCAGGGTTTTCTAAATATTACAAGAATTACTCTACAACTTAAAGACACACATGTAACATTTTTCTTACAAAATCACTATACTCTTACTATAATAATCCTTATCAAATCACATCTGACCCTGTGTCAGTGTGGTGGCGTATTTACCTGCAGAGAGCCTGCCCTCTGCCTGCATTTCCTTCTGGCAGTGAGTTTGTACCTCCTGCCAATAACAGCATCACACAGCATGCGTAGGTGGAACAATACAAAGCAAATGGACTCCAGTTACACAGCGCTCTCTCAACCCTCTTTCTACTCTTGTCGCTTAGTGTACAGTTCTGTCTGAGAGACAACACTCTGGATAAAGCAGAAAACTACAATGCATCACCCAGACCTGTTGGTGATACACACAGTGGAAATGAGAAAGCTAAGGCTTCAGGTGCATACCGCCTTTAGAACTTGTGGGTGTGTTTATTTTTGTTTTTAGCACTGACAGAATCAGGAAATATATTATTTTTCATATTCACTGCTTTTTTTCTTGCTACCTCTCTCGCTCGCCCCATTCAATTTATTGCTCGCTCAACCACTGCTCTTCCTTTTTCATTCACTGAGTAGATGAGTAAAATGTGAGCAGTTCTAAAGGGCTTAGATGTAGTATTATATTCCAAACGATCAACAGCAGAGGGAAGCTGTGTACCAGAACACACCTATGGCAATCAAAACCACCAACAAAGTAACACTACATCTGCACAGAGTTACTCAATGAATAAAGACGATTGATCAACAAATGGTGAACTATTAAGCATAATAACATCACATAATAACTTTATACCTTAATTAACCTCATAATCAAACACATGCATGTAGATAAAACTGCGATTTCAGCATCAAACCCCATTATTTCCCTTTAGAGCTGTGTCCAGAGATGAAAAAAATACAACAGTGTTTCTAGCTTTTATCACTTTGTCATTTTCTTTGACTCTAAATGGAGTATCTCAGCGGTTTTCATCCCATCTCATCACTTACTGATGTTTTGATCAAAAGCTCCGTGGAATTAATTTTCTTCACCATGGGAGACCAGCAGAGTGACTCACTACTCCCTCTAGTGGTCACATGAATCCGTCAGACCCTGGTTACAAATAGATTCAGTGCACATCTGCATAAATCAGTACATTGGTATAAATTCAGGAGTCTCTATTCTCAACATTAATGATAACCTTAGGTCATATTTGAATATTTCAAAGTATAAATACTACATATAGCTCTTTTCTATACACAAGTGAGATATGTTAAACATTCTTTACCTTTCATTATTTTATCAGTGAAAAATGTTTCTTCCCCCTTCTGTACTTGACTTCAGCCCTTTATCTGTTACACACCTGCCATCTTTGCACAAATGCTGGCCCAACCATTCTCTGGAAGAGCATGATACTAAAAAAATCAATCCTTAGGTCCCCGTTCAATGAATGGGTCTCTCAATAGGGCTAGCCTGCTAATTGATGTCATGAGGTTCTCTGCTGTTTCTCTCGCCATGACCATTTTGATCAGCGCTGTAGCTGGGTGTTTATATTGGTGATGTTCTCTACTCCTTTTACTTGTAGCATGATATATCCTGCTCAAGCAAGTGTACATACTTATAAGAAGACATATACTGCCAAAAACAACATTAGCAATGTATTATTATTATTATTATTATTACTTTATTATCACCACCTTACTGCTTGTTATTTCTACAATTGCCTGATTTTTTAAATATTGTTTTCTTTTTTAGAGTTATTGTTTTGCTATTTTTCTTGCGGTATTTCTTGTGTGTATATCTGGTGTTGTGCTGCTATTGGAAGCCCAATTTCCCGAGAGCTCTGCCCAAAGGCTCAATAAAATTCTATCTAATCTCGAATCTAATCTAATCTAATCTAATCTAATCTAATCTAATCTAATCTAATCTAATCTAATCTAATCTAATCTAATCTAATCCAATCTAATCCAATTCAATCCATTCTCCATTTAGCTAATGAGTTGAAAAGATAGTGGCTGCTATAATATTATAATAGTACATATACAATGCATATATACAAGTAAACATTATGGCACCTTTGCTGTATGTACATATGTAGCACATACATACATTTAATGTCTGTATACTGGTGTACAAACAGACAGTTTCATACTAATGTTCATCACATTCTTCAAATAGGATTTGCCTTCCTAAGTCACAGGAACTTCAAGTATGTTTGTCCCTTCTAACTTTCGACAGTTGATTGAACTCTGAGTAAATAAAATGTATCCTGATATTTAGGAGCTCCAGTTTTTAAGTGAACATGAAACAAAACAACGTCAGCAGGGTACACGGAGGGTGCCAAGATATTGGAAATGTGCTGAGTTTAGCAGGCAGCCTGTGCATCCAGCATTTCCGCATAAGCCTTGATTATTGAGCTGTGCCATCTTTTATATTTTGCAGAGCCAGATCGCACAGCTGACATCCGTCTCCGTCTACTGTAACCCAAGGTAACACACACCCTCTCTATCCTGGCAAGATACTTCAAAGGATGTCTGGGGATGTTATGTGGATATTTTTGGCCTCTATCTCCACCTGCCTAGTGCATTTCTTAATAGCAATGAGCACAGACACCTAATAAAAATACATGAGAGGGTGGAGTTTAAGCATTTAGGCAGTAGTCTAGCCCACTAGTCTAGCCCCCTCGACTGGTATGCATGAATTATAAGTAGGATACAAAAAAAAAAAGGGTGATGTATTCTTTTAACAAGGGGTATCAGTGTCCTCTTGGCTACATTTTAACACTGAGTCTGGGATGTCTGTTTTAGTGTTAAATGCCTGTTGTTCGATCTGCAGAACCAAAGAGGGACTTCTGTTTTACCTGGGGAAAAAGAATGTCTCAAAAAGTTGACAGCCACTCAGTTATGCACAAGATGAATCTACGGTGGTGGTTTTAGACAATTAAAAGACTGAAATAACTGAAAACATATGACAAGAATTGGTTTAAGGCAGATATGACACGCAGTTACTCAAGGAGAACGCATGCCTGTGAGATACTTATCTTTTGATGTACAACATTTCCAATTTCTGTCTTTCTTTTTCTTTTGTAAACTTTCTATGAATGTGTAAATCTTTTGAGGATGTGTGAGGAATATTTTATTATGCTTTAATTTAATTATTGTCCCAAGGGGAAGTTGCCAGTTCGGTCTTCATGTTCAGCCATCCTAAACAAAATGAAATTAGAAGCAGAGAGTATTTAAGGCAATGCTTCAGCAGAAAATAATGAAAAGACTCTGGAGTCCTTGGCTTCATTCTCTAATGGGGAGAAAGTAAGTCTGGATGAATGCAGCTCACACATCAACGATCCACAAGAACTGTGTGTATTTTATAGTTAAAAAAAACAACTTATTTTGTTAAAACTGCATTATCTTCTACTTCATGCATAACATTTCTACTGTATAACCTTTAACAAAGTACCACAACTGCCTATGAACTAAAAGGTTCTGTATTTGTCTTGTATTGCTTGTGTTTGGTTTTGAAAGCCCACCCCCATCACAGGGGGAAATCAAGATCCAGCTGAAAGGTGCAAAGATGTCACACAGAGGGGAAAGCAGGGCCGACATATGTGTGTATATTCTGATGTGTGTATATTTTCATAATTTTAATTAGGCATTTAGAGTTGCTGCAAATGAAATCATCTTGCTCTTGTATGGTGAAAATAAATATTTTGAGTCTTGAAACTGCAGGGAAACAACGTGAGGGAGGTCTGGTATGATATAAAACCCATAATTGGCTGTGAGAAGAAGAAGAAGAGCAGTAGCACAGCAGATGGCCATGTGGTGACAGAAAACCATTTCAGCCACCTCTTCAACAGGTTTGATAGCCCTGCTCCTAGGGGAGGGAGCACAGGACTGTATGACAGGGTGTAGGTCAAACCATCTACTGCTGTGCACTTCTAGGACCAAAGAGATGATAATGGACTTCTGGAGGGCCAGGCCGAATCTGCTACTGGTTTCCAGGGGTCTGTGAAGGCGGTCAGAGCCATAAACTGTATATAAGTGGACAGAGCTATCCTAACAACACATACTGGCTTTCGGACTGGTGTTCTGAAGCCCTAGAGTTTGCATTTCAGCCGTTCCTGTGTAGAGTCTTTGGAGCTGGATGTCACATTGATAACAGGGTGGAGCTGCAGGAGAGTGGAAGGTGATGGCTGAGCTAATGCTAAATGCTAGCTTACTGACACAGCAAATATTTGTATTATAAAGTCATTTGATGCTCCTGTTAGTGGAAGTTATTAACCCTTTTAAGACTGCCATTACAACAGGCCGGCTAGGTGTCTTCATGTTTTCTTTGCAAGTAAGTGTCAGAAAATATCTTTTTTGCCAATGCTTTTTTTGCACCTTTGTTTTCAGGAAGAACATAACTTTCAATAATATGGCCATTAATTATCTTTATTATAAAGAATAAATGCTTAAAGCAGTGTGTTTTGGTAAACAAGAAAAAATGGACTTGGAGTTTTTAGCATATTTGTTATCAGAAACAACTGTAAATGTCCGAAACTTTTTGAGATTGCAAAAATAAACTTTCGACTATTTTACATCCGCTCAAACATGCTGTTTTGGTCTTGAATATTCAGCATCTATATTATGGCTTCATACTTTTTGTTATTTCCAGTCATTTTTTTAGCCTGTGTGGAAGTCTCTGAAACAGTTCCTTCCTACTTTTAATAGCGTCCCACATTGCTGCCATAAAGTGTTGTATAGTGCCGAAAAGCTCAGGGTCTCAGTTTTCCTATGCCGCTTGAATTTTGTGGAGAGCGCACACAGTTCAGGAGTTACAGTAATTTGAGTGCGGTAAAGTGCAAAATGCAGCGCCGGAGAGATTGCCGTTGTTAAAGGGTTAACCACCACTACAGTCAAAATATCTGTCAGGAATAAAATAATTGTTCAATAAGCAGAAGCTCTGAAATTCTGATTTGACAGGGAAGTGAGCTGTCAATCAAGGCCCAATGTGTCAGCACAGAGTAACAAACCCTTGTATAAGCCTTATTAACAGAATAATAATTTACCCACTTTCTATATGTTTTAAATAAAACCAGGATGATGGCTGGAAAAAAATGACTTTATGGATAAGTTTAGTGTGAATCTATAGGAGCCGGGCTGTTTTTAGAGCCGTCCTCTAGCGGCCGTCCATAACACTACACTGCAGCAGGCCTCAGTTCGCCAGAAGAGGCAAGAGTTGACTCTACTGTCTGAGGAGATTGGAGTCCTTCATCAGCTGTAGAAAACTCCTGCTGATGTTTTACCATTCGTTGTCAACACAGTTCTCCTCTATGCTGCGGCATGTAGCATTAAGAGGAGGGACGCTATGCAGCTGGACAGGCTGGTGAGGAGAGCTGGCTCTGTGGTTGGCATCGAGCTGAATTCCCTTGTGTGAGTGGCAGAGAGAAGAACCTTAAATAAACTGCTGTCCATCATGGACAATGCCTGCCACCCTCTGCACAACACAATCAGAGAGCAGAGGAGTATGGTCGGCAGCAGAATGTTGTAATGCTCAACAGAGGAAGTCTTTTGTCCCCCAGGCCATACAGCTATTCAACTGCTCCCAGCAACGATGGACTGGAATCGATTTTTAGAAGTGATTACATTTCTGTATTAATATTTTGTATGACTTATATATTTGGATTGTTTAGAAATTT
>JAPQRQ010000007.1:12839802-12862795 GCA_037367365.1 Apogon talboti | reverse complement strand
AGATAGATAGAGAGAGAGATAGATATAGATATATAGATAGATATAGATATATAGATATATATATAGATATATATATATATGGTTTTTTTCTGTCTCTGATATCTGTCTGTCTGTCTGTCCATCTATCCATCCAGCCATCCATCCAGCCATCCATCCTTTTATTTCCTGTTTTGACAGACACATTCACGCAATCTCAGAGTTTCTCTCTGTTGTCACGGGGACTTTCCTGTTTCTGTCGTTCCTCTGCACACAACAGTTTTCCTCCTCTGTAGATCTCATGACACTGTCACATTTCTACTGAGCAGCTCCTCATTAACAATCAATCTCCGTATAACTGTTAATTAGTTCAAGTTAGGTCAAGTTATGAGCCTTAACAGTGAAACCACTTCTGCAGATACTGGTTTGTTTGTAAGATAGCCCCTCTGAGTCCTTATTTTGTTGCTGTGTGACTGTGGATGTGTTTTTTTTTTTGTTTTTTGTTTTTTTTTTTCAGTATCTGTTTCCAGCAATACACCCAATTTCCAATAGTCTATGTCCTACTTGTCTGCAGTTTTACTGTTAATGAAAAAGGGGCAAAATGCAAAGTTGCATAAGCAGTTTGAGAGGTCTAATGCATGGAGTAGTTTGGACGCTCATGTTACACATTTTCCACAGTAGAGCAAGATTCCCAATTAAAATTCCTATGGCTATATCCATGTCATATTTATGACATGTTTGATCCAGCTAGGCCTCGGTTCCATCAAGTGTAGTTCCAAGCACTACACATTCATTATAGGCTCCTTCTCTTATTGGTGCTTTCTGGTGTTCTGGCTAAACTAATCATTCCCATAATTTCTTTCATTTGTTTTTGATTGTTGTAGAAAAAATAAATACATAAATCATTATGATTTTGATAATGTCTAAAACCTTAAATAAATAATTTAAATTACTGCTGACACATATAGCAAAATAGATATTCTGAAAACAGAAAACATAGAATTTGAAGACACTTCCTGATACAACTGATGGTGTACGTAGGTGTGTGTATATATATAAAACACTTGCACTACCAAATGGTAGGAGTTTCAGTTATACAACTGTACTAGTAGTGTTTCTAGCGTAATATGTTTCTTTTACAGAAATACAAATACTCAATTCACTGTGTTACACACAACAAAATGAACTTACTAAGAGCAAACATTTGGAAATAGTGTTGTTAAGATGAGAAATTGTAGCAGTATTGGAAACAAAAATATGTTCCATACAATGCAATGCCAGCACAGTGCATTGCATCATGGTATTAAGCTATAAAACAGTAAGCCCAACATGCAGTATAGGAAGGATAAATTATTTCAGCACCGACAATGCTTTGAACCTCACTTTCCATGTAGGCTTCCTTTCCCGGGTAATCAGCCAGGGCAAATATGTGGTTCACAAAGAGCCCTGTGTTGTGTGGGTGTCTGTGTGTTGTAGCTGTTTAAAGAAAACTGAAAGGCAGACTTGATACTGGAATAGGAAAAGATACGGAAAATAAGTCGGCTGTACTCCTTGCTTTGCCAACTTCTCAGTGAGATGGAGATGACATGCTTTATAATAAGTTATTTTAAGGTTTCATTGGTCTGGAGTACAAGTAAGAGAGAATAATGTGTCACAGTCTTGTAGAACAAGCGCAAATTTTGCCTCCGGCCCCGTCTGTAAAATACACCTCTGCTGAGTTCAAACAGCAGTACTGGGCTAAATTGGGCTAATCTCAGCTCAAAGGGATGCCTAAAGTTCACAAAGTGTGGGCTCTGCTTAACAATGAAGCAGGTTAATTAAGACTCTCTGTGACTCATACTACATCCTCTTCTGCTCTAAGAATGTACTGGACTGGCACTGCAGATAGGAATGAAGATGAGAACGCGCCGCAGTGGGACAACACTCATTCATCTTATTCCTAAATAAGGCGTTTTAATGTGAATGTATATATAAGGATCAATATACAGCTTTTCAATTGGTTGTCAGCTGTATTACACAGACATCTCTCTGTGTTTCAGACCACTGCGTTGTGGACAAATGTTGGATTCTCATTAAGAGCAGTGTAAAAAAAGGTGCTAGTTCACGGACCCAACAGAGTTAATTATAGGCTCTAAGGGGTAATATGAGTCAGTGGTTTCTGCAGCAACCATCATGCAATATCACACATTCAAAGGTGACAAAAAGGGTGACTAGACATCTACAAAGACAGAAGTTGTAAAGTTGCACAAGCTTGGAGCTGTCTTGTTTTAGCTATGTGCGGCTTTGAGAGCAATTTCTGGATACAGCTGGGCACCACGAATGCATCAAGTGAGACATTTGTCTTCTTTGAAAGCTAGGACTGGAAATTTGATTTAAAACACAAACTATCAAAAAGAAACTAAAAAAATATATATTCTTCTCAGATACAAATCTTCTTCAAATGCTTGCATTTGAGCAAATACTAAAATGTCAAGTATGACAATATTATACATGCAATAAAAATCTATTCAGTCTGTGGTTAAATTTCAAACATAATTCAATAGTAACCCTTAAGTAAATTGTCTGCATAAAAAGTCTGCATCGCACACGTCACCATGCACAAACTTATTTTTGATGAAATACCTTTGAAATGTCCATGCTTTTCTGTATGTAAATGGCTTCTCAGGCTCAGTAACAAAATTGGAACATGCTCCTGAGAATACTTTGACTTGCCAAGGCCCTCAGGAAAATTCCCAATGTCCCAACTTTAATTACAATATTACCTAAACAGGTGCAAGTAGCATGAAAGCAGCTGAAAGGAGCTCTATTCAGTACATGGAAGCTATTCACCTATCACACATCCTGCTCATTTGACTCTAGTGTAGGTGCATTTTGGTTCTGTTTGTTAGTAATTTTGTACCCGTATCAGGCTTTCCTGTCAAAAATATTCAAATACAAAATTTGAAAAAAGAAAAAGGAAGAAAGAAATGAATCTGATCTTTTTTTTTCAATTCTCTGGGTGTTTGCAGACCACAGGAAGTAAAAATCTCTCATTTTTATTTTGGCTTTCCAGTATTTAATCAGTGCTTGGTATAATACAAAATAGTGTTGACAAAGGGCAGGAGCCAGTGTGTGTAAGCCTTACACGGCCTTATCGTATTTCTTTCCTCTTGTGATGCAACAGTATTCCATCTGCACAGAGGCTTTGGAGCACTTGGCAGCAGAAAACACTGTCCATGGTTCTGAATTTCATTGGCTCTAGACACATACAGTTCATGACAACCATTGGTTACAACTGTGGTTAAGGGTTTCGGATGTCTAAGTCTATCCCTGGCATTTACCGGTTCATTTTTTTTTCTTTTGTTTGTTTGTTTTTTGTTTTTTTTTATCTTTTTCTTGTTTTGTTTTTTGTTTTTTTGTTTTTTTTTGTTACAAGCTTTTGAAGAACAAAAATGGATTTATTTTGTATTTGCTGTGAGGCAATAGATATCATGTGCTCTGCTGCATTCATTTTTAGAGACAGTGTGTATTATATCCAAGAAGGAATTTCAGGAATACTGTGACAATAGAGACAAAAACATGCATGTAAATGTAGGAAACAAATCAACTACTGTATGGTTATGTATACTTTATGTTCATATCACTAATGCATGCTATATCAGTCTTAAAGAATAGTAATTAAATATGCTATCAGATCATTTTAGTATGTGGTTGATTGATTATTCTAGAATAAAACATTATTATCAGTTAAACCACTGATATGTATATGAAATGAATTTAAGAGTTAAGTAGGAACAGCACACAAATCTATCGAATAAATGAATATTAGTGCAATCTGACACCCACAATATACACTGCACCTCTTATATCTCCATTAATCTGTATATATTTGCAGTGAAATAATATCTGGGCTGCGACTAGTGTTTTCATAACCCATTAATCTATAATAATAATAACAATAATAATAATCTGCAGATTATTTTCTTGATGAACTGTTGATATGTCATCCAATATAACAGTTAAACATATGACGCATTACAGTTAGATGGTGCTCTACATAATTTTCTAGTCTGTGGTGAAGTCATTAAATATGAATGTTCCCTAATCTCTAACTTTAACCCTTAAAGTAATGTGGACTAGTCTAAATATCCTCATGTGGTAAACATGTTCAAGCTTCAAATGATCTGCTCAGCTTAAATTGAGAGCTATGTACTCATGAGTATGCTACAAAAGCATGCATGCAAACACACATTTTCATTTTATAGGTTTTATATCACACCCATTTAGCTTGCTACACCGACTCATTTTATCCAACAGCATGTTCACACTGCATTTAATTAGAGCCTGAGGGGAATTCAAAAAAGGAAGAAATAAAGGATAATTCCACAACAGAGATGAACTTTGTTTTTTTGGCATAATTCTTCATAATTGGAAATGTTCACAACCCAGAATCTTAGAATATTTCACATGCAGACAAAGCTACAACTCGCAGACATTCTATCAAGAGTTTTGTAGGAACTTACATGTCCACATGCCCAATGAAAAGCCATTGTTGAACAGTAGCACAGTTAATTAAAGCAAGGGCACCACTTTACATCTGTCACATCACTTGGCAGTTACTTTAATTATATATTTTGGTCAATCTGTTCTTCCTGATGTGAGAGGGGATGCCATACATGAGACAACATCTGCTGAGGTATGTCACATGAGCTGCAACAGCTGTCTGTGTTTTTACGCAGCCTGTCAATCACTTGAATTATCCCTCATACACGTTTATGTTATCATATTGAGAAGCTGCAAACACGGCCTAGTGCTGAGAGCTTACATCTGTGCCGCAGTTACAATTAATACTTTTTCACTAAGCAGGAAATCTACACACAAACACAAAGATTGGCACTACACACAAATACCCAGACACACCCTGTGGCTTGCAGTCATTTTGGTCCCTTATGTTGTCCATCAAGGAGACAGTGGTGACTGTTCTCAAAACTGACTCCACCCACAAAGGCTTGTGATCACCTCAGCTGTCAGACGGCATCTGCTGAAACTACCAACCAGCCAACTGTGAGACTGGCTCAGACGAAAATGTGTCACCTACACATGTTTACAGCTCAGCGGTATATTTTCCACTTCTATTTTTGCTAATTGTTCTGTGGTAAACTTTTTTTCTGAAAAGTCCTATGAGATGTCAAACTGTTTTGTATAGATGCCACGCAGTGTGAGATAAGGTATAGAGGCGTCTTGAAAGCTCATGTCAAAACTTGTCCTCGATAAAAATAAATGACATTCACTAATGTCAGATATTTTCAATACAAAGCCATGACATCTTTTTGAAAGCCACTGATGCAACAATAATACTGTATTGTTAGGATACACAGTGTTTTTAGAAGCTCAGAATGTTTTTTGTTGTGTTTAGAGGTGGTACTGAATTCATTTCAATATCCCATGTACAAATATCTCAAAAAAATGATCAAATCACACCATCTGCACCATACCGAGTATATATACAATATTTAAAGAAGATAGGAGAATCTTTTTTTATCCCCTTTTCACACATGCACTCAAACACATATACACATTTGCAGCCCAAGACACATGTTCACACACTTGCAGATGACACAGAAACCTAGAGACACACTAGCTTTCTATCCCTAGACTCCACAATTTTTCCGTTCGTAATCCCCTCTGAGTCTATTAATATTTCCATGGTTTCCATGGCAATTTAAGCTTTGCCAAATGTTGTACAGATAAGAGGAGATAAGAGCATAAGGAGCATGGAGATAAGAGCTAGTGACCTGTAGAGATCATAGTACTAGAGGTCAGGCAGGAGAGCAGGAGTGAGTCACTGAGAGATGAACTTTCCTTGCTCAGCTTTCCTGCTGACCCAGTGAAATAAGAAAATGTGAAGTTTTCTAGTAGTAACACTTGAGAAGTATCTAGAGTTATCAATTTTTGCAGCAACCTTTTAAACGTTTTCAGCCAAAGATAAGTTACATGGGGCCAACTAACACTACCAAACCCTCTCTGTGCAGTTAAATGCTTTATATGTTGATAAAATGGATCCTGAAAATTCTGAATATATTACACTTTTCTCAAATACTATTAAGGATATTTAAACTTTATTCCTGCTTTTTGCAAGCTATATGTCTACACTTTAAAGTCTTTGTCCTAATATCTTGAGAGAGAAGGGAAATAGGGCAGTAACAAATCTGTGATTAATCTTTAAGTATCATTTTATATTTTTTCAATATGGATGGACTGATGGCACTATAATGGAGAGGGTGACATTCAGATGTAATATCATGATGCTATCACTTGGGTAGATCAGTGCTTATTATTCAGCAGATCATTGACCTGTCTTCTAATACAATCTCTATTCGACAGTTAGATTTTATAAGGTATAGATTTACCTGTTTGTTGTTGTACTTCGGGTGGCTGGTCTTGTAGCTGTAATCTGAGTACTGGTCTGAGCCGGTGGAGTTGTCATCTCCTCCCGTTCCTACAAAGGTGTTGGCGGCAGGAAGGTCCTGGACGGCCTGGTGCTTCTGCGAAGCCGAGGGGGACTGTGCCTGCAGTTGGATGGAGGGCAGGGGCGAGTTGGAGCGGTAGTGCCGGCCTATATCTGGGCTTCCTGGTGAATATGTCAAGGGCAGGTGTATCCTGGGGCTATCATTGACACCGTCAAGGTTGAACTTTAGACTCTTTTGAAGGCTGACTTCCTCCTCTTCACCAAGTGGTTTGGAGGACTTCTGGGGTTTTCCCTTTCTGCCTCGTTTACCTTTAGTATTTTTTGGTGCCTGCTTGGGTGCATATAAGTCCTTTGTTTCTTTCTTGCCAGCCTGGTAACCGCTCTTAGTTTCTCTCTGGATGCGGTGTCGGATAAATACTACCACCAAGATCAACATGACAACACCTGCCACACCAGCGAGGCTTCCGAACAAAATGTTACTTCGCTGCGCTGCAAATCCATTGTCAGGATCACCCGCGATGTCCCTGTCTAGTGGAGTGTAAAGACTGTGTCCAACTAGGGCTTCCACTAAGCTGACATTCGAAATGGTTTCATTCACATAGATGTGGACCAAGGCAGTGGCGTGGCGTGAAGGCTTCCCCCTGTCACTTACTCGCACCACTAAGCGATGTAGTCCACCATGTTTTCGTGTCATTTCCTTGGCTAAAGTGATTTCTCCACTGGTGGGGGAGATTCGGAATAACTGATAAGGGTTTCCACCTGCTATACTAAAAACCAACTCGGCATTGGGCCCACTGTCCAAATCTTCAGCTTCCACTATTTCCACATGATGATCTGGGGAAGCTAGAGGGGATAATTGCTTGAACGAGGAATTAGAAGGCTTGGTGACAACAGGATCATTGTCATTTTCATCCAGGACATTGATGGTGACACCCACATATGAGGACCTGGGTGGTTCTCCTCCATCCACTGCTTTTAGACGAAAAGTATAGCTACTTTCCTTCTCCCTGTCAAATGAAATGCTGGAGAGAATTGTGCCTGTCCCATTTTGGACTACAAACTTTCCTCCATCAGGCTCCACGGAGAGGTGAACACGAGCATTCTCACCTTTGTCCACATCCAGTACTGTCACCATGCCAACTGGACTGAGGGGAGGCATGTTTTCCAGAACTGAAAAGCTGTAGCCACTAAGCATAAACTTGGGGTCATTGTCATTTCGGTCAAGGACTTTTACTACCACAGTTGCTGTTCCTTTATGAACAGGTGAACCCTTATCAGCTGCAGTGACCCGGAACTCATAGCGCTCTTTATGTTCTCGATCAAGGGGGCTTCGGGCTCTTACTTCACCTGTATTTGAGTCGATTTCAAACAGACCTTTGATAGATGAGTCTGCCACAATATTATAGACAAGTTCTGCATTAGTGCCGCTGTCTGCATCTGAGGCAGTAACGTCCACAACTTTTTCCCCTGGTTGGTTCTCTTCTGCAAAATCTACCTCAAACAAAGTTGGGGAGAATATTGGAGAGTTGTCGTTCACATCAGTCACCTGCACCTTTAAAGAATTTGTACTGGAGAGCGCTGGGTTTCCAGAGTCCACAGCTACAATTTCAACTCGGTAATCCCTAACCCTTTCGTAGTCAAGTGGAGTGGTTGTCTGCAGGAAATACTTCCTCTTGTTGTCGCTAGAAGAGTCGCTGGCGGGGCGAAGCTGGAAGGGCACGTCTCCTGCCACCACACAAGTGACTACAGCATTTTCTCCCTCATCCTTATCAGATACTTGCACCAAAGCGACGGCTGTTCCCACTGGCATGTCCTCTGAAATGTTAGCCACTCCTTCACTGTGAGTCACGAGACCAATTCCGCGAATCTCCACAGCTGGAGCATTGTCGTTTTGGTCAGTCACTTCAATTGTCACAAAAGTTTTGGAGCTTTTAGGTTGAGGACCCTTATCTCTTGCCACCACATAGAAGGACAAACTGCTGATCTCCTCCCTATCCAGGGGACCTTTGACATAAATTATGCCAGTTGACCGATCAATTCGTAAGAGTTTTGGCACTGGGTCTACTGCTTGGTGAAGGGTGTACTCAATTTCTCCATTGGGACCCATATCAGAGTCATTTGCTTTGACCTGTAATCAAAATGAAAACTATGATTAAAAGCTATACATGACTACCAGTGTGCAGAGAGAAAAAAAAATGAGGGCAGTGGAGAATTTTCACATTTCCTCTGATTAGCTAATAAATAAATTAATGCACTGAGCAGCTTTTATGTACAGTATGTGTATTTCATAACCGCCCCCTTTTCACTACTTTTAATGTTTATGTCACTGGTCTTTTCATTCCTTTTTTGTAATTCTATTTCTATAAATGAGCTTCTGGAAAGGTTCAAATGAAAACATGGGGCAAAATATTCAAGCTCTATTTCTTTGATGGCAGTGATGCAATTTTACAACAGTGTGCAAAGAAAATCCTCCAGAGCGTCTTACTCCTACACTCAGATGTATGTCTATCTTTATTTCTGACAGTACAGTAGTGATAAGCAGCATGTACATGCATGATGTGCTAATTGTTTAATATTTTGAGTAATAATCCCTAAAATGTATATTTGAAAACTAGAATAAAAACAAATTAGATATAACTCATGAGTGACATATAGTGCATACTCAGGAACTACAGGCACAAGTGGCCTTAGTTTCTTGAAATCCTGTAATTGATCATCATTGAAATTTAAACCATAATGCTAGTGAAGATATTTATACACATTATAACCAAATGTCCCAACTCAATGCACAAACACGCAAACAGAAAAAAAAAACAGTAATTCAATACACAAATTGATTTAACATAACTTCTTTAACACAAATACATTTGTATTTCAATCTTACCTGCAGCACAGAGTGCCCCACTGGACTGTTTTCCGAAACCTCTGCCTCATATGTCGACTTCTCAAACTTTGGAGAGTTATCATTGGCATCGGTGACTACCACTCTCAGCAACGCACTGCTGTAGCGCTGTGGGTTTCCTCCATCCACTGCCTTGATGGTGAGGTCATAGGAATCCTTTAACTCACGATCTAAGTTGCCCAGGACAATAAGCTGCGGGAGCTTTTCCCCTCTGTCCTCAGCCACTTGTAAACCAAACAGGGTTGCCGCATCTAACCCTGCAGTCAGGGCATAATCAGCCACCCCGTTCCTGTCTGAGTCCCTATCTGTGGCTAGAGGGATGGAGAAAAGTGCACCCATCATTGTATTCTCAGGGACAGAAATGGTGAGCACAGAAGAGGGAAATTGAGGGGTGTTGTCATTGATGTCCTGTACCTCGATACGCCCTTCAATAAGTCTTGGGCTCTGGTTTTGTATCAGATCTGTCACTGAGACTTCAAACTCCAAGTAGCAGGGCCTACCCTTAGCCAGGGAGCGACAGTCCTTAAGCGTCTCTCTGTCTATAGGGATCTCCGTGGTGAAAATGTCTCCTGTCTTTCCGTCAACACGAAGGTAAGGGGCACCCACCTCCAGCTTGTACAGATGACCCGAGTCTGGCAGACCCTGGTCTGCTGCAAGACTACCAATTAGAGTGTTGGGGGGCTGCTCCTCTTGGACCCGGTACAGGATACTGCCTTTAGTGGAGCCACACAGCAGCACCAGGACCCACAACAGCACTGCTCGTAGATTCAGTTCCATTAGGTCATCAGAAGATCTGCCTGTAAGATAATAAAGAAGTTGTTTCCCTTAGAGAATGATTCTTGAGGATTTGATGGAAGCATAATTTTGGTCATTATTTAACTATAGCTGAAAAGGGAAATCACAGAACACACTTCAGAGGGACAAAAAGAGCAGAAAAAAGGTTTGTCTTCATTTAGTAGAACATTTTACCTCTAAGGCTATAAAATGAACCATTTTTTGTCAATAAGTTGTACCAATACCTACAGCATGCCTGTAAGCACAATATAATAAATAGAACAACAACAAAGGGAAAAAGAACCATGTTCAAAAATACAACCATAAATATAACGCAGTATGGTTTCTATTATATCCCAAAGCTTCAATAGCTTTAATGAACATCTCACTTTTTACAAATTCCATGTTGAAATTAATGTCAGAACAAGAAATAACATCTTGTGAGCTCAGAAGCAAAACAAACTTGAGGGCCAGTGTGGATTGTTTCAGCTGCTTAATCAAATAAAAATGTAATACAAAATCTGAGAGATTATATATAGCCTAAGAGACTCATTATTTCAATATTACACTACAAGGCGTTTAGTGGCAGAGCAGCTCAAAAACAATCTATAGCGTAGAAAATATTTCATAAATACATCCTTACAAATCTGCCAGAATGGTGTCTACAGATTGGACTGGTATCTGATGCATTTTATTGTCAGAGAGGCTCCTGAACATTGAGGTCTTGCACACCGAGGGTCATAAAGCCAATGAGGCCACTGCTCATCAGGCTGATTATGCAACTTGGCCATTATCATCACATGCAGCTTGCAACAATGCACAATGCAGAAATTTCCATCCACGCTCCACTGCTACTGGCTCGCTTAAACACTGGAATCATTATGTTTGATTTTGAACCTTTCAACTCTGTAATTATAACCCATTATTTTAGTGTCTTCTTTGATGTGTAGTCCCCCAGCTAAAAGAATCATGTCTTTTTTTTATGCTCCAACAATGTTAAACTATAATTATTTCCTCTGCTTGTGCGTGTGTGAGAACGTGTGACGTTTTTTAGTAAATAAGATGGCAAACTGACATAGAGGTTAAATATGAAGGTTCACTGCACATGGGACTTGTACTGGCTACATTTGACTAGTTTTGTATGTGACGTCTTCAAGGGTCTATTTACATATTCATATTTGTGTACTTTTTAAAAAATGCAATAATCTAATATGATGGATATGACTGAGATTATAATATATGCTCATACTTGCTCTATTAAATCCATAACATACTTGTAGTCTTTCCCAGACAAACCAGCCAATATGATCAAATTCCAGTCAATCAATCAATCAATCAATCACATTTTATTTATATAGGGTCAAACCATAATAAAAGTTATGTCATGACACTTTACATTTAGAGTTGGTGTAGACCAGACTTAATACTAAACGCAGTATATATCAGATTTCTCTGTCCTTAAAATTTCAATAATATTAATTTGCACAACTATGTATTGTGCACAGATGTCCAGTACCAGTCTCATATTACCATATACTTGGAAGTACATTTCACTATCAATTCTGTATCGTTTTAAAACTGAAAAAGAAAAATAGAAAACTTGCACACACTGTATATGTTATTTCCCAATACCTCAGGTTTAACAGTTTGGAATCTGTACTGGGACTGGGATCAGTGCATCCTATTTGTGACTGAATCAGTGTGTTGTTCTTGGGCTTGAATCAGTGCCTTCTGTGACTCCATATACGAAACAATGTTCCAGAGGAGAGCAAAGCAAATATGTATAAAGCTAGGCAGCAAAACACAAATATACAGAAATCCAATAAGAAATCCAATTCCTTCTGAATACATTAAAATTGGAAGTGCTGGTTATTGATGCGCTAATTGCTTAGTTATCGATGTGCCCCTTTTTACATTTGCAGGGGGAGCCTGTAGTCAATGTGGCGTAAATGGTGACTGTGTATTGTGTGTGTTCATGTGTGACAGGGAAAAAGGCAGGCAGGAGTAAAAAGATTATCCAAGGATACAATACAAAATACCTATTTGGTGCCCACAGCCGACAGTTCCTATTTAATCAACAGTGGTATTTAATGATATACAACAGGCACTCTGTATCTCACTATACTGGTTATTATACACATGTTACATGTAGCTGCCCCCTTAAAAAAAAAAAAAAAAAAAAAAAAAAGATATATTCACTAAAATGTATAACATCAATTTGCCACCATCAAATGATGTGTGCTTTTTAAACCTCACCACCTGCATCATCTGTTTATTCAGTTAACTGTACTGTTATTCACTATTAAATTTAAGTCTACAAAATCACCCTTAAAAGGGGCCATTTAAAAATGAAAACCATTTTTCATGTCATAATATTCCGTTTACCTATAACTGTCCCCCTTCCATTAAAGCCACTCCTAGAATGAATAGGCGTGCTTTGGTAGTGACATGATTGTTATGGTTGATGACACTCATGACTTAATGTCTTCCAGTTGGCCTCATGCCTGTCTTCCAGATGGCTCTGTGCCTGGCAGCCACAGCGAATCGGTGTTCTTTTTTTTTCTTTGTTTACATTTACATTAAAATTCATGTTGTTTGTGAAATCTGCCATTTTGCCATTAGCCAGTAGGAATCTCTTATCTGGAGAAGATTATTGACACCATGTTTTCAGGATTTTATCTCACATTTCTGCTCTGTCTCACAAATATTTTATCAAACATCTGACAGCTTCACATTTCTTTTCCTCCTCTCAAAGCAGCTAAAGGTGGCAGTGAAGGGAAACTTGTGCTGAAACTGCTAAGATTTTTCACTAGAGAGGGATGTGAGACTTTTTGGACTACTTCATGTCTCACCAAAGTTCACTTACCTGAACAGCAAAACGGATGATTTAGAACTGCTGAACACGACTAGGAGTGACATTTCCTGCATCTCAGCGCTTTTTCGCTGAAAAACTTGGTTATCATCTGCCATCCCAGATGGTGTGGTAGACCCATAAGACTACAAGCTGATTCAGGCAGATTGCAATACATAGCTCAGCATAAAATCAAAAGGAAGAACAAGGGGTGAGCTTTCCAGTGTGATCCAGTGTATCTATCATATTAGTATCCCAGTCAACCAATCTATAATCAAATTCTTCTTTGCTAGTTATAGATTTCGCTTACGTAGCGCCAACAAGTGAGCCGATCAGGCAGTGCAGCGTCACAGTTGTAAACAAGTGTGAGGCTGAGGAGGGTGGCTCTGTACTGTTAAAAATGATCCTGCCAAAAGCCTGTGGTTACGCTGCGCTTTTGTAATCCTCAGAAGTCTTTCATTTATGTGTTGTCGACCACTTCCTTCAGTTCCAAAAATCATAACAACACCACATAACAGCCTAGAGGTGGATGGTGATTGGGTGACCTCAAATACAGCACGTCTTGTATAAGTGTAGTACCCATTATATTTCCATAATGAAGGAGTGTTACAACTCTGCAAAGCCTAAAAACGCCATGCTGTAATTCTCAAAGCACTGTATACTGAGAAAAACATTCTGTAAATAGAAAAAAGTCAAAACTACACACTGAGCCAGACTCTTATAGAGTTGCTCCTGTGCTACAAATAATCTGAAGAAATATCCTTCCAAGTACGATCAAGGCATCCACCGTCCAGTGAGAACAAAACTTTAGGTCTATCACTGAAACAGCTTTCAGCACATAACTGCACGCTGTGATCATGCAATGGTCCAGATGGTTCCAACATAGAGAAAAGCTGAAGGCAGCCTGTACCACAGTATGAAGGTGGACCTTCAAAGACAGCCTCAAACGGCCTTGCTATTCGCTGCCATCACATGTGGAGAAATTTAACTTTGCAAGAAAGACTGCAGTCATGGAAAATATTACCCCGCAAAGGAGTTCAGAATCCTGATGAACCTTACAGGAAAGGTGTGCAACGTGTCAGAAAACAATTGGACAAAACCTCAGGTAAATTAAGACCATCAGGGGTGCCAAGTCTAAGTACAAGACCGGACTAGAGAGCCAGTGTTTCATGACTCATACTCAGCATGGCTATCGTTCAACAGCCCACAAGCTGCAGGAGAAGCTCACCGAAGCACAGCCCCTCACCTGCCAATGACCTCTATAGTTAGAAATGGCTCAAAGAGAGAGAGAGTCATATGGGAGCTGCCACTTGTGCTGATGTTTTACTGAAATATAGATACAGTATATAGCTACAGTACTGTTGCCAGAGAATGGAACATGAAGATGTTATTGCCTCAGGATAAAGTTTTTATAAAGGAAAAAAAAAAAAGAGAGGATTATTTTGTAAAAACTAATCTGGTTTTAAAAAACAAAACATATCCAGAAGAACAAAACTGTTTTTGAATTCAGTGCTCCTTATAAGTCAGGGGAAACGAAACATGTATCACTGACTCCTATCTTAGAAACATTACAAGCCCATTCCTCCACCAACTGCTGTTTGCTTACCTATTTGTCAGACACAATACAGAGATTTCTGTACCACCCAGGCCCCTAGGGTAAAGATTCTTGTTCATCCCCTCAGACTTTCAAACCATCATCCCTAAACTTCTCCACATGAGTTTTTCCAAAAGCCCTTTACACCACAGGCAGTTGTCAAACTGTCTTCAGGTATGTTGACATTTTGTAGGTGGGAGGAAAGGGAAAAAAAATAAGGTTAACTTGGGCTTTGTGGGCTAAATGTTGAGATTTTCAATGTTTATTTTGTGATTCTTTTCTATAGGAACACCGAAGTCAAGAATAAAACATCCCTATGAATGGGATTTATCAGCCTTTTTTGGTTTAACCCAACCAACCAGCATATTTATAGACTTGTACTTTTAATACAAAATGAATCTATAATGCTTCTGTCATCAGTAGATTGGCCACTTTTTCTTTATCAACTGCAGTGACAGATACCTTTTACAGTTTTGTAATGGAGTTTTGGCTTGATTTAAAGTACAGGAGAGATTAATAAGAGGAGTGCCGCATACAATAGTTGAGTGATGCTGTTATAGATTAACAATATTAAAGAATGAAGTACAATATAATTGTATTGCAGAGCATGTGTGCCTGTCCTGGTTACCATAGAGACAGACTATCTACTGACTGAGTCAACTCAGTGACTGACCGCGTGACATTTGCTCTTTAAGTCGACCACTCCACAGGTCCAGATGAGATGACTCAAGCATTCAATAAGCTATGGGGCGTAATTGTAAATCACTGATATGTCTAAAATGTGAGGCTGTGTCAGAAAATTTTCGACAGAATCCAAAATAGCATCGTATGCAAGAGACGTTTTCATGCACAGGCATCACCAGTCCTTGATGTTTTATTCCTCTGCAGAACCTAAATTCTTATCCCTTACTTGGGACAAATCAGGAGCATGAATTTCTACTGTAGGATGTGCTTTTCTCTGCTTTGCCGGAGTGTGGAAAGATAACAGATGATTTAATGATTTTCCCAAGTGATGTGATTTGATATATTGGCTGACTCTGCGCCTTTAGCTAGTATAACAGGTAAAATCCATTACCCTCCACCGCCATGATTTATGACGGGTAGTATCACAGCTATGGGTCTCCTTTCAGATGATCTACCAATAGAATTTACAGCAAAATATTACTCTACACACTTTTAGTGACTGTAAGGCCTGGCTAACAGTGGTGAGAAGGCAAAGGCCTTTGGCTAGAAACACTTACTAAGTGCATGGGCATTTGAATGAGCTCTTCATAGGCTACTCCACAGCACAAATACTGATGGAGGGTCACACCTTCAACCCAGAAAAATCTAGATGCATTCAGAGAGTATCACAGAGTTTAAAAGGGAGATATCAACCTTCTTGGTCGGTCACATACTCGGTTGCTCTGTGTGTCAGACCAAAACCAGTTTAATTGAATTTCACATGTCTGTGTGACTAACTCTAACAATTTTTAACTATTTTTGAGCATAAGTAAGTGTTTTGCACCCATTCTGATGTTAGATATGTTTACTAAAAGGCAAACAGACTTACTTAAGAAATACTGTGATGAAATATCCCAGGCTATTGAAAAGTGTAATATAGATAGATAGATAGATAGATAGATAGATAGATAGATAGATAGATAGATAGATAGATAGATAGATGTACTGTAGAACTAGGTTATGGCCCATTTTGATCTGGTCTGTTTTGATAGCGTTGGAGCCCATAGTACGTGTGGGAACTTAGACCGACATCACTATGTAGAGCAGACTATTAAAATGTGCCTGGTGGTCTGTGGAGTGGCAAGAAACAACACCCCAGACTCTCACCGGAGAGCAGAGGAGATTACCCGTGTGCGCAGATCAAAGATTTTTCCACCAATCTTAAACATAACTATAGATTAGTTGTTAACATAGCAGGGTATATGTCTAATTATAAACGTTTCCCAAAAAATCGTTTCTGGCGAGTAAACAGCCTCAAATAAAGATCCACTAATAAAGGCAATTAGTGTGATGTTTGCGCCTGGTATAAAAGAGACTGCGCGAAAGCGATGATACAAATGGATCAGATTTTCTGCTTCACAGATTCATAATGGTATAATAAAATGCAATTAGCCGATGGCCAGTAAATATCAGATTGAAACGCAAGCACTCATATTTTAGCTCAAGTGCGATGATATGCCGACTTAATGACTTAATACTATTATTCACGGAGGCTATACCTCAAGTCCTGTTCGGATATTTTAATTTCAGTGCGTCTTCTTATCAATCATGCTGCGCATCATTTATCTGAGGTTGAGAATTTGTCTACTGTTGCCTTCCTTTCTCTGTGTTCTGTCAACCTGTAACACCGAGCAGCTGGCGATATCAGCCTGTCTATGATAAAGTGCATCATGGACAACTTGTTGTAGTCTATACAGAATCCATTTGACGCACAAGAAGTACATGTTTCCAGGAGAAACTTCAATCGCATCGCGGCAACATGAAGCTCAGACGATTGCATATTTCGAACAAATCAAAGCAACTTTTTCTTTTTTTCGCAGGTTTATTTTGCAGTCATGTCCATACCTGAGTCAGAGACTTCTCTATGAGCGCTTGACGCGTTGCCAAACGGTCCGCAGCTGATATATCCACCGGTGATCCCAGAGGCTGGTGTCCAAACCTCCAATCTCCGTCACAGTGCAGCAATCAAAAGAACTTCAGGAAGCTATAATATCCATTCAAAGCAGTCATAACTTCCATTAAAAAGAAAAAAAAAAAAAGAAAAAATCAGGATCCTCTGTTTACCGTGATCCGGTTGGTTTGTCGAACATTAACAGATTTCTGTCCGTGTAAGTTATGAGCGCGTATTGATAGATTATTCTACTTTAGAGCTGGGAAATAAGGAGTCTCATCCCATACGCACAACCTAGTGTGTTCCATTTCCGATCCTCAGTAAATGATCCCTGCCAAGATTTGCACTCGTTAGCGCATCCCTTTAGTCCAAGTTTGTCCAGCGCTCCCTCTACACCAAGAAACCTAAAGCGCACTCTCAAGACGCAGTGACTGCGGGAAAGACAGCAACATAAATGTCATTTTTGCAAGGCAAGTCGATAAAGCTAAGCGATCCTTAACAAGAAGCCCATCTGAAGCATTTCCAGAGAGCAAGTGGTGAGATATTGTGGGTAGGTTAGTTGCTCCCCTCTCTCCCTCTCCCTCCCTCCCTCTCTCTCTCTACTCATCAGAGCGTGGGAGGAGGTGGGGCTCCCATCCACCGCAGCACACAGCAACTTCACACTCAACATCACATTATCCTGGGCTGTCTACCAAGAAATTGTGTGATTCCTGCAGTTTAAGAAGATCTCATCGAACTAGGTCACCTCGATTTTTTTTTAAAGCACCTTATTAAATAGGAGAAACTGGCCATTTACTGGGCGTGCATTGCGTTTCTTTTATTCCTGCAGAGTTCCTATTAATATCAAATGGCCCTTTTGTGCAGCTTATCTAAATTTGATGTAACAGGTAGCGTGCACTGACAGTTTACTTGTTGATATGCATTCCATGTGGTAAAATGAGTGGCCTAAAATGGAAGCTGGTTGGCCACTATTTATTCATTTGGCGCCACCCTCAGGCGGTTATAATAAGGAGAGGAAGTAATACAGTTCTGTGCATCAGCTGAGGAAATTAGGGGAATTGATTTTTAACACTGTTTGATGTCGGAGTAATGCATATTATAATGTTTCTTGCCAGTGAAGACAATATCTGTCTGTTACAAAATGAAGGCTGTGCTGTTTGGTGTACACGGGGAAAAATACCTTTGTTATGTTTGACATCATCTGCAGCAGTGTAATTAAAAAACAATGCATTTGCTCAGGGCTATAAATCAGCATGGCTCAGCAGGGAGTGAAATCCATCCCACGCCACAGTTAGCCTGCTCCCTTTCTTTATTTCCTTCTTTCTCTCTTTCTTCCAAAACACTGATGCCAGTGATCATAACTGCTTAAGCATGAGCAGCAGACCAGGAGCAATGAGTCAAACGAGGGTTTTGTCACAAAGGAAAGCCTTGAGCAATGTCCTCCGGAGAAAACTTGATTTCCTATCTTACCCAGGCATTCTGAAGCAAGAGTTTATCAGAGTGTTTCCAGTCTGTGATCCTTTACTCCTCCCCCATCTCTCATTAGCTGCAAACACACAGCTGTTGGGTTACCTCTCCAGGGCTCCCATTAAGGGCTGCCACTCAAGCTTACAGTGTCCCCGAGCCAATCATATTAGAGCTCCCGCCCACGCACTGCCACGGCTATGCAGCTCTTCACCAGCCTTACTAATAACATTTAAGTATTTTCACAGGTGGCCCATAAGTTGACAGAAAATTGAACAGGTAGAGAGATGGGAAAAATACTAAAACAACATAAGTAGCATTTATGGTACTAATGCATGGAATAAACATGTCCAACAGACATACGGCAGAACATTTATGTCACATCATTACTGCTGATTTACATGCGGAACACTTCACCGGAGACAGTTTATTTATTTTTTTTTATTTTTTATTTTTTTAGAGAAGTGTTTAACCATTAGTTTTGTTTTAGTTTTCTTTCAATCATATGTACGTAAATAGAAATTGAAGGCAACTTTTCCAGATGATGACACATAAATCTTTTTTTTTTTTTTTTAATTTTTCATTATGGATTGAGTGATTGATTAATTGATCATTTATTTTGGGCATCTCAAAACACAAAAATAACATAATGAATATACTATATTTACAAGTGAATATACATATACACGCTTGTATACACGCTTGTATTGCATTTACATATGTCTTACACATAAACATACATAAACACATACTTTACATATGTTTGCCTGAAAAGGAGTGGGAAAACATACTTACTTATACTGTCATTTATACCCACCTGTATTCCGTAGTCGTATATTGTTTAGTGTAAATTTGTTCAGCTGTTTCCTATTAGTAAGTGTAACATGTAGGATTGAGGCGAGACTTAATCAACACTATTTTCTATTGCAAATGTATTCATTGCAACATGCATATCAACCTACCACATATAAAAGGGTTGTTGTCATGTGTTTTGTTTTTAATATGAACAGTGTAAAAGTAGAAAACTAATGTGTTCTATCAGAAGAGATGAGAACAGACTCATTTCGATGTATGGTCGAATCAGTATTCCAGTCTAAAGATGTCAGTTATATGAACATTTTCACTAGATCTTTTTTTATTTCCAGATGAACAGCAGAGGCAGGCTGAGGTCATGATTCAACAGTGGTATTTATCTGTTTCTGTGGGTTGAAATACTGTTTCATTTGATGTCTAGTCAGCTTAAATAGCAGCGTTTTCTGATTCCGACTCACCTTTTCCTGGTAGACGTATCTGAATATGAGAGAGAGAACCGAGGACAAGGCAAGGGTAATCTGTGTATCAGAACAAAGAGGATGCCCTCCAACACTCCCAAATTCCCCACAAAAGTCCCGCCCGCTTTATCTGACTAACCCATTATCTATAACCAGTGCACTGAATATATTACAGCCTTGTGCTTCAGAGGTTTTAGGCACTGTGTGACTGTTTCAAACCTCATTTAGCCCTGTGAGTATATTTAATTGTAATCATGTAAAAGTATGGCGAGGGGTTTTTCTGTAACACATACAGTATTTATGGAATTAATATCAATCAATAATGAAAACTTTAAAGATTGAAAAATCCTATGAAGACAAGTTCATGGTTTGTTTGATATGTGCATGACATTTTTGCATCTCTTTTTGCACCACATATCATACTCTGGTTGGCGCTGGTTGTCCATCATTAAAAACACATTTTCACAGAGACACTCAGAAGAAACAAACACATGGTAAAAATCAGGGAATATATGCACACAAATTCAAAAACACCAAACACCAGGCACATTTTAGATGGAAAAATTGAAAATTAAATGTGAAATTAAAAATCTATTTCAGTGGCCACAAATCGGCGTACACGATATACACACAAGTATTTCATTCCACTGTTCACATCCCAGTCATGTTTCTACCATTGACAGCTGATATAAAAAAAAAACAAAAAAAAACCCACTGTGGCATCACAAGACCCCTTTCAAGCCAGGCGGCTTATTGGGCCGGCGCTGACCTCCAGTTTCTGTAGTGCTAAACAGAAGAGAGTATATAACTCCCCTTGGATGGGACTCTAGTCCATCACAGGCTAGTCCCCCAGCAGAAACTCATACTCATTTTTACAGCTGAATCAACTGGAGCAAGTCAGGTGAAGTATCGCGCTCAAGGACACGTGATCATAAGGTGTGCCCAAAAGTGCAACTAAGCCCACAGGCATCGGTGCAGCAGCAGTTTTCTGCCATATGAGAGTGGATGTGGGTTTACTCTTTAAATGTCACCGCAATCAAAACAGAGTCTGGAAAATGTTTAAAACTCAGCTGCAGGATAAAAAACAGAAAACCGCATTCCTTATGTTTCCGTTGCTCTTTCTGAGGAAGACATTGAGTTGAAGAATCTGTTGCATTCACATTTGTAGCACTTGTGGAGCGGAGCAGATACAGAGGGGTCAACCTAAGGACTCAAGGGACAGTAATACATATACACAACACACACACACACACACACACACACACACACAACCTCTACTGATACAAAGCAAAGCAAGTCAGCAAATTTGATGTGAAAGTAAAAAAATCTAAATTGCATATTGGTATTAAAGATAATAATGCTATCCAGACTTTTGCAACAGATCTCAAAATGAAAGCACATATTCAGAGACACTGGACATCACACTGCAGAGCATTTATTGACTTCAGAAAAACACATGCATCATCCTCAGCGTTGATTCCTAAATTTCTTCCCCTGGTGTATTTATTAGCACTTGTTGTAACTTTCCCAACAGTAAAAAAAACAAAAAAACTCCTTCATTAGAGCAAATCTCATGCGCTTACATCTCTTCTACATGACTCATCTCTTTCCTGTCATTCCCTCTGATACACACGTATCTTCCTAATACTATAACTGTGTGAAATAACTAACTTTGTCTCATCCAGATTTTAGTTTGAACTGTGCAGTTGGTTTCATTACATCACTAATTCATTACACCACTTAAACCCCCACTTGGTGAGAAGAGTAAGACATGAGGATTATTCACAGTATAATGGGTGCAAAGTAGGTTTAGCTTTGTAAACCGCCTTAATGAACCTGACGGTATATCACTGCAAAAGATTCAGTGCCACTATAAACAAACAGAAGACATATAAAACTGCATTTTATTCCACTCAACAGATATGCAAGATTTAATATGACAATGCATCAGCTTTTATACTTTGAAATGTTAGCATATCTTACATGATAATGGTGTGGCTTTTCTCCAAAATCCACCTGATAACTTGGTTATTTTATGTCAAAAAAAAGAAAAAAAATGCATTCTGGGAAAAAAAAATCCTTTACTTTGGATCCACTGATCTATCAACTGAAATGTGTTAATAGACAACTGATTTCTTAATGGGTAACTGGCATCTGAGAAGCTTTAAAGGAGCTGTGTTTATAACGTTGTCAGCACCACATGAGCAACTCGCCATCATGGCTGTCACGATTTAACTCGCTGTGCGTGTTTCTGATTGGCAGCTACACAGGCTGAACAATTTTTCCCACTAATATTTCCACCAGCAGCTGTCAATTTGGTTATCACTTCGCATCATGCACATTTGTTTATCCTCTCCAAACAACATCATACAAAAGACAGGTGGGCAGCTTAAGCAGTTAAGACAGACGCCGGTGCACTGAAAAACCCGGAAAGTTTACAATGAGCATGATACTGACATTCAGTAGTGAATGTCGTGAAGAAACGCTGGCAGTGGTTAAGGTCAAAGGTTAAGGTCAGGTTAAAACCATGTTTCTACTGGCATGGTTGTTATTTCCTTATAAGGTTTGAGCTTCAGTCCCTCCAGACTACGGTATATGTACACATTCATTTTACGTACAGCTCCTGCCTCAAGCCTTATTCTTGGGGAGAGTATACTGAACTTAAATCAAAACAAGAGGGAGCATTTGGACTTATGTTTGGCCCCATGTGGTTTGGTTAATTAACAGAATGGGCTCTCAAGCAAGGAGAGAGTATTAAGAGATGGGAGGATCTGTGTCTCTCCTCCCTCTTGTTGAAGATGCAATATTTGTATATGGGAAAACACGACGCTTTTGAAAATGGCGTCTGAATCTTCTCAAAACTGGACCTCAAACATGTAACCTTGGACTACATCTTTAAAAATTAATATCCAAGCACTTGCATCGTGAGCGTGCACTAGAGAGGTAAATAATCCTGTTATTGCTCTGTATATAACGTTTCTATGTCTTAAACTCATCCCTCCTTATCTCATTCACTGCATTTATTCCAGGTTTACAGCTCAAGTGTTTCAGTGTCAGGCTTTCTTTTACAGAGGGTGTGTGTGTGTGTGTGTGTGTGTG
>JAPQRQ010000007.1:12828390-12839702 GCA_037367365.1 Apogon talboti | reverse complement strand
GGGGGGGTAGGGTGATGATATACTCTATGTTCAACCATGCCAGGAGCTACAGTACTTTGCATTTCCTGTTTTTTCCCACACATTGTTTATATTAGCTACTGGGTTGGGATTATAACCACAAGATCCTGACGGTTAGGCATCCAATAGCAACAATAACATTTCTGATAGTCAAACAGTAGGCTTTAAACACTCCTGCAGTCATTTGCTGCACAGCACTGCTTCTAACCCTACACTATCTAAAGCAACCACGAAAAAGAGAGTAAGACAGAACAATTTAAGCTACTTAGCATTTTAGTCCTGCTTTTTGAAAAGATTAAATTATGCACAAAGTCATAAATAAATTCTATAGATTTAAATGGATTTGCAAATGGAAGCATTCATCGAGGATTTCAGGATGAATCACAGACTTGAATAATTAAGTTGTTTTGTCTTATTTTCCACTCATATCTTTAATTTCTTGTGTGTTGTGCCAAAGCATTCATCTGATTAAAAGTCACTATTAGCAGTGGAAACATTTCAAGATTGTCATCCAGTGTTAGATGTAATTTTTAGGAAATTGAGCTCTCTAGAGTTTTGAGCTGCAGTATACAGTAAGTTACGCAACTACTTGGCTACATTTGAACCAAGTAACATCTGCAGAGTTGCCAGTGGTAAGTTAAATGGATAAAAGATGATCTGTATAAGCAACAGGTCAAGCCCAGATGTCCTGTTTTAGATACAATGTTGCTCATGTTGGTTCAGTCCAAGAGACAAATAATTTTCTGATCCACTTTCAATTGCGTCACCACTTACGCATATGATGTTTGTATATCTACAATACAATTTTACAGGTCAAAAAAGTTGCAGTTTGTGGTAAATGGTAATAATGAAGTAAGATCTAGTTTAGTGTGAAACGGCTCAGTGGACTGCATCTTTCGACACATGAAATACATGTTACCTTGATATACTTGCGAAGGACATAAAAAAGTATTAAAAGAGGTGATAATCTTATAGTCTTTTGATTTATATGTCTGTATACTGTAGTCTGATACAGATTTACAACAAACTGTGACTTTTTTGACTTAATACAGTAAATTGTAATTTAAACATACACTCATCAAGGCATAGTTAACCTGGAAGCAAGAAAAAATTTGTGCATTCACCATTAACTACAATCCAATTTTTTATTTATTTTCCGAAACAAGGTCCCATGGAGCACAACGGAAGGGGTGGGGCATCACCTCTCTATAATGAAAATCCAAGAGCAAGATAGAAAACTACAAATGGAGTCAAAGTGACCAGAGACCAGTGGTTCACTCTTCTTCTTGTTACACAGTAATATTAAATGACAAATTTTGACAAATTCCCTCCATTTCCACTGATGAGTGTAACTGAACTGGTGCCAACTGGTTGTTCATCCATTTTACTTTTTTTCATTTCCAGCCTCTGCCTCTAAATTTAAGTTTCATCCTTTATCCATGCTCTATCTTTTTGCCAACTTACATGAAAATTGTTTCATTTTTTCTTTCATATTTACACTAGTTTTAATCATTTAGCTATATGATGTTTAATATGAAGACTCCCATAGGCTGACTATTTATCTTGTACATCACAGAACAGTCTGTTATGTACTCTGTTGTGTGTTTTATTGTCTAATATACAGTTCAGGTGTGGCTATAGATCCAATCATCTCCCCTGTCTGTAGTGGCTGAGCAAACTGTTTACCTACACTCCTTATTTTACAGCTTTTCACTAGAAACCACCTACTTAGGTTAAGATCAGTTATATACAAACCACGTGTGTTTAATATCATGGTTTTGGCACAATCAAGATATATCAATAAAATGTAGAAAACTGTGTTGACATTAAAACTTAAAAAAATATCTTGAAATACATGGACTGCTAGAGAAAAAACAGTGAACATATGAAATGTCTCTGTATTAAACATATTGCTATTTTCATTATTGAACGTTGGTAAAATATGATCTAATTTTCATAAATTTAATAACACTCAACATCTGATTCAAGCCTCCACAGAAATTTTGGCAATGGGCTACAGCAGGAAATCAGTTTTTTCCATTTTGAAATGATTAAAATCTACTTAATGAAGACCACATTTACAATACACTAGATAATACCAAAATACTTTTGTATCTGTTTGGATGCATAGCAATAAAATGAGAGCATCTGTCGTGTGTGTGTGTGTGTGTGTGTGTGTTATTGTCACTAAGCCTGTCGTACAAACCCCGCTGCCTGCAGTAAAACAGTAATAGATAAGTTGCTTCCTTTAGAACAGCAGCCTTAGACCAAACTCACTGATGAAAGATGGTGACCCATTCACTGGTTCACTGCGACATCCACTAATTGCCTTAGCTAGCTGTAGATATTACCTGAAGTGAGAATAAATGATCAGAACATTGACAAATCTCACCCACACAGTTTTATTTAAGGGTATTCATTGTAGCCAGACAAACTGTATATGATAAAGTCTGTTCTTGGCTTAATCAAACTACCTACATATTCTAATTTTACCTCATGCTACTTTACACTTATGCTGATTCCAATTAACCTTTAAAAATAATATTTAACCTGCATGTCTTGCAAATTGTTTTTAGGCATGTCTGGCAAATTGCCTTCAGGTATAGACCTTGAAGGCAAAACTAATTATTTCTGTGAGCATATTATGCACTAATAAACTTAAACAGAACTAAACATGCTGTGCAGTGCTCGAAGTCATATTAAAGCACAGTTTGGTTTTCACTGATGGCATTTATACTGGTGACAATGTTGCGCAAAAGTGCGAGACACAGTAGGACAGATGCCTGCAAGCATATTTTCTGCTTATAACAGACATCAAGATCATACATTCAGTCAACATTTTATTGTTTCCTCTGCACTGCACTCAACATACAGCGCATCACACCCACAGTCAATATGCCTAAAAGAATAAATCAATTTCCGACATAATTCAATTATACTGGCAGTTCTCAGCATTCCACTTTCATCTAAACTATACCTTCTCTCCCTGTTGCATTCTTGTGAGTGCTCATCTTTATAAATATTCACAGTTTATGGCCCATACAAGCACTGTACTAACTGAAAAAGTTTCTTGGTGATACATATTGAGTTGTATTTGTCTTTATTTTTTCTACTTCACTACTTCAGTTGGTGTCTAGACAGCACAAGTTTTTTTTTCTCTTCTTTTTCTAAAGCAACCATTCTTTGCACTTGAATTGTAAATATACAGAACTAGCACATTGACCCGTGGTTCCCCACAGGTTCTAGATCCTCTGATACAGTTCCTTCCTTTACTTCCTTGGTAAATTCCACCGGCATTTTCAGTTGAATAACCTCTCAGCTGGCATGTCTGTTTCTGCACATGAAATTTGACACCATGGCAACATGGCCCTATTGTTTATCTGTTGCTAGGTAACCCACTTCAATGATGATTCTATTATTCTGGGCATATCAACGTGATTGTAAGGCTATTGTATTCCAAAATTACTAATATCTCGCAAAATATTGGTCCTATCAACTTTCCGTTTTCAGTAGTCTCTTCCTCGACCAAAAATACATAAGTATGCCAAACTGCAGTAGTCAGCTCTTTCCGGGTTTTGTGTGATGCCCGAGACACACACACACTTCCCTTCTTCTAATATAGATAATGAAAGACCTGAAGAGGTGCATCGGTCAGATTTAATCAGTCCTTTAAATGTCATAAAGGTGAAGTTTGCAGTAATTGTGAGGGCTATTCAACCCACATGATGTTGGCAGTTTTGTATAAAGCACAGGTATACCGCATCTATGTCATTTCTAATTAATATGGATTATAACTGCACGGAAATAAAGCCGTTGTAATCTAAAGTGGTACATTAAATACTGCACTTAGGCCGAATCCGTTGTGTAGTATAAGTGTTTTAGCTTGTGATTTGGAGCAAACTGAGAAAGTCTGACTTATTTGGCACAAGCCTCTGAGGCCAAGCAGAGAGGCAATTTACAGGAGTTGGATATAATCAAACAACAGCCATCTAAAGCAATGAGCATCAGCCTCACCATATATACTGTTTTTGTAAAGATTATTCAATTCAGTATTGAGAATAATGGAAGGACAAACCATTAAAAGGTAGCCTATATATGTTGTTTAACGATTACCTAAAAGTATCATTAGAGTGTTAACAATGAAGAGTTCTGTTGTTGTGCCAAAGACACCAACATATTCACATGTATAAATGTGAACTGGATATATTTACAGATTTATGTAACCACTAGAGGCAGTAGTGAGTCACTCTGCTGGTTTCCGGTGGTCAGGAAAACTAATGCCACATGGCCTTTGACCAAAATGTCAGCAAGTGTCCAGATGGGATGAGAATCACATGGAAACAACTTTCAGAGTCAAAGAAAGTGACAAAATGATAAAAGCTAGAAGCATTGTTTTCACTACACAGCTTGAAAAGAAAAGAATGGAGTTTGATGTTGAAATTTCTTCTACACGGGTGAGTTTGATTATGAGGCCTATGAAGGTATAAAGTTATTACTTGATGTTATTATGTTTGCTCCGTTCGTTGATCCACAGTTCAGACTAAACTGTGACAGTTCTGACCTTATTTGGACGATTCCAGACAGATCTTTAGTGCAGCTATTGACAACACACACCCTCTCATTGTTGTCTGTCTAAAAACAGTGTTAAGCTAACAGCTGTAATGTAAACTATTGGCTAAAGCAGGAATTTACAGTATGTGAAGGTTACGAAACACACTGTTACTTTAATTGGCTGTAAAAGGAACTGCTTTTTTATTTGAAAGAGAAATCCTGATAATAAACATAACACTGATATATGTATTATAATGAGCTTGATACTTACTCAGTGAGTGATACAGTCTGTGGATACGTAACATTGATTTTTTAGTGGCTTTACTAGTTAAATGTGTTCTGATGCATCACTTCCCCCTGTTGTTGAGAGTTTGGAATATAAATACATAAAACCTCTTTAATCTTTTTTGTAAGTGCTCTCGGTTATGATTTGGAACAAACTCAGAAGGCCTGATTTATTTGGCATGAACCATTGAAGCCAAGCATAGAGGGAATTAACAAGAGGAGGACACAATAAAACAACAGCCATCTAAAGCAATCTAATAAACAGCCTTGCAATATGTACTGTTTTGGTTAAGTTTACGCTGTTCAGTATTTCAGAACAATTGAAGGACGAAGGGAACAGATGATTAAAACTATTTAACTCTAGCCAGCTAAATATTTTCACAGAAAGTAAATATAATAGTCACTCTTGAGTATCATTACAAGTGAGTCAAAACCAGTGGATGCCTTTAAAAACCAACTTTAAAAGCAAACCTGTTTAATTTATTATACAGTGAATTGCCTTTTAGTCTAGTCCCAGATTCCAAGTATTTCGCATTAACAAATCTTTACAATTGCCAAAAAGTGAAACAGAATCACATCAGCAATTTCAAAAGTCTATATTTTAACAACGGCATCCTTTCAGTGCAATTTTCCCAGTAATAGAAAGTAATTTAAAGAAATCATTGTTTCCCATCTCCTCAGTAGGAGCCAATATGGCAGACATCCAACATCAGAGACACAAATCCAGCCATAAAGTGTTTTCATTATTGTTGACCATGTTTATAATAAAGCATATAGATGAGAGTATCCCTTTAAAAGTGTACACCCATGTGGTCTTATAGGCCAATTTGGCTGAAAAATATTCTGCAAATGACATCTATATAAGAATATCCACTGGCTGAAAATGAAAGAAATGCTTCTTGCTTTATTGTGAATCCAAATAGCTTCTTGAAAAAGACAGAGGCTGCAGGCTGCCAATTGAATACTTTCGGGAGAGGAGAGAAGGCAAAACATCTGGCCTCCAAATTTTAATTAGACTTACCAATGGGATTTCTTCCATCTTATGCACTGGGGTATTTCTCATCCTTGTGGGATACTTCAACATGATGTGAAAAAAAATAAGTATAAACTATTAATTTACAGCAGAATAACATTCCATTTTCAGAAATGCTGCCTGACCATCAAAAACAGTAAATACTATCAACCCTTCTGGAAAACTCCACATGTAAAAAGTCCAGTACTTTCAACCAAAGCCACAGACCAGGGCATTATTAAACTGGGGCTAAGCTGTAAACAAGAAAAGTTATTTTGTGGGGTTGCTTGTTTGCTTTAAGATTTTACATGCTCAAATTGGAGTGGTTCAACTCAACCGCAACTGCTACTGAAGCAGAAAATGGACACTTATCATAGAAAATACCCTGCAGATATCTTATATCACACTCAAAAGAAGAAAACTGCTGCTTCACTGCTCTATATGGCTTCAAAGATTTGAGCATTAATCTTTCTTATTCCATTCTTAGGGTATTCTCTTAGTCATCATTATACATTGTGTTTCTCGACTGGCCAGAACTACCCTTTTCTTGAGCTCAAGTAGGCCATACTTTTATTTTCTAAAGAGGGATAACTTGGAAAGTCTTACTATTATTTTAGCTATAATATGCAGCTCAGTAGTGCAAGGGCTTGTAAGTCTTTTCTGCTGACTTAAGCTTGGACAGACAGTAAAATAAAATAAAAAAAAATTATTAAAAAAAAGACCTTCATCATCTCTGCCCCTCTGCTGGGGATAGACTGCTAAAAGGCTTCAGACCTTAGTAACTTGATAGGTTAGTGAGATTAAAGCAGTTATAAGGGCTGTGAATCATGAATAAATCAATGATGATGTTTTAATGTACACCTTTAGGAATCAGTTCCATCTATGAGAGTTCATTTTAACCCAATCCTCTTCCCAGCATTCTTTTATTCTCATTATTTAACCCAAATAGGTGAAATACATTTTGGTTAAATAGAGTTCAGTGAATACCTGTTATTGACTAGAGGTGAGGAAGACGCCCTTTTAATGCAGATAGCATAATTAAAATCATAGGGCCATAATTGTGAGGCCAGTAAATCTTCACGCCTCTACTTGTAATGTGCTGCAGAGTTTATGTTTATTTTTGTAATGTCACACAAATACGGGCATTGAAAAGAAAGCTGTTTATATCAGAGCGTTGGAGTGTAATGTAGTGTTTGAATACCACTTTCTAAATAAAATATTGTATTGACGAAAATTAGAGATTAATCACCCACTGGTGGGACATTTTCCAAACTATGAGTATCGGTAGAAGTGGGTGCAGATAGTAGTGGATGATAATATCTAGATTCCAAACTGTGAAAAAGATACATCAGAAATAAGACTGATTAATTTAGGTATTTATTACTTTGACTGATGTTCAGTTTTTATGTTTGGTAATAATCATCGGGATACTTAAAAAGTGAAAGTTCCACACATGTCAAAATCATTTTCGGTGTAAAATTGTTCAAGGATGGTGAATTTTTCCTGCTCCAAACTATCATTACTATATCTGCCTTTAAAAAAATCCACCATCACTCAACGTCTTATTGAAATTCAACAGAGAGGTAGCCGCAACATAGACAGTTAAGGCAGTGAAGGTGAATCTTCTGTGAATCAGTCGAATTCAGTCGAAGTCCATTTTCACAAATATTCACATTTCACTTCGTTACACTGAAGTAAAAACATCAAATCTCTTATAATGGGGGTTTGTTAAAAACCGCCTTATGTTTTCAGTGTGGTCGGATAAATACCTTCAAGGAATGATTTCAAGTCAAAGTGTGTACTCATTCGATCGCTCTCCTTAAAAAATTGAAAAAGACAATCAGCTATTCATTGCCGGGGGGGATGGCAGGGAAAAGTAGAATTTAGGAATCAACGTTTAATTATATAATAGTTTGTCCATCACAGAGAGAATCCAGGAGGTACACTGACTGTACCAATTTATGCTCCCGTGGTAGGATTTTCTCAAAGCCTGAGGGCCTGGAAAGAAAAGGATGAATAGCCTTTGGTCTTTAGTCTAGACTACAGAATGGCCAGGGGGGGTCCAGAGATTGTCAGGTTGCACACACAGCTGGGTTAAAAGATCAGAGATAGCTTGACTCAAGACTTAGTGAGGGGAGCGTGTTCTGAGTAATCAACGTAAAATAACAAACACCAACAGAGAGACAACGGACATATAACGCGAACTGACAACCAGAGCAGTGAAGGAAAAATAGAGTTAGTAGGCTCTGACATGTGTTTGGGCTTCTTCAATAGCTTAGCAGCAGGTTTTGCCACAATTTGCCACACTAAACTGAGACAGGAGAGAAGTGCATTCCACTTGTCAAGATAAGTGTACAAACCCACTGGTACGACATCTTTGAGTCATTGGAGTGTGTTTGTGTGTGTGTGTGTGTCGGGGTTACCGCATAAACTGTGTAGGCCCTTCAGTCTGAGATCCAGGATGGAAAGGATGGTTAATTAAATGAGTAGGATGGATGAATAAACTACAGTACTTTAGAGGGAGAACTTCAGGTTTATACATCCTTCTTTCTTTTCAAAGCCTCACGGCACAGTCATAAATATTATTTAAGCTACCTGTAAAGCATGTGATATTCCCATAATTATGACACACACACACACAGTGGAAAAGTGAATGCCATATTTATTTTCACAAATGTCTAATTACACTTGTCATCTTATTCCTAATGAAAAGTCAGGCATACCTCTTTATCAATTTGTGAATGCAGATGAGGTGTTAAGATTGTATATTCTGGATTTCTTTGTAATTAGTGGTTATAATTGTGCCACAATGACTTCAACGCTTGACGCAGGACATATTTCTAACTAAACTGGATGACAGCTTAATGTTAGCACGTCTGTTCCTACTTTTGCGTGGTAGCATTAGAAATATAATAATAATAATAATGATAATAATTTAGACTGTGGTCAATTTAATGACTTGTTATGGGCTGTTTGGTGAATACCCCAACCCCCCCCTTTCTTTTTTAAATTACACTTGCTGGGGATGAGTCCCTCTGAATGTATCTGCACTGTGAGTCATTACCAGCAACAGTCACCAAGTCAAGATAGTGGCAGTGTATCAGTGGCAGTAGTTGTCTGAAGCTTAACAAATTTAGACTTTTCATTAGTGTGTCTGCATTCCTCACAGAGAAAAAAAAAAGAAAGAAGAAAATCCTGTGTGTCCTGTAATGCCAATTTATAACCCGTTAAAACATCTCGTTTGCTATTGGCTTTCACAACATCAATCCAGCTGTGTCTGTTTTTTCTTTCAAATAAATGCTGCTAGATTTAAGGATGAAGTGGCCTCATCTCTCCACTCCGTCTTAGATTTCAGCAGCATTGCCTCCATAAATTTTCAGTTACTAGATCCCGGTAATCCTTGTACGGGCCTACAGGACCAGCTCCCTGTTTAAAAGGTTCTAAAAGGTCTTACACAAGTTAAAATCCTGAGGACTGTTTAGACCGGTGTTGAGATAACTCACCTCGCTTCTAGGAACCATCATCAGGACATCTACTCTCATTCCTGTGATAGCAACTTTCAGCCGGATAGCCTCCTTTCGCCAAAGGATTCCATCTGTCATTGCTGTTAACAGTGTTTTCCTCTTATTGATCTGTCCACTCTGTGAATCGCTATGTTTGGTTTTAATGTCTAGGATGAAGCCATAAGACTTATAGTGGACAGACTAGAACTGCCGTTACAAACCTCACATACACACAAGAACTTTTTCAATCCATACATTGTATACCTCGATCAAAGCTGTGGGATTTTGAAGATATTATTTCAGTGGTAATGGTAATGGTCTATTTTATGGTATATGGTATATAATGGTATATTTTATGTTACTGAAAAAAAAAAAAATAATAATAATCAAAAGGATCTGTCCTGTGACAAACAGTGAGGTTAACATAGAGTTAACATTAGCTTAGTGTTACTGTGCTCAGTTTTATTGTTCCTCCTATATAAATGTAGCACAGTTTTTTATGTTTTTGTCATGATTTTGTTGGTTTATAATAATAGCACTCTAAATGGTATTAGCGGGTGCACAGCCAATAGCATTTCTATTCGATATATTAACATACCCATTAAAATGTGTGGTTTTTAGATGAAGTCATTAGTGTTTCATGTATTAGAGTGGAGTTAAAGTTAATTTTAAGTGACACTAAGTTGTTAAGATACAATATTTGTTATGTTCTGTCTTCTACTGTTTTGTTTTTATTTTTTGTTGGGAAATGCAGTTTTTTTTTTCCTGCATTTCTCAGGTGTGCACAGAGTTTGGGAGGATTGTGGGCAAGAACAGAAATCAACACATTCCTCGTCTTACGGTGATCTTTCATCCAGGAGAGAGAATGTTGGGCAGCTGTTCACACAGCACAAGCAAACACTGAAGTTGTAACTTGGAATGTAAATAAATGATGTATGTATTATATAAGAACTCATTTAAGTTTAATAAAGGACAGAGATGTCCAGCCACTTGTGCTCTACAGAGGTGAATGCTCTGGATTGGATATTGATGTTCTTTTGGTTTTATATTTTATTCATACAGTATATATGTTTTTTTGTTGTTTTTTTTTTGCAGTAGTATGTTTTTTCATGCAATAATAACACTTCTCACATTCATATGACGACAGCATTTGTTTTTAAAATAGAAATGAGCTATTTTACAATAAGTTATTTTACCCAAAAGCACCACTGAACACCACAGGAAATCATTCCTGCCTGAGGTCATCAGACTGTTTAATTCTACATTGTAACCACATAATTTTAATAACATAACAATAGTTTTGCACACTTTAATTAATCATATGGATAATATATTGTTTAGTACATATTGTACAAATTGTACAAATTGCTGTTCTAAGTATGCCTTAATAGAGTGTTTTAATATATACATATACTTTTTTATGTCTTCTTCATTGTATTGATCATTTGATTGATTGATTGATTGATTGTATCATTGTATCATTTCTTTCCTGCTATTTTTTTTATTATACTTACATTGAGCAGCTGTAACACACAATAATTTACCCCTGGGATTAATAAACTATTCAGATTTTAATCACTACATGCAATGAGTGGATGTCTGGACTTATCTTTTAAATACAATTTAGATTTGTGTTGCAGTATTTTAGCAAGGACAAAATAACAGCTCAGGTTCAGGGTAACACCGTAAAACATTAAAAAGCTGTTGAAAACACGGTTAAGCTGTCTGCAATGAGGATTTCTGTTGAATGTAAAATATTGGTTAGCAGAGGCAGGTCTGACTGACTGACTGACTCTAAGCAGATGTTTCTGGTTTCCCTTTTCTTTCCAGGTACTTGACCCCATCTACCTTTGCCTGGTGTTTCTGTCACTCCATAGAATGCAGATAAATGGAACATGCAGTATTAACATTGCTCTCGTTCACATGATTATTCAGCATATATA
>JAPQRQ010000007.1:12814505-12826303 GCA_037367365.1 Apogon talboti | reverse complement strand
CCCACCCCCGAAGCCACCCTCGACCATATATGTCTAAATGTCTTTGCATATGTATGTTCACAGATATGTGGGTATAAGTGGTTCATTGTTTGCAATCAGACTTGAAAAACACTAAGGACATTTTCTGTACTGCCACCGCCGAATGCTGGGACTTAAGAAAAGCTTCATAAAATGCGCGACTGAATGCAAGTCGTTTATCCATGCATCCTTAAAGTATGACTTACATTTGCAGTACTGAGACAACAAAAGACTGACAAGTGCACAGACATAGCCCCATAGCATTTGGGCATTCTACAATCCTTTGGGAGTCTCTATTAAAAAGACCCCGCAGACTGCAGCTTATCGGTTCACATTTTGAAGATTTGTAGGGGAAAAATGTCTCCAAACGGAGCTCTGTTGTACATTCGGTTGTGTAATACCCAACTAAGTACAGTCGTCTTAATATATGTATTCTGTATTTTTGAATATAACCGTGTATGTTGCTCATGTCAGTTCCACATTTGGTTTCATGCTCTTTCATTTTACTGAAAAAAAAAGCCAAAAATACTACGTTGGTAATGCTTACAGGCATAATGTGTCTGTCGGCATCATAGCTGAAGCATGCTGTATGTTCAAAGTACTCGGATAGTCTTTATGCAGAGAGACAGTGGTGAACTGTCACAGTATGTGTCATCTCCAGCTTTCTAACAGCTTACTAACATCACAGCTCAATTGTTGAAAATGCCTGTATACCCTGCAGGTAAGGGTCTATTAAATCCTCCTACACTGTGATCCTGCTCCTACGCTTTATTCCATCTCAACCTGTAAGGCTTTTGGTCAGCAACACCCATCGCAATTTACTTCTCTTGAATTCCAACAAATTAAGCCGTGAACGAGGAACAATGAAAATAGTGATTCCATAAGTAACATATGACAATTTGTAGCAGCTGATAAATGATCAGTATGGATATGTATCCACAAACTAATTAGCTGTACAACCCGTGTCTCTGAGCTAAAGAAAGAGAGGGGGCTGGATGAATGGGTAGATGTGTGCGCTCTGTTTTACACTGTCAATTTGGCAGACGCCTGCAGGGGCTGGTGTGTTGCCATGGTGATATGAGCAAGGCATGAAAGAGCAGCAAGGTTTGCCTAACAGGACCAGTCTCATAAGGACTGATAAAATGAGAACCTTTCTTTAAGAGTCTCGCATACACTATACGCCTATTCGACGCAACAAAGAGGGTCCTCTTAAGTACCACACACTTTTCAATATGACTGAAATAGACTGAGGTAATTGAAAATGCTTAATACAATTTAAAGTATGCATTTTTACTTGGCTTACATTCTACTTTAATTTCAGTATTCAAGAGCTATTTTGTAAGTGCTAATATTTCACTTTTATAACATGAAATGGGTTTTATCATTGACTCCTAACTATTATGTTCCCATAATAGTTTTAATCCAGAAAATATAAGCAGAGCAGGTCTTGTTGGTACAAATGGAATTAGGATTTATGAATGCAAATGAAGAAAAATAAATATTCACAGTACTGTTGTATCGGGTTAATAAGGTGTTATTTATTATTGCAGGGTTAGTGCATGGTGATGTAGTCAAACATAATGAATTATTAAAACAGGTTAATTCCTGGGATTGAAACCAAAGCAGCAGTTACAAATTCTTAAGGCCCCTGAAAAATCTATTATTCCTCAGCCAGCTTTTTACTGTGAACCATGTAGATCCAACAAATCCATTTAAAGTTTGAACAGCTTTTGTCTTTTTAATGGTTTAAAGAATCCCTGGATATTGTACATTAGCTTTACGCATTAGTGCACAGGTGTCAAACATACGGCTCGGGGGCCAAAACCGACGCACCAAAGGGTCCAATCCAGCCCATAGGATGAATTTGTGAAATGCAAAAATTACACTCAAGATATGACCAGTCAATTATTTTCCTTTAGGGGTCATATAAAGCCCTACTTTAGTCTCAAGTGGGTCAGATCAGGAAATTACTATCATAATAACCTACAAATTATGACGACTCCAAATTTTTCCTCTTTGTTTTTGTGTAAAAAAGTGACATTACATGAAAATGTGTAAATTTACAAACTAGCCTTTCACAAAAAATAGGAAAAACTAGTCCTAAGAGAAGTAAGTGCAGTTTTCTTAATATTCTGCCTGTTGCTAAATGTTTTGTGTATTTGCAGATCCATTGTGATCTGTAACTTGTAATGCACATTTGCAAATGATAATAATGATAATAATAAACTTCAGTTTTTTGCTTGTTGTTCACGTTATTCGCATTTTTTAAAGGATAGTGTATAGATGTAAATGTTTCCATAAAGTAATTTAACTTTTTTCACTATAAGTTTGGAGTTGACGTTATTTATAAATTATTATTTTATTAATTTACTGGTCCACCCCAGTTCAGATCATATTGGGAGGATGTGGCCCTTGAACTAAAATGAGTTTGACACCCTTGCATTAGTGTATAACTTTTTCTGACTGTATACATTCAGATGTTCTATTTAATGAAGAGACTATTAGGATTTAAAAAAAAAAAAAAAAAGGCTGAATTTACCTCTGGTTCTGGTAAGTAGGTCTGCCAGTTCCTCAAACACAGACAGCAGACAGTGTGCACAGGTGGGAAGTTGGTGAGGGATCACGTCATCTTCACTGCACTGGTGACTCCTACTGGTTGAATAGGCCGCCTTTGCAGACATGGAGACAGGGACCTCCTGGGGCGGGGGGGTAGTATGCCATGAGGATCACGTGCTCCCAGATGAACTCTTTGCTGTCAAAAGTGTCTGACACACTTCATGTCTACACGGGTCTGTACTCACCCCACAGCGGGAGTACACAGGGCAAAGGAACACAGAGCAGAATGAATGTGCCATGAATGTGATCCACACTGGGAGACAGAAGGAAGGAGGAAATGAGGAAAAAAAATATTTACCAAAATACAGTACCAGATCACATAACCATGTCCGATCCTCTCAGGTTTCTGGATGGGATGAATGTATCATTGACACTTTCTGAAAACTATATTTGCATATCACACACATATACTCTTTTTCCATAAACACAAACAAAACCCTCTTTGCATAAGGTAAAGGAAGATGATAAAAAAAATGTAATGAAACAAAAGACTTTAAACAGCCACCGGGGAAGAAACGCATCAACTGATCTAAAAAAAATATAATAACTTTTGAACCACTAATCCGTCATTGGAATAATTCAAGTAAAATGCAGTATCTCTGCTTTTCAGCAGCATCAGATATGACATATTTGGATGTTCAGAGGCTCCGCAGTGAATGTGGAAATACCATCATTCTGCACCGCTAAAACCCATGTACTTTGATAAATGACAGGGGTTGTAGATGAGGGGTTGTAGATGACTGCTTTTACATACAGTTAAACAGTACCTGTAGTGAATTTTCATTGCTAGCTATTTCAAAAGATCACGTTTAATACTAGTGGTTCTGTCAGGTAACTTCTGTCATAGGTTTTTGTCAAGTACATGCGAGTACTAAGTCACTGCTCTGTCAGTCAGTCATGGCCATTGACGTGTTGCCGTCCTTCAAGGGCTGTTCCAACATCGGTAGTGACACAGACTCATTGATTTGTCTGATTACCTTGGCTGAGATGAACTGGTCACTGACCCCGTGCAGCAGACACCAGTCTAAGATGACACATTATGGGCCAGTGCTGGGTTGCATCTCTAGGACAAAGGTGGAGTTCAAAGCTTAAGGCTGATCTAAACAAACAAATGCAAACACATGCTTTCCACTCAATCTTGCTCACTGACTGCTGCATGTTTACTTGCACTTGCTCACCCAGAAACTACGCTGGTACATCACTTCCCACCGGCAATGGCTGCTCCTCCTAGGTTCTGCCCCCTTGTGTAATTCATATAATAAAAAGGCCCAGTGTGGTGCATTTATGGCAATTTATTACTGAATTTCCGCCTCTCTTGCTTGATGATACATTTTGCCAAAAAAGTCACCTTTTCTTACATTTTTAGTTTTTATATATTTTTTAGATTTTTATGAACATCTGCCTGTATGGTTTCTAAAATAAATATAGGGGGAAAAAAACATGATCTGTGCAGAAAAATCGAAAATGCAGAGGGTAACACTATAACAAAGGGTGACCGATCATTTAAAAAAAGGTTAAATGTAGAGGAAAAATGTATTTAACAGACAGCACAAAAGTAGCTCTAGGTCTTTAAGGGTTAATGTGTATAGGCCTTTACTTTTACATTTAATTTTAATATATTTCCCTAAATAGAAGTAACTACCTGTATTTGCTTTCTCTTAAACATCACAGTCATTATTTATGACAGTATTATCACACTTATTAATCCCGGAATCAAATGTAATATATGTATCACTTGGTTTCTTAGTAATAATACTTGTGTTTAGTGTTAAGTAGTGTTTGATTGTTAAATACTATCTTGCTTGGTTGTAAAAATCTCATCTAGCTTTCGATCATCCAATAAATTAAGTATTGCTACATGTTTTACTTGTTTTGTTTTTATTTTTTTAACTCACTGGATCATCACCACATGTTCTTTCCCACTGTAAACTGCCTTACTATAATAATCTTGTGTTGCTCACCTGGTTAGGACTATATTAGGGTGAAACCAAGCTATAGTGCAATGTTCAACCATAATACCAAAGAAATGACTGTTTACTGCTCTCATTAGTGATCTGCTATGCCCTGGTCATCATTCCTGCTGACAGCGCAGTGTACCTTTTGGGTGAGCCTTATTTGTTTTAATGCGTAACACCAATCATTAATTCAACCAACAGACATGGCCTGCAGCAACGCAAGAGACAGAGTGGTGGGTATTTTATGCAGCCTTCCAGCCAACTCCCAAAACACAATTAAGAACATCCGCCCGGTAGAGATCCGTTGTCGAGTTTTAACCTCTGATAGACAAGCTCCCTGAATAACTAACATTATTCAGAAAACACCACATGCCTTCCCTATATTCATATGGATATTTTTCTATTTGTCTGATCACTGTGGACCAACTACGACGTGGTGGTACAGAGATGCAACGGTATTAAGTTCTTATTACGAATGCGAATCCAAGACAAAGAAAGTCGGTATATATCTACTCTTGTTGTTTTTGTTTCAGGTGCATCCTCATTATGCAAAGTAACTATGGGGAATGCACAAATTGACCCAAACTCCCGGGAGGTGCATGAAGCAGACTTTTTAAAAATCTTCGAATTAGAGGGTGTTTACAAGGTGTGAAATGTTCTTTTTGCAAAACATTCATATTGTAGCAGACAGCTTCAGTCATAGTGTAAGAAAAAAGTCAAAGGTGAGGCCAGTTGGAATCCTTTCGATGTGTTCTCTGGTTTGTTCAGATTTGTGATTTGTAGTGGTTGACAAATAATACTTATACTGCTGGATCTGCTCACTGTTAGCTTAGCAGTGTAAAGTTTGTCACTTTGGGCTGTTGTTCTATACAATTCTATTACATACGCTGGTCTCAAACTGTTATTTTCTATATTTGCCCATTTAAGTGCTTGTTTGGATTGTTTTCTATTGTCTGACAATTGGTTTTGTTGCATTTTTAGCTGATGTTCTTCTGATTATGTGGGTGTATTGAATGTGTATATTGTTGCAAGTGGTAACAATACACCAGTGCCGATACTAGGGGTCACCGGTCTTATGAATATGCGTATGAATTAGAGGGTGTTTAGAATGTGTGAAATGATCTTTTGCAAGACAGGCTAAATCATATTGCAAGAAAAGGGCAAAGGTTAAGGTCAACTCACTATTATATCTCTGCATTTACCCGTCCTAATACACACACAGCATTTAGTGTTGGAATTTTCAATTAGCATTAGCACTTAGCACATTAGGAGCAGTGAGCTGCCACTGAAGACGCAAAGGGACCAACTTCAGATCCACATCAGTGCCTTGGTCAAGGGCACTGAGAGGAGAATTAACCTATGCACAACCTACAAATTAACCTATGGTTTAAAGGCAGGGGAAATCAGGGAAACCTGGAGCAAGCCCATAAAGAGGCCCTGCTCCGACAGGGAGTTAAACCAGAACCCTCTATCTGTGGGGTGGAGGTGCCAACCACAATGGCACCACACTCTCATGGTCTAAGTCGAATATTTGGATATAGAATTTTGGTGGGCAGGTGGGCAGTTTTATATAAAAAAATAACAAATACAGTAATGATTGTCATAGCCACAGCATTAAATTGTCAGAACTGGTTGGAGTACTAGAACTACCCATTTACAAAGGCATCAGCATAAGGAAAAAACTTAGATATATCCCTAAAAACTTGAGGTGAAGGACAGAGTTTCCAAAACTGCGACTGCAATGTGCAGCTTTGAAGATTGTCAGTAAAGGAAATAATGCAAGTTCCTGAAAATTAAAGTTGCAGATTCTCAAATGATCTGAGTATGTTTCAACTTCACACAATGTAAGCTCCGCCATCCTCCAGAAGAAGAAGAAGCGGCATCAGGCTCACCCACCTCCATACCAACTGTCACAAAAAAAAAAAAAAAATGAAAGAAATGGTCTGCTACTAATCCAAAGCTCCAAATGCTTTCGACTTTTTTAATTGGAAGAGGGAGAATGCAGACAGCACAAACATTTCTCCCTCTGTGTTTTGTGTGTTTCACGTCTGTGCTTATAAAGCCTAAATATACTCTTACAGATCTGATAAAAATATTATTCACACATCCATGTTATAAAAGAGCTTGGTTAGGCCTTTTAAGTGCCAGTAAATTATCCTTTACCAATTGGACATACTCTCAGTAATCTCAATGGTACAGCAGTTTTTGCGTAGTTAATGTTAGAAATCTTAAATTAGTGCAAGAAAACAAGGGCCAGTAAATCGCAGATGTAACTCAGAATACTATTATAAGCTTATTCAGTAGAAGCTATGTGGAATGAAGATAAAGAGGGCACGGTTAAAGCCATACTCTATGGATTTTCATTGTCCACAATAACAGCAATAGTGTTAATTCATTATCTAGACATACCTTAAATACACAATAGAGCAAAAGGTTGGCCTCAGCATAAAAAATACAATGGCATTTCAAGCACTTCTATTTACTAATGGCCTTAAAGTGAATGTTTTGTGCAATACTTGGTTCCAGAGTGAACACTGAATGGTTTAAGACGCTATTTCTACTTATATGTGGTCAACTGTTAATTTAAGGGTACTTTTTATTCATTCGTAATTGGCTTAATATTGACTCATAGGTTTTTGACAGATTTTTAGTTGATCCTTTACTTCTATTGTGTAAACCTCTTTTCCATGCCCCTCTGGATTCACTTCCCCTTTGCCTTGTTAATTCTTTTTTTTTTCTTTTTAATTTCATTGTTAAACTTTGTCATTTCTCGTCCTTCTATAAACTACCCCAGTTTGTCTGCACTCTGCTCTCATTCTGCTCCTATTGTAATATTCTGCTCCTCAGACCTTTTTTAATTCATCACCTCACTTCCCGCTTTTGTTTTCTCCGGTTTTATTCCTCACCTCCTATCTTTCCATTTTGCCTTTTACTTTAAGTTTCTCCCTCCCCTTTTGTGTTCCTCGGTCCTCTCTCATTTATTCGTGTCCTCCAGCTCTCTGTGTATTCATTACCATGCTCCTAATCCTGCGCTTTCTTTCACTGTCTTCTCAACTCCTTGCATTCTTCTTTATTTCCAACTTTATAATCTAGTCCCCCTAAATTGCCACAGATAATGTAAGCAATAACAATGTAATAATTGGACTCAGTGCAATGTAATCACTCATGCAATGTTTACTGTTATGGTCTGTGTAACTTCTGAAGTTTACCTTAAAACTACCAAAGCATATCTCACATTAGTAAGTATCCTTATTGGTCTGTATAGTGTATAGTGCAACTTGCTCAGAAGTGAAGCACCACATTCTCCTGTGTCTCAAATATTTGGATAAAACTAATAGTACTGCGCTCACTCTCTGTTTAAACCTGATCGGTCCTCGCTTTCAAATATTGGCTTGAAGGCTGCTGGCAATTAAAGCGTGTTATGTGCATGCTTAATAGATCTGTCACTAATGAGCATCCAGAGCTGACAGGTCCTGTATGCGTTGGCGAGGCTGAATGATGTATTTGCAGGCAAGGTTTGTTTACTGAGGGACATATCCTATAATTTAGAACTACTAAGCACATAACTAACTAGAGATAAAGGAACTATCTGAGCCTTTGGTCTTGTGCTTCCATCAAGGTAATGTTCTCCACTTTTTTGCACTGTGAAAAAAATTTACCCAGTACTTACCTCTTAAGTGCAGACTAATGGTACATTTCAGTTAAGCAATGATCTACCTAATTTTGCCTCACAATTTAAAAAGAGCGTACTCCTATTAAAAAATCAACACGGAATTAAAGGTCTACATCACTTGAAATGTGCAATAAAAACACATAAGCAGTTTTGGGTTCTGTAATGGAGTTTAGTGTGCAGATGTGAGGGTGAAGTGAGTTCCAAAATTTAGATGCAATGCAGCAGAGAGCCCGGGCCGTCATTGTGCTGAGGATGATGGCTGGTTGTGCGAGGAAGTGGATGGTGTATATGTCTGAAGCTTTAAATCTTAATAATATGATTTTAAAGTGTCTGTTTTGACACAGGGACCCAGTGTATTTGAATCAGCAGGGGTGTAACCTATTCAGTGGACCTGTAACGCATATAGTCTGTGCTCTTACATCCAAGATAACCTGAAGTTGAATCTGTTTGATGGGGATGCCTGCCAGGACTGCATTGCAGTAGACAATGCATGATGTGACCACAGCATATACTGTACTAGAAGGAGGAAATGTGACGCCGCTCATTTGAAAAGAGCATATTCTTGTTGAGAAAATGAGGGAGGACTTAAAAGGTTGATATGCACACAGTCTAGTGTACAGATACAAGGGGGAAGTGAGTTCCAAAGTTTACCTGGTGAAATTTTGGAGAGAGCCAGGGCATCCACAGTGGTGATGCTGATAGGTGGTGGTGGAAGTAGACCTGATGAAGACTGCAGGCAGTGGAGTGGTGTGTTAAGACTGAAGGAAGTCTTTGAGGATATGGAGACCTTAAAAACTTAATAGTAAGATTTTTATGTTTATTTGGTGTGACAGAGTTGAATCATCAGGGGATGTAACATGTTTAGTGAACTTATATAATCTGTGCTGTAAAGTCCTGAGTGAGTTGAAGCCGAATACGTTTGTGGGGGATGCCTTTCAAGACTGGGCTGTTATAGGCAATGTATCATGTGACCAGAGCATTGATTGTATGTAATTAGTAAAAAGAGGAACAGTTACATCACTCTCTTGATGCCAGTGGTTTGTGATTCAGCTGCCCTCACGTTGGCTTTTTGGAGCCATAAGTGACCATATATGGACAAAAGAGGCAGAGCTATGGGATCAGAGCCATGTGCGTGGGCTCATGGATAAGCTAATGCCAAGTACTAGCTTACTGACTTGGTATAATGGTCAACTTTATCAAGCATTTTGCGACACAGTAATTTTAAGCTTGTGGTACTTTAACCCATTACCCACAAGTCCAGTCGAGGTGTCAGTTAGTGTTTTATTAAGTTAAACAATCTCTAATTTAGGAATAAATATTTTATTGAAATATGTTTTCATAAAATATTTTTTTAGTATAGAAAGTTTTAGAAAGGTCGGTTTTCAGAAAGGCCTCTTGGATCTAACCCCAGTGGCTGTCAGTGGTATTACAATTTACTTCTTCAGTGGTTTCATTTTGGAGCCTTGGTCCTTGCACCAAATAATTGCCTGATACTTCTGTTGGTTGTTCTTTACAAGCAGTCTGGAGGTTGTTCAGATTGAATAAGTCGATACAGGAGACAGTTTTTATATATGACTGGAGGAAGACTGGGAACTGTCAAGACAGACATATACATATAAAGCTATGTACCATTAGCATAACAGTGGAAATGGTTAGCCTAGCAAGTATTGTCAAAAAAGGGGAAGGTAAATTATGAATAGGAGCGGCTCCAACATTGAACCCTGTGGAACTTTATTTTCAACTGTCAAGCTTTCTGACCAATTATTCTGAATTGATACATATTATGTTCTAAACTGTTATGTCATTTAATCTAACAATTAGTGCTTGATGATAACTGATTAATGGCCCCTATGTTGTCACAGTGGTGCTGACATATGTTAGACTGTTATGTGAAGTCAGGAAGTTGAATAATCAATATCACATTGAAATTATCAGGATGGGACGGCTTTTGTCCATTAGCTTATTTATTTATTAAATTTTGTTTAATTTAATTGTATTTTATTTTTTGTGGAATGATGATTATACGAGTTAACAAGGAAGGTTAACTGTCAATAGCTTAGCAAGATGTTAACAAATAGTACAATAAAATAAGTTCATTTATTGTATCATATTTAATTCCCATCAATGTGTTAAAAAGTAACAAACAATATTTCTGTTTGCATTTCCTAGAAATTCAATGTATTATGCTTGTTGACTCTTAGTGGAGCCCACTGGCTTGTAAGGCTTTTGCTTTATCTTGGTTAGTTCTTAGTGCTGATCAGACAACTCCAGCACATGCATTTAATTCACACACCAGATGGTAATGTGGCAATATAATTTAATGATTCCTATTTAAAAGGCAAGCTCCATAGGCAGCGGATACCCAGCAGACACTTAATCACTTTATTAAAAGGAAGCTTCACTTTAACTGAAAATTTTGAAAATTAAATGTGTGGAATATGACAAATTTGGATTTTTCCTAGATAACTGGGGGGAAATGTATGCTCAAAGCCCCTATGAGTAGAGGGTGGTGATACCAGACACAAGGATCATTGTTCAGTGTCCTTCATCCCCAACCTTGTATTCTTGTTAGGCAGAACTGCACAATTAATCAAATCACAATATGATCCTGCAAACATATAATCACCAAAGGGTGTGATTCAAAGGTCCGGATTTTGGAGGATTTAGAGAGATCTAAATGACAGTAATAAAAAAAAAAAAGACAGTCTCTTTTGTTTGGTAATAATAGCAATGTGATGCAAGACGAGTCCCATAATTTTTTAAAAGTATGCTAATTTAAGTTTATATGTAAGACTTGACATTTCTTAATCAGTGATCTGCATTTTCTTGATAACCAAATGAGTAGACTCAAATCAAAATCACCAACTGCAATATTGCACACAATAATTGCCGTATGACATTTTCAACAAATTGCACAGCCCTTCTCATATTCCTCTAATGTTATTTTCTATTTATTTCACAACTTCTAACATGTTTATCACGTACAACAGCCAGACTCCTTTCCATAATACAAAATACCCTCTGGAACTAAACCCTTGGTTGTTTCTAACTGGGCAAAAGTGCCACCAGAGAAAAGAAACTAAAGAGCTGGGGACCTGGGAGAGGCTTCCAAATTGCTGCAAACAACATTACACTGATTACAATGAGCATGTAACTGGACACATAAGTGGATGTAAGTGCATTGTACTGCAGGTGACTTCACAAACTTGTATAAAAGCTCTGTTTTAACACAATGCTCATAGTACACACACAGCATGTTTACCCTTTACCCAAGCGACTACGGCCACTTTAGTATTCAGAGTATTTTTGTGGGGTGCAAATATTCTCCCTAAACAACCAGTGCTGCATTAGCCTTAACACTAATACTAATTCTAACTCAGTTCATTGTAAAATACAACTGTTAGCTGGAACGTCTTAACAGATGCATATTTTCAGGACTAGTTATCTGTTTTATTCACTTTTTGGGCGGCCGTGGCTCAGATGGTAGAGCAGGTCGTCCAATAACCGAAGGGTTGGAGGTTCGAATCCCGCTCTGT
>JAPQRQ010000007.1:12771490-12791388 GCA_037367365.1 Apogon talboti | reverse complement strand
TCCTTCTTGGTCTGTGACAAATGCAATGATCAATGCTTTGTCATGTTGTTGTTTGTATCAGAGCATCTAAAAATATCATGAAACCTACAAACATCACATTGAAATCCGACCATGTCCCTGGGTCTCTGTTCACTCTAAAGTATTTTAATCTACTTTTGCAGAATGTCAGAATTTTTAAAAAAAAATGCACCTTGAATAAAACTTTAGTGAAATTCATTTTTTTGCGACTGTGCTAACAGATATCTCTCATAATTACACCGGTGTTGATTGGTGACAATGCTTGTATATTAACCTCAACGTATTCCCACAATTATTTGCTCTACCAGAGGACTGTTGTATTTTCCAGTGAGACAATTCTGAATGCATGCACATCATACTAATTCCCTGCTTTGTTTGAGCGCTCATTAAAGCAATTCTTTCAGCTCTTACTGAAATTACACACGGTTTAGTGAATTATATGTGCATCACACTTTGCCTTCAAGCTTCAGTGAACAGGGGATATCTTAAATACTAATTGTTAAGGGTTCACGTTCTTGCCACTTAGTAGCGGGAAATCTCATTTGGATTTATAAACTTCATTCAACGGAGGTCCCGGTCCAAATTCGAAATGTAGATTTCTCATCATTGTGGGTGCTTGTATACTTTAAATCTTATTGATCTCTTTGTTCAGCAGTTTCTCTTCATTATGGGAAAATCAGATTCAAGGGGCCGCATATATGAGATTAAACAATATCCCTCACCTTCCAGCAGCAACACGTGGAGGCCTTTCCTTATGTACAGCACTGGCTCTGAGACAACGCTGACTAATGTCTTTTGGCACACTGGGTTTTAGGGAAATCAATTTTTGCACAATAACTAGCCCAGTCAAGAATCTGCCCCGTGGAATGAAGGAAAGCATATTACTTCTAATGCAGACCCTATTATCAAAGACACACAGTCATACATTATTTAGTGAATGCCAGTTTCACAAGGCTGGTTCAAAAACAAACATGAATTATTCATCTGTACCCTGATTTTCTTGGTTTTCTCATCGTAATTAATATTAAGAACAATCAGCTAATCACAAAGCAAACACAGTAGCTTTTTATCTAATATATTACATTTCTGAGGAGGAAGACTGTGATAGAATTTCATGACCGGTACATCTAATAATAGCTGTCCAAAAATTGCGCTCATTCAGAGTGAAGGGGGAATCCTGCAGTTTTATCGATTTAAAGCCAGGTTAAAGGTTTAGCCATTATTCTGCAGCAGAAAGGGGATCGCCCTTCTTGCCTAGAGATCAATGAAGAGCCCGCAGCTATAATTACCATGCACTTGATGATGTTATTACTATGGCATGCACCGGTGAAACTGACTCTATAGCCCCATCAAATGCGTGTCAGCACACGCTGAAATATAGCAAGTGTATCTCTGCCTGAACCGAATGTGATGGAAAAAGGAGATTCTGCATTTTTTTTTTTTTTTATTGCAGCTTCAATGCGTGCCTGATCGTAGATTGTATTCACTATCAGGAGCAAAAAAACTATTACTACTATGAACAGTCACAGCAGCTGGCAGAGCAACTGCTTGTCAAATCTTAAGACTAACAAGCAGATGTTTACCAAATTCTCCCAATGCCCTGTTTCTAGATGAACAACGGTTAAAATGGCATCTCAAAGAGAAATTGGGTTTATAATGTAAAGTATTAATCTAAAAATTAATGATTTAACTTGATTTTTGTCGTTGTTTTGCTTTCTCTATATACTCTACAAATACATTATTCTTGGAAATCTGTTCCAATAAAAAACAAAAAAAAAAAATGATTTATAGCAACTTGCAGTGCTTTAGTGGCAACTGAAATTGCTCTAACTGTGGTCTAAATGTCACAGGCCACAGTCCAGATGCCGACTCATTCACACAAGGCCTGGAGGGAGCATGATAAAGGTTGCAAATGTCAATTATGTCTGATAAAGTTTGGAAAGGCAGATTTCTGTTATCTTTGCACTTTTGGCTTTTTCTCTAATACAGATGCACCAAAAAAAATGGGACTTATTTCACCAGTGAAAGATATAAATACAAATATCTAAGAGCACAAGTGCAAACAGGACAGTAACCTTGTCTCCTGTAGTTTGTGTTCACAGACCCCTCATTTCATTGTATAATGTGCTTTCCATTCCATTCTACCGTTAAATTTATGCATGAATTGCTACTAAATCCCATTTAGGCATAAATATCCAGCATAATCATTTAAGTATATACATTTCCATCGCTGAATATTAAACAGCCATGGATGTATCAGACAACAATGCTGATTATTATGATACATTTTTTAAAGGAATGTAATTTGTAATATAGGGTGCACAGTAATTGCAGCATATTTCACATCTTCTAGCAAGCAAGTTTTTCACAAAAGGTTAGCAAGATAACAAACCCGGATAGAAATGAGACAACTCCCCAATGACTTTTGCACATGGAATGAACAAATCAATAGACTACATTACCGCAGGAAACAAACAAAGTGGACATGAAACAGTTTGGTTTGTAGAATACTTGGTGTGTGCTTTTACACAAGGACATAGGGTGTCATGTTAGTCTTGCAACCCACACTGTGTGGGCAGATATAAGGCCAGTGTACAACTAGTTTGCTGCTCCTCATGCAGTTAAGGTCTTCACACTTATTGACTGTCAGGGCATGTTGGATCAAGCTAAGAATCTATTATTATCACATTGTTCCTTTCTTGTAAATGAATGTCAAAGATTCTAACAATAACAATTATGACTGTCATTCTGAGAAGAAAATGTCATAATGGTAACATCACTGTATTACTCTATTTGGGCATTTTAGTCCAAAACATCATATTCATGCAATAAAAGACACTATAGCTGGATCATATAGTCTCACTTTCATTTATATAAATGTTAGTAAATCTATCCCCAGATCAATAATGTCAGTATTTTGATCACATGGTTTCTTCTGAAGTTGTTGTTTTGTTTTGTTTTGTTTTGATTTGGTTTTTTTTTTGTAGCAGAACTCTGGATAAAATCCCGCATGTTCATTACAAAGCAAAAAGTATTAAACTATGGTGTATACACATCTGTGCTGAAGCGATATTTATTCAAAGGCTCTACTAGTGGTGTCTCTCCAGACTTACCATGCATTTTGATCATTTTAGATTATATTCAATTGATATCCTGGATAATTTATGATCTTAAACCAGTTTACTGACATTTATATTATCCCTAAAAATATTCATATCTGATGTTTAATGCAGACGAAGAGACACAAATTCTGTCTGTGCCACACAAGAATACATGAAATGGTAACACTTGGCATACTGTTTCCTGTGCTACCTAGTGAGACTTCCAAACAGAAGAACTATCTAACAAAAAGAGAATTTCTTATCAGCAGTACATTTCACCACATCCCAATTCTCTTTCATTTAGAGCTCTTTCTTTAACCCTAAAAGACCCAGACAAAAATATAAAATAAAAATTGGGACACCTAATTCCCCTGTACTTATATTGTTTGTCTAAACTGGTCTAGGAACCAGCATCAAATACCATAGCCATTTGAGATTCAGTCTGGTTCATTTCAACAGGATTCCTTGACATGTGATTATTAAACTAGAAGGACGGCTATGATCCTTAGGTACCCACAAATTCCAGGATCCATGTCTTTTTTTTTTTTTTCTGTAATCCTATTCCCTATCCTTCTACCAATTTTCATCAAAACATGCCTGGTGGTTTCTCATAATACTGCTGACAACAAACAAAACAAACAAACAGACGTGGAGGTGGTTTATTGCTTCTTTGGCAAAAGGTACGGATAAGGATAGGGCCATGTTACTCGCAAGCCCTTCTTGTTACAAAATTGATAATCAAATTACTAATACATTATTCACATAATCAAGGCAGTCATGTGAATACCAAGACCTAGCAAAAATAGCTGTAAGCAAAAGAGCCGTGCGGTGAAAAAAAAAAACCAGGCTGCATCGGTTATGACTAATTGAAAAAGTGGAAAGCCTCTTAGACCATGTTGCCATGTCTCTGTCCAAAGGCTACATTAAGTGAGCTAATTGCTAGCCCTGAAACTAGCAATAACAAGAGCACATGATTAACTGCTGGTATGCTGTTCAAGTTGTGACCATGCCAACATACACCAATATATGAATGTTTATGAAATTAAAGTGTCATCCTATTGCCTTGAGTAGGAGTACCAAAGCAAGATACAAGCTGCTGTAGCTACTAGAACAGGATGTGCCTCAGGTTTCTCATAATGAAAACCGAGCAAACCAGAGTATAAATTCCACCCCAGCCATAACTCAGTGCTTCCTTTTTATTTAAATGTTGTACAGTGAATGGATTTCAATAAAATTTAAATATTCTCAAACTGTAAAAGGAGAAAAGGGCTTCACGGAGTCGAAGCAAACAAAATGTGCGTCTAGAACAGAGTACCTGAAAATCCCTGATAGCTCTCTTTCTTCCGTTATTAGGTCAGAAAGTGTTTGAATTATTCCTTGGATTCTACCCTTTTGTTTTTACACGAAACATAGTTCTGGATATTAGGCTGTTTATATATTCTCTTTCATGATTTTGTGCAAGAGAATGCCTTGATCACATGCTAGTTAATGGGAAGACCCTCCTTATTTATGGTATAAGATGCTGTTGCAGGAACAACACTGCGCTATTTATCTTTTTTTTTTTCTTTGTGTTTGTGGGTATGCAATTAAAATATCTGGGTCACTGATTACTGAACTTGGGCTTGCACACAGCAGCAACACTGGTATGATACAATATTGGATCTTTCTTTTGATAGCTCACTATGGAGCAGGCTTCAGGTTTTTTGATGAAAGGAGAAAGGAGGAATGAGGAAAAGGCAAGCAAGCGATCTTCTCTTTATTGTTGCCTTGGTACCACCACAAAATCAATGACAGAATGTATAGCTAGCAAGTAAGTGGCCTGTTGCCCCATAAAAAGTGCCATCTGTATAGAAAAGGGGAACTTACATAGAAGCTATAAGTCTGTATCTCATTGGCAAGCTGAGCTGACATAAAAGCCATTTCATCAGAAAAGGCTCATCAGAGAAGAGCCCAGGAAAAAAAAAATAAAAAAGTACTCCCACCATGCAAAACCAATTTGAGCGAATACTCATATAATCTCACCCACAAACACTAACTCCACAACCTCATGAAATAAATGACACATGGGTTCCAACTGTGTATGGTATGACTGACGGCTGGTGGGACCTGTAAAACATCCTAAGGCAAACTGATTACTGCCCCCATCAGTATATGGACTGTCACTGTTATTGAGAGACTGTCAGACGCATTCTCAGTGCCACCCGAATCAAATGTCAGTAACAGTCATGTTGGGCTGCAGGCAGCAGCACATATCCTCTCTTATTAACCCATTAACCTTGTGGTTTGGTGTTAAACAACAGCGGTCTTAGATCTCAAGTCAAACAGAGAAGTTCTTGTTTACTGCTATGATTCCACACAGCTTGTGATCCCCGTTCTTGTCAACAAAGACGCGCAGACAGTCAATGACAGCTTGATAGATTTTCAGATATACATGCATAAGCTAGATGGAGAGATATTTCATTGATTTAAAATCTTCAAACTAATAGCACATTCCCTAGATAACCGGAGTCCAGGCAGTTTCTTCACTGTTATCCAAACAAACAAGAGCTTACATCTCTTCTCTGCTTCCTGTCTCACAGCCTTGTTTCCTAGGTAACCATGTCAGATGAATTGAGAGGGGGACTGACGCCCTCCAGAGAGCCAATCCTCTCTCATCCAAAGTTTGTCTCACTTTAGGTCATGTGACACCTGTTCCCATGACAACCAGGTTGGAGGGCAGTCTGGATATCTCTTTGATCAAGGAAAAATACCACACATGCCAGCAAGCAACCTTGAAATCTAACAGAGGATGCAGATATGCAATAGCTCTTTATGGAGATGTAATAAGCTCATGTCAGATCATTCATAAAAACCTCCTCATGTTTCCATCCGTTTCAGGAATAGTAGGAAGCTAGCGACATAACATGATGCACTGTGGAAAATTCAAGTGATTTAAAAGTCAAACAAATCCTGAAAAACTACAGTCACAATAATTATAGGGAACGTGCACTTGATTACCTTCTTAAGGGTAAGCTACAATAGAATAGCTATGAAAAAAAACATTTCTTGTTAAAATGTGGGAGGCAGGTAACAGTGTGCCCCCAGAATAAGTAAAAGATGAAGTGGATGCCATTCTATGCCTTCCTTGTCAGTTTACAGCAGCATTAATCACCAGCAGCAGAGTCACAAAACAGATTTTATTTTGTGAGCAGGTGGCCTTAAAGCCTTAAAGGTCTTTTGGTCTATGATAAGCATTTGGCCTTTCTAAGCCTTTGAGCTCTCGCAAACAAAGAACCATCCCAAACCTCTGGGCTGAGGTAAATGGTTGACTTTTCCAAGCCTTTTAGTCTGCACAAAGCTGTTGGAAACCGTCCATCAGATAAGAGGTTCTCATGGGCATCCTTTCAATAAAATATGTGACGGGCAACAAATTGGCTTCAGACACCTGTCGTAATAGAGAAAGGCCAGTCATTTCTCCGCTCTACAGTTGTCTCAAAACACTGGTATTAGCAGTAAATTATTAACAGGATGTGTAAAAACAGAAATATCTGAGAAAGATTCCTCTTCGTGATTATTAAATATGCCGAAGCATAACATTCAGCAGCATTATCACATCTAGCCTTTTAAAAAAATTATAAGAGGAATCACACACAGCATGAGCAAAGTGGAGTTTTAAATGAAGTCAATCCCACACAAACTCCTGCAAAAAAAACCCTCACAGATACTGGTCCTGCCTTTAAACCCATCCATATTTCAATTCCCTATAAACAGAGATGTTAAATTGAATTCCAAGTAGCCTGCAGCAATGCTATGCAAGATTAGGTAGGGTGTTTGGCCTATGCCTCTGGCCAATTTATCAAGTTATGTGTCTGAACTTTGAGATAAAATGACCACTAATTTGCTGAAGTCTAACTTGTGGATAGGAATTCCTTTATTAATTTACTGTGGTTTCAGTATTTCATTAAAATTTTAACACAAATTTTAAGACGTGACATTTCAATTGCATAAAGGACAAAAACAGTTACCAGTGTGACACCATTAAAAAATAACATTCGATGTAGGTTTTTCGACAGAGGGGGAATTCAAACAGTAGTAAATTCAGAGACACCGACTGAAAAGAGCACAAGCTGAAGGTTAACTTGGCCGTAACCCTGCCAGAGAGAAATTGAGTTGGCTTTAAGTTGAGTTCTTTGGCACAGTTGCAAAAAAGCTGTGCATCCATTTCCACTGCAGTCTGAGAAAACACAGTCTTATAAATACACCAAACAGGACCATCAGGAATTCCAGACCCTCACCGCCTTAGATTTGTATTTACGTTTCTATAATCTGCTGTTTTGAAGGTACTTGGGGTGAAGTGGATTCGATCTCAGTGTCAATACTGTCAGTTAATATTGTTAGATATTTAAATATGCTCTCAGTTCTGGATCATCTTCCAGATCAGCACGAAAATTGATCGTGTTTATAGATGTTGTAATGCAGCGCGGGTCTGATTTTTTTTCACAGTAATAATTCCCTTCTTGTCAGAGAAATTGAGAAAATGTTAAAAATCACAATGTTGAAGAATCCTTGAATTCAGACCTAGCTCCAGATCAGACCATGTCATAGGAGAGCTGATATAGTAGTGACCTACCTTGTGTAACACTGCTATAGATTTTTTAACTCTTTAAAACCTGACGTGTCATCGCTGACACACCCTACGCATATATAGTTCGGATGGCTGTAACTCTTTCACTGTTTGTGCAACTGGAAAAATTCCAACGGTTTCTGAAACCTGAGGCATTGCGCTTTATAGGTTTTATTGGGTTATTACAGTAATTTCAGTCATGCCTGTACTTGAATCTGGAGAAAAAGCCATTTTAGCAGTACTACAAAATGCAGTAAATTGTAAAAGACTGCTAGATTTTGAACGTTTTCTGGAAAAAATGGCAAAAGAACTCACTCACAGCACATTTTCTAACTTTTTTATAGTCAAAATAAGAAAAAAAAGTCCAGACAGACCATTTTAGGCTTAGGGTTTAAAGGTTAAAGGTGTAGACAGACTAAAATATATACACAGACCTGACTGCATTCCCCATGTGATATTAAGATTTCAACAAAACACTTTATTCTGTTTTTTCTTTCCATCGCCGCTGTAATGCTTGCCATGTTTGTCATCATTGGGCAAAAATTCCATAGTTACTTTGACTGTATTGTAATCCAGTAATATCATATTCACACCTAATAGTCTGGTAGACTCAGTATGACTGGGGACTTGGTTCGATTGGTGTTGCAACATTCAGCTGGTCCTTTCACACTGCACTGTATTAAACAAACCGAACCTTTTGAATAATGTGCTCCCCTCATTGCCTGTGGGGACGCTGCATCAAGAATTACCGAAGGACAACAAACCTCGCCTATCTATTGGTTAATGCAAATAAAACAGCTGAATTGTAATCCACTTCCTGCATTTGGTTCACTCGAAGCAGACAGGGACCGAGAGTTCGATCGTGCATTCACACCTCCTCAAACAAACCTTTCCGAACAAATGAACTAGAGGTCAGTTAAATAGTTCTGGTATGAATGCACTCGAAGTCTGAAACAATAAGTTAATTGCTTCTCTGGGAAGTAAGGTGTTTATAGTGGTTTATCTACAAAGGATATATTTAGTATATAACTGAAAAAGTAAATGATTCAATAGGTTACATAGACTATGAGTTCCTACCATTAACACACACACACACAACAACAAAAACAGAGGATAAATTAAATAAATAAACAACACACACCCACTCGCAATTACACATCTTTATCCCTGTATTTCATGAAGATATTAGTTTGGTAATCCTTTTTAAACTGTTTCATGTTTGGACATCTCCACGTTCAAACTGTTCCACAGCTTCACTCCGCACACAGAGATGCTAAATCTTTTAATTCCCACCTCATGATGGGAGGTTTTAGTCACTCATAAGGGGTAAAATATGTGACTGATGGCTGTAATTGTGACCAGTGTTCAGATTCCATTAGATGCTGCTTTCCGTGACTCAAAACAGGAGGTGTTTTTTCAGGTCACCTATATTCAATCCTATATTTAATCTTTTGAGTCGGACCAAGAGGAGAGAGCTTCAAAAAGGTGTATATTTTCACATTCCGCTGTTTTTCACCTGCTGCAGCTTTAATTGTTGTTGAAGTGAAGTAAAGCCTTCTGTCCTCACCTTGTTACATGACATGTGAGTGTGGTATTCACTTGAAGCTGATGAACCTGCTTCCATTGAAATGTTGCGACTTGTCCTTTTATTGATGCAAATCAAAACTCACCTTGTGTCAGCATAATCCTTTTTGCTATTTGACAGTTTTTACCCGTTGCCCAACTCTGGCCAAAGGGGTATTGTAATCATTTTGTCGTCTGTCCGTCCGTCTGTCCATTCAACAACATAAACGCATTATCTGAAGAACGCTTTGAGACATCTGCACCAAATCCAGACTGTGGATGCATCTTGGCATGGAGCAGAAGCCTATTGAAAATAGGTCCATTCTGGCTGAGGGGTATTAGTGCACAGCATGTTATGTTCTTGACCTGCTCATTTCACTTTGACAAAAAGGGTTAAACCAATAGATTAAGAATAGCAGGCATATCCATATAACCCACGCAATGTTTCGCTTAATGAAAGACACTTATAGATGTCATTTTTACAGCAGGGCAATTACAGGCTTGAAGGACACTGTTTGTGAAGGCTTTTATGTGATCGTTTTTATCTAACATAGGGTCATTTTTCTTCATTTTCCAGTGCCTTCAAAATAATTTACAATCCTATCAAACTCAGTTTTACTATGTGATTATTGCCAATTACACTTGAGTTCAGTTGAGTTGCCATGTTAACACATTAGCCTGAGTTTGGGAATATGGTAAACATCATTACTCCTTGGCATTAGCACTGTCATTGACGTTGTCATTACATTAACTGTACATGTACTTTTACTTCAAGGCAGAATAAATGAGCATCTACACAGCCTGGACTACACTCTAATATTTCACTGGACTGAGCTTAGCTTTTATTATGCATTCGCCATACAGTTGTTTTGAACATTTTATGCAATGTAACAACATTTATTTCCCCAATTTTTTTTTAGAACATTATGTTCCTGACCTTGATCTGAGCAACTGATGCATCCATCATTCTGGAAAAGCGTCAATCTGGACTCATCAGACTACAGGACTTTTATCCATTGAAACGTAGTCCACTCTTTATGCTACAAATTTATCTTTATTGAATAACTTATTTCTTGCTGAAACATGAAATACTTTCAAATATTAACTCAATATCAGAATATAGTGCTATAAAGTTATGCTAAAGATACAGTATCATGTATCGGATTGTAGATATATGAACTAAATATATTCACACCAATGGGAAACAGGAAAACAAGGGTGATTTGTGGTTTTATTGTGGTTGTTTTCTGTCTGAAACCAGAGCTAAGCTAATAGAGCTACAATGTAAACTATCAGCTGACAGCACAGGAAAATTATCACTGACCATTTTGAAGAATAAAACTTGATGATACCATAAAACAGATGTGTGTTAACAGTCAGCTTTATACTTTATTCAGGGAGTGATAGAGTCTTTGGATACATAACAATAATTTATTGGTGGTTCTGGTTGTTATAAGTGTGTTCTGGTGAAGTCTCCCTGCCGTTAAGAGTTTGAAATATAAATAATAAATATACCTCCTTTAATCACTGCAGTAACTATCCATTATTTTACCCATTTTCCTTAGATAAATCCATTTTTTCTTCTTGGCCAGGCTGTGTATATCAGATAATAAAACACACACACACACACACACCCAAAAAGCAAGCACTCATTGTCAAAGAAAATATTTAATTGACAGATTGAAATTGCTCGTATTATGTAAATCACAAAGGAAAATTGCTGTTGTTTTGATGTTGAAAAGAATACAGCCCTGATAGAGTGCAAGGAATGCTTGCCTTCCCTTTTAAGTAACTGTTGATATCTTTTTAATAAAATCTCAAACAAGAAAATTTTCTTCCCCTTAATACGTAAAAAGTCAAACTACCCAGCTCTATCTTCATCTGAACATTTTTATACTCCCATTGACTCAAAAATACAAACACCTCTTGGTCAAACATATTTTCATTTTCTTAAAGCTGGAAGCACCATCACTGCCCATGCAGCCATCAGCACCAGGGATGATAAAGACTGTTCCCCTGGGCAGCACAGCTTTAAACCTTGTTGTACCAAATCATTACTTCTGGCTGCATGTCACACACAGTTCATCTGTGAAAAAGCTAAACAAAGCTATGGTGGAAAGAATTGGGCTTTTGTGCTGCATTTCTTCCTGAACTCGGCAGCTCATAGCAAACAGCTGTGATAAGAAGCCGTGGAAGCTATAGAGGCACTCGCTAGCTTTGACGCCTGAACAGGCTTTTAAGGACAGCAACATAAGGTGTGTAAATGCAATTTTAAACAAAGTAGAACCTTGTCATTGTTAAAAAAATAATCTCAGAAGACCTTAGACAGATAGACGACGAACAAGGCAAACAATACTTGCCCCTTTGCTTCTTATACCATGTTTAACTCAGTGTTTATGTGATCCTATTGCTTGCTTTTATCTCTACTGTCTTCTTTTTGTTCATCAGAGCAGTTAAAACAGTTACAACAATTAATAATTTATATGCATGATGAGACTGGATAATAGCAGAACACATTCTAAAACTGAAATAGAAATAATAATATTTCCGAGGCACCCCAGTGATAAAGCACATCCCACATATGACAAGGCTCTATCGCAGCAGCCTTGGTTTGATTTCGACCTGAGGCCATTCGCTGCATTTCATTCCTTAAGCCACCAACTTTCACAGTTTCGTAGATGTTGAAAAGACAGGAGTAGACACTAACAAACTGGTTTTAGCATATTTTTGTATGACAGCTGAAAGACTTAACAACTGCAAATCACAGACTACATGATTTGTGACACAGCTAAACCCAAACGAACGTATCAAACTCTTCCACACACACTCTCAACAGGGTGACAGTTTAAAGGGTAAACAAACATACCAGATGGTGGCGGTAATGCTTCAATTTGTTGTTCGCCAACTCACAATAAAACTTTAAGAAGAAGAGGAGGCTGTCTTCTGATGCATTTTCCAATGTCACCCCCCCTCTCTTTTTCATTGGCTGTTGGCAACATGTGTTAGTAGTTGCATCGATAATCAGTTCATACGTATGGAGTGAAATCTATCTGCTATTGATTTGAATGATTCTATATAACATCTTTATGTGTCCTTATGAGTGGTTTAAGCTCACACTCACTTAAATGATGACTTTATCTGGTAGTAAAAGAAGTGGTGTAATGTTTCTAGTAGCTGAAAAGCAGACATTTGTCTATGGAACACATTAACTGACTAAACATATAAACATTTATCTGAGCTTCATTCATATGGCTTCAGCCTCCACCTGTTCTGAAAGCCTGTCAAGTTGCCTCTGCCTTGATATGGTTACTAACGTAGGATTGGACAGTAGGTGTTTTTGGGCGGAACTTAGTGAAGGGTCAATTACATGAGGAGAAAGCAGATAGTCTGGGGCTTTGTGAAGACGGTGTACTAAGGAAGTCCCTTCCAAGAGACTTGGATTTAGCAAAACTTACATCCATCTATCCATTCATCCATCCATCTATCCTTCCGTCCATACATGCATGTATACATACGTACAAACATACATACATGCATACATCTGTACATACATACATACACACATACATATATACATACATATATCTGCACATACATACATACACACACACATATACATACGTACATCCGCACATGCATCCGTACATACATACATACATACATACATCCACACATACATCTGTACATACATACATACATACATACATACATACATACATCCGCACATGCATCTGTACATACATACATACATACATACATACATACATACATACATCCGCACATGCATCTGTACATACATACATACATACACACACATACATACGTACATACATACATACATCCGCACATACATCTGTACATACATACATACATTCGCACATGCATCTGTACATACATACATACATACACACACATACATACGTACATACATACATACATACATACGTACATACGTACATCCGCACATGCATCCGTACATACATAAGGTCGAGGCAGAAAACAGATTTTAACAGCATGCCATAGTGGTGTAATTATTTCCAAAGCTGTATGGTCAAATATGGTCACTAAGCAAAATGCTTCTGTAGGAGAATCCACATTTATTAAGGAGCTCAGCCCTTTAGTCCCTTAGTCATAAAACCAGGCTATAACTATAAACTGCATGAGTTAGATACAAGTCCTGGCACAAACTCCTCACTATTGGCAGGGAGAGGTGCAACTTATCTATTAAATTTCAGAAACACCACATCATAGCACAATGAGTAAGTAGCTTCATAGTTATCAAAAGCGAGAGAGAAATGGCACAAACTAAAAGGAAAAAGGGCTTGTTTTGCCACCACTCTATGAACTGATCTGAAAATAGGCCTCTAGATCTCTAGCACACCGCTGTGCTATTCTTCTATGGCTGATCTGAGCTAGCTGATTCCTAGTTGCACTGTAAATAATGTCGCATGGAGAGAGGCAGGGATGAAAAACACAATGCTGTTATGTTCAATGGTTGCAAATCTTCAACACAAGCCAAACGGGGTGTACAAGTATTCTTTCAACACTTGCAAAAAGGAAATATGACAAGATGCTCTGCTCATTCCGCTCACAATTCACTACTTCTTCAGTTAAAGCTGCAACAGGAAGAAATCAGAGGGAAGGAACACCAGAATCTGAAAACACACCTTTTGTCCTACAGCTTTCTCCTTTATGTCCAAATCAAAAGACTGCACATCAAGATAAAGTGACACGACACTGATTCACCCTGTTATGGAAAAGCTAAAATGTGGTTGTTATGGTAGTTTCCTTGTTGCTTCAGACGCGTCAGGCAGAATCTTAGCGAGCGAGAATTAAACATGTCGGTCACATATTCGACCACCCATACACCTCTGAAATATAAGTCACAATTGTCTGTCACAGGGCAGATGTTACAATGCAAAACAGAAAGACGCCTGGTTTCCTCCCAGACCCAGTGAATTCTAATTTACAGAAAGGTATTAGTGGAATTTTTGCACACAGATGGCAAAAAATATTATCTGCATCCGAATGATTTTAATATGTTTTTATTTGATTATTTGATTATCTTTGATGAGCATGCTTGATCTGTCTTTCTTGTTCATTTTATTGATGTAAAGCACATTGAATTTCCTTTGGGTATGAAATGAGCTATGAATGAACTTGAATGCACTGACGCCTCACACATTGGCCATTGTTCATCACACACACTCCTTTTATCCTTTGCTCTAAACATTCAATAATCTGATACACTACACAGAATTATGTATAAATTCTGTTATCCATAGCTTCAGTTTTGTTTTGTTTTTTTGTTTTTTTTTTAAATGAGACTTAATTTTGTTCTCATTTTCAAAGAAAGCTTGTTTACCAATCCAGTAAAAGAGCTACATGAAGTATAAATAGCAGAGGCAGTGTTAAAATTTGAACACCGCAAAGATTCACGCCTATTTGTGTTATGCAAGCTGTGGTACTTTTGCAGAAATCAGAATGGAAATAAAACCTATACAGGTAAGGGAAAGGCACACTGAAATTGAATTGATCATTTATACTCCATTCCTTGTGTTTTACCAAGAAAATTAATCCGTCCTTTTGTAAAATGGACCAATTTTAGTTACAATAAATCACCTGAAAAATGGTTACAAGCAAATTAAATGTAAATAAAGTTTTGTTATACAGTAATTAAATAACTTTCAGTGTGTACAGTAGTAAAGTACAGGCAGCAATCTATCAATCAGAAAGCCAGTGATAGATGTTCAGTTTCAGGCTGCCTGTCGAACTCTAAATAACCTACAGTTTTACAGAAACATGTTTATACCAAGCATTAAAATGTAAGTTTATTATAATGAATTAAAAATAGTATGCCCTCTGCAATTCCGTCCCGTAAGACAGCTCTGTTACTCAGTTAAATGGGTTACATTAGGCAACAAACAAGATATGTTCATGCAGGATGATACTATCCTTGGCAGAGGAAAGGAGTTATTCCACTGGCTGTCCCAAATGCTGAGGATTAAGAATATGTCTAAAAATGTTTTTTTTTTTTTGTTTTTTTTTCTAAGAGAAAGCTTCTGTAGTTCAATAAATGGATATCTCAGCATTAAATTAATATTAAAATCAACTTGTACATGGCAGCTAGTGTAACATGGCTTTATAAAATGGACAGGACTGAAAAGCTACTTAACCCCACCTATATTCTAGCATATATTCCAGCATATGGGCCTAGCTGCAGAAAAATAGAAACCCTAGGAATGAGCACAGCTACAGCAAACGCCACTAAAGTCACGGCTTGTGCAAGTGATCCACACTTGTTCATCTTATTACAAATGCCTCAAGCACAACCATCAACCAGGCAACCAGGCAAGAGAGGGTTCAGTCATTAGAAAGATGGACCAGCAGCCCCAGGCTCTGGATTGAAACACCTCTGTCGTCCAATATCCACTCAGCTGAAATGTCAATGAGCAAGGTGCTGACTTCTTACTACCTCCTGAGTTGCTGCTCTATCTGTAGATAGATTGGATGTGCCTTAATTTAAGACAAGTTGCTTTTTTTCCAGGGACACGCTTTTCCTAGTCATTGAAGAGGCAACCGTGGATGGTGGAGGGAGACACTGAAAAGGGATGTGTGACCTTTCCCTGGGCTCTCCAATGCGTCAACAGCTGCTCCTTTGATTTCTTCAGTATTTGTTGTGTGCTACACAGCACGGGCCTCGTTCCTGCTTATTGTTTCAAATGGAAAAGTGACCGATCACATTCTCATGAGGAGAACATTGACCTGATGCATCTGATTGGTGTCAGAGGATTGCCGGCATGTAGACAGCAGAGTATCTGCTGGGTCTTAAAAAGTCTTAAAATGTCTAAAATTCAATAATTTGAATTTAAGGCCTTAAAATGTCTAAAATTCTCTTAAAATATCATAAAATGTCTTAAATAGGATTTTGAAAGGTCTTAAAAATGTATTAACGCTACTTTTATTTAAAACAAATGCGTAAACTTCAGTCACGCTTTGAAATGTTTCGATTTTTGAAGACGCTGTAACATAACTACAAAACGGAAGAAAAGTACCTGTGCAGTCCGGTCAGAATTTATTGAGCACAACCAGCTAGTGAACTGTGCATGCGCCGCGGTGTGACTGCGGAGCATGGCAGCGGAGAAGACTAACACAGCAAAGCCGAATTATTTGTTGTAGTGTTGGGTGATACGGCCTAAAAAAAATTCTCAGATTTTTTAATGAAAAACTCGATTTTTGATCCAATTTTCCATCCCCCAAACAAACAAAGGAGTTTTTCTGGAGAAATGAAGGTTCGGTTGTATAGTTTCCGAACTTGAATCATCGGTATCCCATAGCAACGTATACAGAACCATTCACTTTGAATGGGAGAATGCCAGCTCTGCGGGAAACGCACGCAGTTTCTGATGATTATGGACACAGACTCTGACAATTCAATGTATGATGAAACTTCAGACGAACAGAGGAATAGGACGTGAGGGAGACGGACACGAGAAACAGAGGGATACGGGTCCGACACGGAAACGAGGGAGACAGTGGGAGCTGTGTCAACAGAGGGACCCTAACCCTGTCGGTACCAACAGCCTGGAGGCAGATTTAACAGCCGGGGGTTGCCTGTTCAGTATCTGATACCGTGAATCCAAACCAATTCCAAACGACTGAATTTGTAGAACTGTTCTTGGAAGGAGCTGCTCTCTACCGCTGGCTGTCTCTGCTGTTGTTTGTGATTCACGTGGGGGCGGGGGAGCGAGGGTTCGAGCTCATTGAACTACGGGAACCCGGAAGGATGTGTTGACAAATGCAAAATACCTATATTTTTTGCGTGATAAGAAAATTGGTTTCCTAACAATAAAACTCGACGTGATCGACAAATTCGATTTATCGATTAAATTGATTTTTGCCCAGCCCTAATTTGTTGTATAAGATGGGATAAGATAAGATAAGATAAGATAAGATGAATTCATATACCTTGCAAGTAATTCCAGGTCTCCAATTTTCCTTCATGTCTTTTTTACTTTGACAGTATGGATGTGAAATGGGTCTTAAATTTCACTCATTATGGTCTTTAAAAAAGTCTTAAAAAGTCTTAAATTTAACTTGCTGAAACCTGCAGAGACCCTGGACAGGTAATCAACATATGATGAACAGAAATGGAGACCGTAGTATGGACTGCATTATAGTACTAAATAACCTGTATTGGATTTGCTTTTCAGATAAATATAAAAAAAATCTGAAAAGCATACTTTGAAAGGAAACATATAAAGCTGAACAGCAGGGGAGGCCCAAACTATAAACTGGAAAAAGCAGAGTGGTAATAAGGCAAGTAGAAATAAACAAGAAAGCACTTCTATTAGCAATTCTCCCCAACCTTAAATGTCAAAAGTCATCCAGGAAACTTCAGCATCTATCCATGTCTTTTTTGCTGCACTAATAGGTTTCCCCTTATTAAAGATATTTTAGTAGTTTTATTGGATGGTGGTGAGATCCATGACCGCGTGCTATTCACACCTTAATATCACATGAGTGTAAAAGCGAGACTTCTCACTTGGAAAAGTTTAAGTGTGAACACAAAGTAAAGATAGAAAGCTTTGCAAATTTATTATAGAATCACTGTGCAGTACCTTTACCAATGCTGCAGAAGACCACAGCTGCACCAGTGTGCTCGAGCTGGTGTCGTGTCAACCCAAACACATTGTGCAAGACATCTGTTCATAGTTAGTTTCTCTGTTCAACTGTTTATTTCTCTTAACTCATTTAACCTCTGCTGGAAGCATTATACTACAGAACATTCTATGATGTTGTACAAAGTGAAATATTAACATTTTGAACGTATTGCCATTCTGTTATGCTTTCTTTTCTTTGACTGCTCTATTTAAATCCACTTAGAAAAGGACTGGAAACTGCTGAATTAAATCTGTGTCATTAAAAACTTCTTCAAAAAACCTTCAATGACAAATTTTGTACAATAATAACGATAACGTGGGTAGGCATAGGTTGTGAGTTTGATTGAGAAAATGTTTTTTCCTCAAAGTCATCTTTTAGTTTTTTGTCTCTCGGACTGAAAAAGACATGGATTTTAGCAATGGCCATTAAAATGCCAGCTTCTATTACAGTAATTAGTGTGAGAAAATAAACTCGTGTGAGATTTAATGTGGATAACAGTCCTTTTCCCCTTATTTGCCATTTAACATCCTGTAGAGAACTAGGAAAGACATTCTGTCCCTGTATTTGTGTGATCTACTAGAACAGATGAGTCACACAATTGCTTAAAAATGTCAGGTACTACAAAAGAAATGACAAAGTACCTCTGACAATCAGGCCACTCAATGTCCAAATGAAGCTTTGTATTTGTATTAAAATTGTTGCTCAGTTTAACCCCAAATTGTCACAGCATAAATCATTTCATCATGCCTCTCTTGCCGTGAATGTAGAAAAAACTCATATAGAAGATTATATCACAGAGCAGGTCGCTAATTTGAACGTTTTCATGAGATGTGCATTTGCTTTTTAGGTTTTGAAAGATGCATACTCATTACCACCTCATTTTTGACAATTCAGGAATTCCATTTTCCTGTTTAGAAACTAGCAAGGAATATTCATAAGCTGATGCTTTAGTTGGTAGAAAAAGCGATACTTGCTTTAGAAGCTGAAAGTGCCGTGCTGTACACATCCCTTAGCAACTGAGATCCCCATGGTTGCCTCTAGCTGTGGTGTCAACAAGCAGCTACTGATTGCCAGTTTTATGCAGATGCTGGTAGATTTGGTCCATAACCAGGCTTTACATAAGAGAGGAAAAGTGGATGGAGGCAGGAAACAAGGTGTTTTAAAACATTAAAGTGTGCTCAGTTCATCTCATGTTTACCCCTTGTACCTTGCTGTTTTCTTCCACCTTATGCTTGCACTTACACTGTGTTCTCCAGTTTTGCTTATGTACATATTTTGCAAATTTACACCCAACAACAACATGCAAAAAAAACCAGAAATGTGTGAGTCTGCATAGCGCTGTATCATGCTGAGGCAACAGGAGCTGATTTCCCATAAAATCAAGAGTTAAAAGGAAAAAAAAAACAAAAAAAAACATTTTATTTAGCTGCTACAATCCAGTAAAGGAGTTCGACTTAATTTTTTTTAATCAATATGGCAGGCAACAAAATACGTGTGAATAGAAAAGAGAAACAGCAGCATTTCAAACTTCATATCGTTAAAAGATAATATTATAATGAATGAAGCCGAACAGATATAACATCCGGTTATACTGCATCACTCAATTGTACACTGAGAGAAAATTTGATGAGGAAAATATAAAAATGGACACATCCAAAATGTATTTTAAAGCAAATCATTTCACTGATAGCATTTCAAGCATTGTCTTTGACCTCATACACCCACATCATTGGTCCCATAGCAAACACCTCCAAAAAGAAATCTATACAGAATACAAGGATTATTAAATGACAAGCATTGGTGTAGTACCTGTGATAATGTTACGGGTCCAAAGGCTCCAGGACCACAGTAACAAAAAGATTTGTTGTCAGCGCACTTCAATTCTGAAAAGCACAGGTAAAATGCTCTTAGGAGTGAAGACACGAACCATGTATTTCTCTTCCCAGATT
>JAPQRQ010000007.1:12759263-12770438 GCA_037367365.1 Apogon talboti | reverse complement strand
TATTACTGTTCTTTTAAATTCACAATAACAACGAAATATCCTTTTTGCTGCATCAAATGAAAACAAAAATCAAAATCTCACAAATGTGATCACACACTTTGAGTGCATCACAATAACACTCAAATGTTTTCTTTATGGGGGATGGAATCTCTAGGCTGAGACCAAAGGACAAGACACTCAAAAGGAAGCCACTGAGAAAGTATCTTCAAGGGTAATTCTGGAAGCTGGCTGCAAAATCCCCGGCTGCCATAGACTTACATTGAACTTCTTATGAAAATAAAGTCAATCATTTTCCCTCTAGAGTCCTACTGGTCTGAGACATTGTTTGGCCCCTCTTTTAATGCTCCATTAATATGATTTCAGAGTGAATCTATGCTGTGATGTGAGGCTTTGACAGCTTTCTCTCTCGTCTAGTCAGACTTTCAAAGTTTCTGTTTATTGAATTAAACTCATTCTTTTCCTTCCCTGTGGTTAATTTACTTATCCTAGCAAGACAGGCTAAGCTTGATGAAGTTTTCCATGTCAACAGGGTTTGCATTAGTTCACCCATGATCCATCACATGTGGCTCTAATCCCAGCTCCGCCCCTTTGTCCAAATATGCCAACTCTAAATAGCCATCACATAGACGGTCAAAATGTAAACTCCCAGCTTCAGTACAAAAGAAATTAAAGAACCTACAATATACTGTATGTGTCGGTATCTGGTGTGTGCTTGGAAGAACGGAGGTCGGCTACATTTAAAAGCACTGGTTCAGTGGGCGAAAGGGTTGAAGAACAGTGTTAAAATGCTTAAATGGGATTTAATGACCCAAAATTTGTCCAACTGCCAATGGGAAGGAATGGCTTGCAGTGACTGGAAAGAAGCATTAGGAACTAGAGAAGTCATTTGGCTCAGAGGGATGGAGGAAAAGGAAGAGCAATGGGTGGGAAGACAGATTGCAAACTCTCAGGTAAATGGTGCTAAAATAAGGACAAAAACAAAATTCTTCAAGATTAAGGAGATTAGGAACAGAAAAAAGGAGGAAAATGGGATTTTGATTCAACGTGGCTTTCTGATCTGAGAGTAAGAGGTTTGAGAGCAGAATTAATGGCTATTGAGCACATGGGGGAAAAGGGGGATTTAACATTTCAGACGAGTGGAGAGGATAAGGCAGTGCTCCTATACGACACTATGACCCGTGATGTGAATTTAAAAAGTAGGGTTGGACAAGGATGTATTAGTTCAATGATACGCAAATAATGTATATGTAAAGTCTATAATGTGATCTCTATGGAACAACAGAGAAAACCCCCACAGTATAATTCTTTCCTCCAAGCAGCAGTGTACTGTGTTACTGTTGTTGCTGTTGAGCACATCGCTTCCTTTCCCCTACCCCCGATCAACAGACAGGAAGAAATAATGCCAGAGTGAGAAAAAGGTCAGGAAGAGCTGTCACCATTCCTGTCCACCCCAGATACTATCTATACTAGAGACTTTCCTCTGGGACTGAGGTCGCCCATCAACGTAACAGTTTCCTCCCATGAGATATCACGCTTTCTTAAATTCACCCATAAAAGCCTGCAGTCTCCTCTCCCCGCATGTAGCTTTTATCTGTTGACTAAATACCATTTACTCGCATTTTGGTTCTTTCTGTCTCCCAGTTTAGAGTTTTGTAGAATATTGTGATCCAATTTCTCATGCATAAAATGTGAGAATAGTTTTGTATTACATGTATTCCTACTGTGAAAAAAACATAGACTTTACACTACATTGCATTTCTCCCTGTTCACAACAAGTGAAGTCAATGAATTTATTTTAATATGTAAAATTAATAAAGACCATATATAATTAGTGAGCAGAGAAACTGTCCATTGTTTGTCATTTTGAAGCAAGGTCTTGGCAATGGGAGTGCCCAAAAGCAGCAGCATTATGGGAGTTAAGGGATCAGAGCTAAATTCATGGGTGAGATAATGCTAAATATTACCTTAATGAATGAGTAAAACCGTAAAATTCATAAAAACGGTCATTTTATGGTACTGCTAAGTGTAACCTATTTACCACAACTGCAGTCAAGCTGTCTGTCAAAAAAAAGTTAGATGAACAGATCATGCAACATAACATTGAATGTAAATCACTATTTGAGATTAGATTATTTTACACAATCATGATGATTATCCACATTCACTTGCACAAAACATTTGAAAAAGAGAGTTAACATATTTTATCACCACAATGCAGTTCACTGATGCTCTATTACTAACATAATTGCCTTATGTCTGCCTCTTTATTTTGCACCTATGTCAATGATTCATTTTCTCTATTCAAATTATATATTCACTGTTCGCTTTTCATCAAGCAAAGAAAAAAAATATTTTTTTTTATATGTTTCAAAATTCTATGTCAGTATAATTATACTTGCACTACAGCTGGAATAAAGTTAACAGAGTAGACAATATCATCAAAGTTAAGCACCACGACAGACTGACTTAGCATGAAAACATTATTGGCAACAAGTACCACCTTATTCCAAAGAAAATCAGCTCGTACTCTATGTGCAGCCAAAATAGACAACAAACATGACAAGGTGCAAATGAGACAAAAAATACAGCATATAACTCACAAAACATAGACAAAAGGGGAAATTTGAGATAAACATTGTAGCTGTGCAAATAGAGTCTCTTTGATAAATTTGTTATAAAATCTGCCTGATTGTATGCAAAAAAGCTTTGCTGCAAATATCCACAGGTAGTTAGATTGATATTTTTACACCTATATATAAGATAGGTGGTATTAACCGTGTATAAACTCATTTTTCACTCATCCACTCTTTCTCTATCTCTCTGCTTTTCTTTAAACCTTGGCGTTTGTGATTCTTGAATGATAATGTATTAATTTTTAATGATATCAGTGGTTGTCAACATTCAGGATGGGTCTTGGGCTTATCTCAGATTTTCAGCAACTTAAAAATAAATGTCCCAACAGTTAGTACTTTTTATTTCACTTACCAAAACCAGAATTAGAGTTTGACAACTACAGGAGACACAAAACTAATTACAGCCAGATCCTGAGTGATTAACAACTGACTGATGTTAATAGAATTACCTCTGCTATGCCATGTGTGAATGGGCAAAGAAATGGAGGATCAGGTTGAAAGAGATAAATGGAATGTAGTATTTTTAGACTTAAATGCACCTTGAAACTCCTTCAGTGTAGAAAACAGAATATTTTTAAGAACTGTTTTTAACAATGGTAAGAAAAAAATAGTATAATGCCATGAAGTATGAATGAGCTATTTATCATCTGTTGCAGTGAACATAACAGTTGAAATATATTTTTTCTACATATTCAAACCTAAGTTATCTGCAATGTTAAGCTAACCACTATAAAAGCAGCTGCAGCAGCATTATGACTGTACAGTACAGTGTCTGTCATAGACTCTCACTATATACAAGCAATTAGCCACCTCTAACACAACCTTAAAAGAAACTTCTATTGTTTTAGCAGAACTGTGTTCTTTAAAATATTATAAATCATCAGAAAATATTTTGCACTGTGTATATCTATTGTTTTAGGTACTGCGAGAAATGAATCATTAACCCTTTATCCGGCAAGTGACTATTTTTGGTAATTTCCACATACATTTCAAGACAGTGACATTAACAGTTATTTTGAGGACAGTGAGGCAACAATTTTGGGTCCAATGTGGTCTACAGGGTCTGTAAGGTCCACCTCTGCATGAACAGTGAGTGTAACTGCTTTGTTGGGTACCATGAAATAATGGTACTAATGTAAGTAATGATGTTCAAAGGGATAATGTGTATGTTGACAGGTGTCTGAATCAGCACATATGTTGTTGGAATGTTCTAAAATACATGCTTCTTTGACCTTACATGTGTTTTTCTTGTATTTTAATATGTACTTCATGGGTTTTTTCAATTTTCTTTTATTTTTTGCCACTTATGGGTAAGGAACCAAATATGGTAACTTCATTAACCGTCATTTTCTGCATAAAAAAAAAAAATTAACAAAAGTGATAAAGTCTTGTTATGTCCTCCAATAACACACTGAGGTTGAAACTGAAACTTTGAATTTCAGAGTATTTCTGAGTGTCTCATAAAGGGTTAAATGTCCTTCATGAAACAATGCATGATGCAATTAATTATCAACTTAACGATACCTTCCAGAGTGTGCATCTCCTGACACGGTTTGTTGTTTTCCTCAACAACTAAACTTGACCTAGATTGACTACAACAGCTCCAGCTGTCAGCCATCTAGTTTGTTCATCAATAAACAAGTACTTATTCCAGACTCACTGTCAGGTGTTTGAGGAAGGGGGTTAAGGTTGGTATAAATCAGTTAAGGCTACACCTGGTGCACCTTCTGCAACCTAAAGTCTGTGTTTATTCCTCTCGCAAATCCAAGTCACTTTGGTCAAAAAAGAGAAGAAGCACATTGTGTAGCAAGTAAAAAGAGGGGAAAGTGCACTGGCCCAGCTTGTGCAATGACAGGGTTCATTTGATGCCTTGTCATACTAGAAAAATGTGGATAAACCCAAATTCACTTGTCAAAATGAAGGAAGTTTTATGCATTTTAGGACCATTTTTTATCTGACAAATCACATGTTGGACTTGGAAATAAGTGCATTGAGCAGTTTGTTTATATCCAGTGGGGTATTGATAGATATGAGGGGAACCATATGTTGGAATTTGGTAAGTCCACGTATTTGTTTGTCCCTAAAGGGTTCTTTTTAATCCAGAGCTCTGTGCTGTTTTTTTTTTTTTTTTTTTTTTTTTTACAATATCACATTTTTTGAACAAAATGAGTGCCTTTCAACAATCTCTCTACTTAGAGTAAAGTGATCAGTTCATCCATTGTTAGAAATTCTCTGTATGTACCACATAAGCCACACTACTCTTCTCTCTCCTCACTACTTTTCCTCCGACTTTGTTAAGAGTAAAATCTGACTGGCTTAGTTACATCTCAAGTAACAACTGTCACAGCACAGCAACGCATACACACTTTGACTGGAAAAAGCAGAGCTACAAGCAGACAAACAAAGCACATCATATATACTAACTTTGAGAAATAATAGACAGAGTACAATCATTGTAAAATGCATTTCAACAACATCGCTCTTGTCTATATTCTTGCAATTTCTGGGAGAATTACAGTCGGCGGTTCTACAAATACGCCTTAGAACACAAAATAAGAGCAAACACTGCTGTAATCAACTTCAAAAAGGTAGTTGGTGCAAAGCGGCATATGGATTAAGAACAGGAGAAGCAATCAGTATGGCAATCAACCAGACTAACACCACCACCTAAAATAAACCACTTCAAAGCATGTTTTTGAGAAAACTGCATATTCTTGTTCATCATTTTGTTATGCATGAGGCACAGTGTTTAAGCCAAATGTATGAATATGCTAATTTCCAGCACCTAAAGCCTGGAAGTTAAAATTTACTCCTGAATATTTTTTTTATTTTTTTAAATTCCCAATATATTAGCATTACTTACATTACACCATTTGTTTCTCTCCACGGTTGTTTCTCTCCACAAGTGAAGCGTCTTAAACTGTCGTATCAGTAGATGGTGTCTTCACAAAACCTATAGACTTCCATTGAGCTTCTCTCTAGATATACTTAGAGTCACTACATACATTTATTTTATAAAGCCTATACACTAGACTATATAGTAGAAAGTAACTACACCCCTTGGCATAAGTACCACCTTTCACCACCTTCTACAATAATGAATATAAATGCGCATTAAACATTTCATATTTGCAATGCAAACATTTATCTAGCCTTCTGGTTTCCTTTTATTCGTCATAACTAACTGCTTGAATACATCCAGTGGAACAAGATGATTCATTGCTTAGCCATTCAAACTCAGACCAGCATCCTCACAGACACACATGCTGCATTGACAAACTGTTTATACCCCCACACATAGACCTCTCTTGGCAGGGAACTGTGAGATGGTATTATCAGTGATTGCACTGCATTTACACACAAATTATTGTATTTTTTTTTTTCATTTGGCTGTTTACACAAGGTAGGAGAAGGTCTTGATATAAACTCTCAAGCATTTTCATACCCGCATTAGTCACATAAATACCTGCATACAATTAGCGTTTCTCAATGACTAGCATAAACAAATCTTCATGTGTTGTATCTTCCCTGCAAAAACACAGATGCCATCTTTAGGCATGTCTGCATATCTTTTCTCTCTGCACTGCAGAAACTCCGCTTCCACAAGACCCATGTGTTACACTCACATTTCATATTCTCGTGGGTTGTAGTCATCACACATAGGAAATATACAATTTAGGGTAAGCAGTTGTTCCACCAGCTGTTTCCAGTTCCTCCTCACTGTCAGCACACGCACAATTCAGCAGACACGTGGACAGAAATGTGATCCCCACAGTTAAGAATTGCATGTGTAATGAGGAAGTCATGAATAATACAATAACTAAGTAATAACACCGTCATTATTAAGCCCTAATGCCCATTAGGGGCTCCTCTTAGTTCCAGCTCTGTGTATTGCAGCTATTGCCGACCACAGAACCTCACAACAGTTAACAGACTCTGTCCTGTTTTCATCTCTCATAACAACATGCCTTATCATTTTTAATTCTTTCTTATCTTTACCATTGACTTACACAGATTTGTATCACTTGTATTCACATCCAGCCATTTATATCATACAGATATACTGAAAACAATGTACTTATATATTCATTATTTTGTTCTTTTTTTTCAGCTGGCTTTTACATCTATGCTCATGCAGTAATGCACGAAATGCATAGAGTTCAACCACCCACGGGGGAAAAAAAAAGGCTGTCATAGTGCTTTTTAAACACAAAGGTATAGTGTGACATGCAGATGCTGTGATATTTGACACTGAGTAGACAGAATCAAAGCTGCTAACTTCAATAAATGCCATCTTAAACCACGAAGAAAAGAGGACAGGGTCTTGGTATTTTTCAAGTGCTGTGTGGGAGTGGGGAGTGACTACTGATGACAAATGTAGTTTCTGACCTCTCAGATTGATATGCGACTTCACAACACTCAGCTCTGCTGCCATGGTTACCAGGTATCACATCTAACCAGAGATCAATATAATTCAGTCCCCAGCACCCAGGCAGTCATTAATCTTAACATCAAACGTGTCGGTCGCAATACAGTGTCAGAGTGACATTATCCAATGAGCCATGGCCTAATGAACAGAGATATAATGATAGAGAGAAAACAGGCAGACGTACGGATGCCTCCCACCTCCTTATGCAAGATTCATTTACATTACAGACGGTTTGGTAGAAGTCACTCCGGTAGAACATTTTCAGTTTTGAACTTCCATCCAGAGATAGCTCCAGACTCACTTTTTACATTGTATGCACTGTTGGGTCTAACATTTTCATTCATTTCATTTAGACACATCATCACATAATTTAGGTGCAACCAAAGTTTGCCAGTAAATTACTGTTGGGTAAGACAGACACCAGCTGTGAGATACTGGTTTCACATTATTAATTTGCTGCTGGAGTTTAGCGAACATGTTTATGAACAGAAGCTACATGTGCAATCTACAGTGTTCTGTATATCTAGATAAATTTGTGCACTTCCTGGTAGTGAAATGTTGCTGGGGGGAGGGGGTTACTGCCAGCCATGCACCTGTCACAGCACAGGAAGTGCTTCTTGGAGATATTGTTCTTTTTTAATGTTTCAATTCATAACACTGACACTCCAACAGCAAAAGCACACGACCCAGCCATGCTTTGGCCACAGTCCTCAGTTGTTTTATCATATCTGAGCCAGGCAAATGGGACAAGCTATTCTTTGTGAGGGCACTATTCTTGGCCTTTTTGTATGTGGTAGGCTTTGGCGCCGGATCAGAATCAGATGAGGCCATCTCTGCTGAAGATGTTTGGATCTGGGCTGGCCTTTTCAGTGTTACTGCTACTGCAATTTTTATCTCCATAAAGAAACAATCAGTGTTTTTAGTTTAAGTGTAAATCTGTATGTTTTAAGGTGGTGATTCCCTAGTATTTTCACACTGAGACCTGAGGGAGAACACTGTCGTCATCCTTTGAATTATACAATATAAATTGTGATGTCTCCATATGACATTTAACATTTTCTTTTTTTTCGTCTTATATATAATTTTTTTCTGTAGTATTCTAAGTCATTTTTATCTTTATATATTTTCATGCTTGTTTCCTTCTTTTCATCTTTTTAATTTTTTTATGTAATTTTAATCGTATTACGTCTTTTATAGCTGACACCTCTGTGCTACAGAAGAGTTTATTGTGGTCAACATTTATACATTTTTCTTCTATTTCAGTTGCTGCCAGTTGAAAACCCAATGAAAAGAGCTTCTGAGCCCAATTTGGGACTTGAGCCTAAGTTTAGGAAGCACATAGAGGAATACTGGGCATGCAGGGGTCATCAATAAGACTCACCCATTTCCCCATAAAATGATATGTCAGGCAACTACATCTAGGAAGTCACTTGCCAGATTGAGCGAGCAGAGATAAAGAAGTAAACACATTGATTTTTCCTGATGTGACAATGGAATTAGCTAAGGAGCTAAGCTACAGTATCATGCTTCCCTCTCATTTCTGTAGAGTTAGGATGTGAGGAGAAATAAAATATTTCTTTAAATGAGTATAAATTGCAACACTTAACCATCACAACTCAGATATATCAATAAAATTCCCTATTTAATGAATGTTATTTAGCTGAAAACAGTGAGCAAGGGCTATATTAGGTGATACTGATGTTCAACCAATATATCTGTGCATCATTAATTAAAGGATTATTAATGTCAATCCTTTCATTGTCTTTTTGTTGTGTGATGCTTAGACTGGAAAACATAATAAAGTTTACACTCACTTTAAAGGGGGAAACAAACACCTTGCTGATCATTTGCCAACATTAAAGTGGTAAACCTCAGTCACAAAATATTTTTTTTTCACACATTAAATGCGCAGTGTGCTTTTTTCCACATTTACTCAGGTTGCATAGTTAAAGCCCTCTGAGGTTGTGAGCGCATTTCACTCATGCTGTTCTATCACTGAGAAAGCTGTGTGAGCCCCTCTGCTCTTGGCATAGTTTTCTTCACAAAATGTAAACACCTGCATCACTGCTGTGCTCCAACTAATTAAAACTCTGTCTGTCTAATGAGAGCCGTACTTGTCAGGCCCCTCCACGCACTCAATAAATCACCGCTCCTCAGGCCTGCTTTATCCCACCGTACGGTGATGCTGCATTCATCTCTCCTATATATGCGTCTCAGATACTCCCCTGCTTCTGCGTTTGTTCTCAACACCCTCCATGAGAATTCATTGTCTTCTTCCCTTCATCAGCTGAGTCATAACACAGACGATGTGGAGTGGCAGGACCAAACTAAATCTACTGTGTTGATGGCTGAGGTCACTAAACACAATTTCCCAAGGCCGTACATAGAGAAACAAGTCATGTAACCAACCCATAACCATCTCCTTGTTATTTCTTTTTAAGATGTGTGCGTAAGAAGTTGAAGAAAAGCTGCAAAATGACAACGAAAGGCTTTAAAACATGCACAATAAAAAGCACTAAGCAAGGGAACTAAGGTGTGAAGCTACATTTTCTGGGGGAAGTTCAAAAGGCAGTGCAGGGATAAGACGTGCTGTTCCCATCTGGTTTGGGTACACAAAAAAGGGAAGTTTATACACCGTTGGTCCATATTAAATGAAAAACTTAGACACAGCTACACTGCAGACCATCTGTTTACTGTGATCAACACATGGATGCATGAATCACACTTACCAAACAGCAGTTGTCTTCCATAATGTAATGAAGCTGCTTTACCAATTTTACCAGATATACTATAGGTCTGTGTATGAGTATGTGGTTGTGAAGTCGTGATGTCACTTCCTACTTGTTCATTCCTCTGTGTTCAATCTGGTGTGGTATTGTGTCCTTGAGTCCATAAAACACCCCCAGTTATCCATTTACAAGAGAGGAAGTGAATAAAACTGATAAGTGAAGTTATGAATCTTAATCGATGGTGAAAAAAAAGAAATAAAATGGAGCTAGTTAATGTTAGGGTGTTGACTAACTAACATTAGTTTCCACTGCATCTGCCAAACCACATCTCTATGGATAACTGTGATATAGAATGAGGCATTTATGAGGTGTTTCACATCTCCACACTTTGTGCTTCGTTTCTCAGCCCTTTATCTGCGCTGTCAGGGTCAGGGGAAGGTAAATAAAATGACGATTTATGTTAACGCAGCAGAGCATGAAGTACAGTGATGCATTGCTGTAAATGAACCAGGAGCTTAAACACTATTTAAGACACTTACAATTACGATCTACCGCAGCTGAAACACGGACTATGGAATAACTAGTATTTTAGTTGACTTAATGACTTCAGCCCCTTCTGAACCTTAACTGGTGCCTCAGTAAAGAGAGACGTAATAGAAAACAAGCTCTCAGACTCTGCTCTTCCACACTATTTAGACCTGTAAATGGGTTTTATGGCACCATGATGTCAGACGTAAGAACTGGATAGAGTCTATTGTTGCTCTGATCAAATGTTGTACAACGGCAAAATCAATGGTCTTGGAATGGACAACCAGAGCAACAGGGGGACCCTTGTTCCAGTTACCATCCAAGGAGAGCGAGTGATGAGGGTAAAGGTTTAAACTATTTTTCTGAAAACTGTCTTTTGTTATATACAATATATAATGAATGTAAAATGTAACTGCTTCCTCATTTGAGTTCAAATTTGTATTAATAATTATGGTAAAGCCAACTATGCAACCGTGACCTTTTGTTGCTGTATTCAAATAGGTTCATCCTTGAGTACATGTGGATGTTTACACATATACTGATAAACTCCCTCAAGGTGTTTCTGAGATATCACATTCACAAAACCAAAGAATGGAAAAGGGAATGGATGGGTAACCTGAAAACATAGGGTCTCCAGTCACGGCTGGTGCAAAGACATAAAAAATGGAATTAATCACTACGTGTCCTTTCTCTTCCTTTGCACAAATAAATAGATACTACTCTCTAGGGACTTTGGAAAGTCTCATAAAACAGCACAGATGCAACTAAAACGCCAGCTGGCCATGACAGACACCTGTAAGAAACAGCATTTCAGAAGTCTTCAGTTTTCTTATGAAATACTCCTTATAAGTTACTT
>JAPQRQ010000007.1:12737886-12751173 GCA_037367365.1 Apogon talboti | reverse complement strand
TTATTTTATTTTTTCTAATGCTGTTGCAATCTTCACATATAAACATATTTCCATCCTTGAGTTGGCAGTTATGTTAAATGTATATAATTTGTATATCTGTAGGTAGGTGGATGACACTCATTTGACTGAAAGCTGTAAAACTAATAAGCAGATAGAGGTGTGATCACTCAGCAACATGATTGGATATATAATATGTAATATGTATTAAACCTCCCTGTTTAATGTGGTATTGCCTGCACAAAAAGACCAGAAAAATTTCAGGACACACTTAATTTTCATCTTCACCGAGGTGGGTTTGAGGCATTAAAGAATGTGGGCTTTCAAGGCCAGTGGACCAAACTAAAGCTGACCTATACACACTTACACCTACAAGTGTGACATTATAATAGCCTTTTTAACAGAGACTCACACCTGATGGAAATCAGTATGGCAGAGTCATATCTTTAGGCTAAAGAGATGGATCTTCTTTCCTAAGGTTCATAAAAGGGCAAAAAAACATTGAATTAATAGGGGTACTTTCTGCAATTAAAGAAAAGAAAGAAAAGATACACACCAAAAAAAAAAAAAAAAAAAAAAAGCACAGTCTGCTCCCACCTCAACCCCTGCTGGAGGGATTGGATGGAGGAATGAGGCCAGTAATATCAAACTGTAGGATCATGTTCAAGTACTAATGTCTTCATAATCTTAAAAAATTAAAGTGTTATATCTAACATATTGGTGGGCTATCACTGGAAAAACTGGATGCTTTTTATAATAGGTAACAGGTAGATTCTACAGAAAACTGTGGTTATTGCCTATTGTTTTGTAAGGATTCCTGTAATAAAAGAAACAAGCCTGTTCATCTGTAGGCACTTTCTTAAACAATAGTGGTCTGTTATTATGATCCAACTAATTGTAGCACAAAATACACCACAGTTTTAATTGTGGTTGCTTTTACTGAATATTACCTCTGAAAACCAGATGGACAGAACATAAATATGCAGTTAGGACTCAAAACTCTTCACCTTCCCACAGCATAACACTTCAAAGATAGAGGTCAAAGAGGAGCCAAACTGAGCTAAAGTTCAGGTTATTGAAGTGAATCCAAAACAACTTGCTGGTGAGAGAGAGAGGCAGAGTAAAATGTCTCCTCAAGCGACCCTGCTGGATAGAAACCCTTAGGGCTGCTTTTCCTCCAGGCCTGAATATGAGATCCGAATTTCTATTTTATTTCTATTTGCGTTTGTACTATCATTTAGCTTTTTATGTGTAGATATTTAGGCCTATAACAACACTGACGAATAAACAGAAAGAAAGCTTAGACAGGAAAAAATGCTGCTGTTTGAGTTTGGTCCTCGGTTACGGCACATCAAAAAAGGAAAAAAAAAAAGGAATTTCAAGTGTTTATAAATAACATAATATTCATCACGTGAAAAAACTGAAAAAAAAAATACCTCAGCTTGTCATGAGCAAAATATTGAGCCAGTGTGATGCGACCTGAAGTTCAATCTGTTTTAAAGTCCAACAGCACATGTGACAGAGTAAATCCCACAGCCTTTCCTTCAAAAATGTCATATAAATAGACTTAGAGAGTAGGAAAAAAAAGGCTACCTGATGATTGCCTGATGGGATGTTAACATCAGGTAGAGAAGTCATTTATTGACCCACGAGAATTCATTGTGGACCTCACAAAAACAGGAGATATACAGCCCGTTATTGCTTTGAGCTACAAAGCAAAGCTGCCATTGTCATTTTCTCCAACTATGCTTTGGAAAGACACAACGAATCATTCATCACTGTCCCTTAGCTCAATCCAAACTGTCACAGACTATGAAGGAGAAAATGAGTTATGGGAACATAAGCAAGAGTAAGTATTGTGAAAGCAATCATTGCTGGCCACAGAACCATCTCTTGAAAGGTTGTGATATGTTGCGGTTCAGTCTCAAGATATAGAGATTAAACTAAACATCATATGCTATAAATCTTGTTTGCTTCTATAAGGTACACATTCTACAAGGTATATAATTCATCAACAAATCTGAGGGGATGGAAGAGTAAACTGCGGGAGCAAAATCATGGGGAAAAACACCAGAATTCACAAATACGCCCCTTAATTTTGCAGCTTTCTCCTCTTGGTCCAAATCCAAAGATGACATATGAGTGCACATACTCAATTTGGTTTTTACATTTTTGCTATACCGAGTATATTTTGTGTTTTTTTTCTTTCTTTCTTATACCAATCACAGTGTACCCATAGTGAATATCGCAGCTGATGAACTAGCGCAACTAAATACACACTGTTACAAGTTTCGGCACTTTCTCCAACCTCAGTACACAGCGGCATAAAAGGAAATCAGCAGCGAAGTTTTAGTTCGTTCCTTGGTTTGAACACACACGGATCGGAGTTGTGTTAATTTTCTGAAGGTGTCGTTCGTCTAAACACAGTGTTGTAGGACTTATGTGATGAAAACATTGCAACTGAAACACATTTAATAATTCATTTCACCACCTCAAACATTAAACTGTGCAAATTCTAAAGTCAGTCAAACACATCTGAACAGGAACAGATGCTCCTGACATTTACTATTGTAACCCAATGTAATCCTGTCTCCCCGGGCTGTGTCTAAACAGCGCTAAAGTTTATGTTCATTAAAAACCAGGGCGCTGTTTCGCAAAGCAGGTTAAGTGTAAAGTCATAGTTTGAAATGAGGGAATCTTAGTTTTTTTTTTTCACAAAAAGAGTTCAGTTTAACTCTTTTTCCTGGGCATTGAGTGAGCAATTCCACCATCATGGCATATTTTATCAATATTATAACCACCCCTCGTCCACCCCTTTTGACAATGAGGGCTGACTTGTACCTATTGCGTTCATTTCAGTCCATTTTTTATCAATATTTGAGCGTCTGTCTACACTAAGATGTTCAGTTTCATGCCACATTAATTTGCAGAGTTTATATTATTTTGCTGCTGTCAAAGAAATGATGATGAAGAACTACCGTAAGTCCACCAGGTGGATGCAGGTCTGAGTTATACAGATGCTGGTGTGAAAATGTTTTTCATTCACTATAAAACTCTGACAGGGCAAAATAGGCCACCGTTGTGTTGGGAACTAATGGAACCACTGCAGCTCTATGTATGCAAAAATGTAATTGATGTTAATTTCATCAAGATACTGTCAAAATACTGTTCAAAATTTGTGCCAGAATTATGAGTTCCTTGTCAAATTACAATAAAAATAAATACATTTAAAAAAGCAGTCATCGTGCTGCACAATAGAGGAGAATATGGTCTGTTTGTAATTTAATTCTTTTATAATAAGAGGTGAGATAATTGTGATTCACATGGTAGATCATCATTTTAAGTCAAAATATCTTTATATGATCTTGTAATTAGTTTGCCCTGCCCTCCTATGGCAATTTACCCTGTGAGGCTATAGTGTGTGTTTGTTTGTTTTTTATTAGTTTCTGTGAGTTTCAACCCTCTTGCTGTCTGATTCCGTCATAGAGAAAACATGAAAGAAACAACATATACAGTACATCTATGATCCATCTTTTCATTAAACTTTAAGTGTGGTAAATCTCACTGTTATAAAGTTTGCTTTATTTCCCAAGTGAATACCAACTTCATAGTCCCAATGCTGCAGTCATTCATTTAAAACATGATCTCTGCCCTCATGCTTACAAATTACACATCAATGATTCACTCTCAGCTCAGAATGAAATCCACACATTTTTATTCATTTCTTTTGCAAGTGGATACTTTTTATGGATTCACAGGATAACATTAAACACATTAAGAGATGACAGCTCAGAACCTGCATTATACTGCTTCCTTGAAAATTTTCAGTGAGCATTCTGTGAATCGCCAAAGAACATTTTACACTAAATCATGATTAATGAATCATTTGTCTGTAGAGAAGGGTAGGCAGCAGTGATGTGTATATTTCAGAATGAGCAAGTGTTGTTGGTTAAATTTACATTTTGTTACATTTGGCTTTACTTTGGGTTCAATTTTAATGAGTTTTGACTTTAAGATTAATGAAATGTCATCTACTGGATCCCATGAGTCTACAATATATAACCTTTTGGTACTTCCTGCATTTTGTTCCTGTCACGTTAAACTAGAACCAGATAAATATAATCCATAAGGTAGTAACTTGTAGGCTGGCACTAAATAAGTTATGTTTTTTTTGTCATTATACTCAGTACCTTGTTTTTAGACAAATACAATTGTTCCATAGTGTCATAGTGGTAATAGGTGGCATGGTGGTGTAGTGGTTAGCATTTACACCTCACAGCTAGAATCTTGATTCTCAGTCAGACTGGTGCCCCTCTATGATGAATTTGCCTCTTTTTTTCCACACCTTTAAAAACAATTACACATAGGTTAATTTTTCTGTCAGTGGAGTTGGTCGCCTGTCCAGCTGTTCCTAATGGATGCTAATGCTAATGCTAGGTGCTGTGTATTAGAATGGGTAAAATGTGACTGAATTTCCCTACGGGGATAATAATGTTAGTGGAATTAAACCTATACCTACCGATCTGGCATGTCGGACAGCACTTAGTAAAAATTTGAACATGAATGACCTGCCTCCCTCCAAAGTCCCACCCACTTCCTCTTGCCTGACCTCTGATGCTCCCCTCCTCCCTTTACGTACACATGTTAGCTAGCCAGCATTGTCTGTTAGCCAGAGAAGTCCTCTAGCGATGTGCTAAGCTAGCTATTTACGACCAACACAGTCAAACACAACCCTGGAGTTGCATTTGAGAACAGGGTTAATGACAACTTGACAATAAACACTATGGCTGCTGCAAGCGCTAATGCTAATCTTCATTGCACAAATAACATAACATTACAGAACTATAGTAACTGATAACATCTGGATGCTGCATTATCACATGTAATGTTGTGTTCTATGATTAGGCAAACTGAAAGTACCTGTCAGCAGAAACTCGATGAACATCTCATCGCTTTTCAGTTCCGGATACACGTCTTGCCTCTTGCCGCATTGAGAATTCTCTTTTGGGCAGCTTTTTCTGCTCCAGTCTTTCTGATGTGGGACGGGGCAATGGATGATAGACAGGAAGCTCGGCCAATCATTTTATTCGGACCGAATAAAAGGATTGGTTAGACTTTAATCAGAAATATATGAGAATTAAACATTTTTGAGTTTCAAAACCTGGTGGATTTCTTTTAGATTTTAGTTTGTCACACGCTTATTAGGAGAATTTTAAGATTACAAAAATAAAAGTGTAAGAATTCCAGATCGTACAATATGGCTTTAACCTTTTTTTTTTTACCTTTTAAAACACAAATATATAAGAATGGACCTTTTTTTCCACTTCCACTGAATTAACTGTGTGGCTCTTTCATATGAATACCAGTTACCATGGTGAATCATTGTCTCTTAACTCCATCGATAATTGACTTTTTCATTCAGCAGGCACACACCTAACCCATTGTGAACTCTGAGTAGACTGAACTAACTCTGATCTGCTGTTTTAAAAATAATACTGCTGTGTCTCAGGGTTTACACTCTCAGAGTTTGGGTTTAGACTCAGAGCTTGTCGAACCTGCTTCCTGAAATGCGGCACAGCAAGACAATAGATCTTTACCTCAGGAAGACGCATTATTCTAAGACTATCACACTTTTATCTGTCATACGTAAACAATGGCATGTAAGAAAACAACTCTTAGACAAAGGGTCTGTAAATGAGCTACTGTCATACTTGTACATGTAATACATAGAAAATAACAACACATTGTAACTGAAAATTAAATGACTTATGGTAAATAGTCCAAACAAAAATAATACACCACTTGATTAGCAATAGAAATGAAAATGATAAATGGAGTCATTCTAATATAAAAATGCAATGTGTACATTTACCACATTTACACCTTTAATTTATACAGTTTGCTGTGCATATGTCAGATATTTATTATTAGCTCACACTGCATACATATTATATTTTATATCACAAGTTATCCTTATGTTTTCCTACATTTTCTTAGGTATGTTGCTCAGCACTAATTTATCCACTTACCTGTGTGAAAACTCCAAATATTTGCTTCACAAGAATAACGTCTTCAGGATCATTGTGATGATGTAATGAAATAAGATGTACCTGCAGCAGCTAAAAAAAAAAAGCTGTTACTAAGAAGTGGCTTATTATGAACACTCTAAAGTCTGATCAATGGCTGGAAAGAGTTTAAGATATTTTTGTTATGGAGAAGTTCACTTGTATACTGACTTATATGAATTGAGCATTTATTTGAAAAGTGTCAGAGACTGCCTAAACTATGACATTCTGAACTCCATGAATTCCAGACAACTGATTATCTTATATTTGTTGTTGTTGCTGTTGTATTTGTTTGTTAATATATATTTTTGTGAAAATGTAATGCAAATTTAAATTTTAAAAAAAGGAAAAATCAGAAAACTCCTAATTGCACAGCCATTACAGGTCATTTTTTTCAAGTCTATTAAAATTCTTTGGTTCTGTCATATGCATAAAGGTAATATAGTATTTTTTGCTCAGTCATAACAAAACCAATGCAGTACTTCAGCTTAACAAATGGAAAGAGATTTTTTTTTTTTGTAATTAAATACATTTGATTAGGTGGCAAAAAATTATAATATAATAATTTAGTTCCTAATCACCTTTGACCAGGTGTAATGATTACATTACAGTCCAGTTACACTACACATTGTAACAATCATTTCATAAAGGAAAAAAATATTTTATTCCAATTTTATGCTCAACAGTGTGTTTCTCTGTACAAGTAAGGAAACACTAGTAAACATAAGCAACATAATTTTCAAGTCTTAACATAGTAGATTTCAATGGGAAAACTCAATTTTCATAGAGAACATCCTGCTACACAGTACATGACATGTTACAATGTACTCCATTTGATTCTGCTGTAGATTCACTTCTACCAGGTGCTGAAGTAGCACCTAATGCTCCATGTCCCCCAACCTGCTGATGACAGGAATTTTGTTTCAGCAGAAGAGTGGGCGATAGGTCCTGGTGAAAAATCCTAACCCTCTGGCAGAACCCAATGGAAACGCCCCAAACGCTGTACGGATTCAAACATATCAGGGATTATTAAGAGACCTGAGAACAAGGTCAAAGACTTGCCGAAGAACACAGAGCAAGTTAAACTTAACTTCCACTTCATCCCTGAGGCTCTGAAAATACTTAGGAGATAGTTGAGGCAGGCTCTGTTGAAAGCTCCCCCGCCGGCACGCAAAGCTTTACTTTTGATGTTAATTCCTTGAAAGCTGTTTCTTTAGCTGGGGATTAGTGCATGAAGAGCTAGGCTTACCATGCTCTGGCTAATAAAGATGAAACATCTAACACAGGTACTCGTACATACGCTCGCCTGGGAACAGTGCCTATAAAGTTGCCTTAATTATAGGGAACTCACTTCGCTTCAATAGCTATAAGAATAGAACGACATTTGTACTTTGAAATTTCTTTGGTATTAAATGTTTAAAATCCTCTGTGTTTTTAGACACCACTAAAATAATGAGTATATAGGCACATCACTTCCTCTGCTCATGCAATCAAAGCCACTTGCATTTCATAGTATGCTCTCATTCTCCCCAGCTTAGGGTCCCTGTACCGTTCCACAAAAGACTGACAATTATGAAGTGTGTCCATTACAGCCGCTGATTAGCCTCTATGTCTATCTTGGCTTGAGCGGCTGTTGTAGCTAATGATTATATGGCAGTGTGCACAGAAAACCGACACCACCATTCATCTGCATGGACAAAATCTCAGTGATTAATAGGTGTTTCACAGGAACATTCGCCCCTTAGAATATTTGAAATGGTCCTCCCCATCACTGAGTCCTCTGCGTTTGACGGTTTAAGAAGTCCATCAATCCAATCACTGCATCTATCCTGCTTTTAAGTGCAATGATTAGCCTGCCTTTCATCACTTGCTTGGCTATTTTCCAATAATTAATACAAGGATAATTTATCTTAGTGACCTTTATTTACTAAAAGGTTTTACCTAACATCTGCAGTATATGTATCGACAGGATGACAATATTAGCTAATTACATCTTTAAGCTTTATAAACCTGCGGTATGCATTCAATCTCTAGCTCTAATGCATTATAGAGGAGCCTCCAAACAAATCCTATTATCAAAATTTCACTAAGTGGAATTTTATTGTGTTTTTTTTCCGCCACACTGCTACAGTCAACATGGTTGTCTGATCATTCTTGCTATTTGTGTCCTTTGAAGACCCCTTTCACTATGTATTAATTGATTATGGATAAATATATGACCCAGTTTGCATTTATGGGAAATTCATTAATAGTGTGGTCACGGTTGTCAGCTTGAATACAGTGATATCACCAGGCAGGAAGGCACAATTATGTTAAAGGCAATGAGGTCTGTAAGAGGGTGGTAAATCTAATCTATCTAATCTATAATGATATAGCTGGAAAACACATTTGGCCCACTTGTCAGTGCACATATTTTTAATTTTTTTTTTTCTCGTGAAAAAAAATAACATCTGCATAAACCACTCTGAGGAAATTGGTATCTGGAACTCCTCTTAAGATGTATGTTTAAAAAGTCACTAATTAAATCATTTATTTCCTTGTTTCATCAGGCTAAACTGCCTCTGTGGCAAACAAGTTGCATGCGCTGCTGTACGTTTTAACAGCTTATCGTCAACAACACTGCCCTTCGATAATTATCTTACCTCTGTCTTTCTAGGCAACAAATCTAATATCTGCTATCCTTCACACTGCACTGGCATTTCACAGTCAAGGGTAGACTATTTCTGAATGCTCAAGCTCAGTGAGGAAAAGGTGATTCACTTGTACATAGATGACATTAGAGTTCATTTCCTCAGGGTTTGAAAGAAAAACATAAATCATCATTCTGCTGTCATTATAAATGGGTTCTTTGGTGTAATTTTACCACAGAAGTCATGTACATTTAGCTGGTTCACCTGGTGCCCTAAGCCAAATTTAAGACGGAATAACTTCACTTCATTCTCCCAGGCAACCATCCTTTATAAGTCACTGCCAGTTAAAATTTTATCAACCCATAATTACCTTCAACCCAGACGAAGAGCACATTTAATGGATGCGTATACATTATAATGAATGTCCAGGGTCAGGCTTTAAGTTAACTGGAACACACACAAGAAAAAAAACCATCCAGTCAACATCACTGCCTGTGCTTTATTACACAGTGTCTAGAGGTTTTACCTTTCTCCGACACTCAGGACTTGGACTAAAATGTCATCCATTAGTGTATAATGGCAAAACACATCCACTACAAATAAACACCAAACAAAACACAGTGGAATGGAAAAAGGCAAAGAGCAGTACAGGATCTGTCTATAGGCAGGTTATGACAGTGGATGGATAGACTAAAATACAGCTGAGCAAGTTATGTTGAACATGATGGAATAAATGAAAACGTATTTAGAGTTAGCACAACATCTATAAAATGCTAATGATGTAAGCCTCAAGTAAAAGCAGCTTTTTTCACTAAATGTCTATTATTATTATTATTATCATTATTATTATTATTAGAGTCATATCATGTACTGTTTTCTCAACTTACACATTTTTTCTTTCTTTTCTCTTCCCACCATTTCTTTTCTTTCTCCTCCTTTTTAAGGTTTTATGTTCAATCTATGCTCTTCAAAAAAATAAATAAATAGATAAACAAACAAGCAAATAAAATCTTAATAAAGAATGGCCTTATACCTGAGAAAAAATAGCAAATTTATCAGATATTTTTTTTAAAAAAGAGAAAAAAAATGGTGTGTTGCTGTTTTAGATTTTAAAAACATCACTTAAGTCTACATTTGCCATGAAAACACCGATTCATAGCATGTAAGAACACTGTCTTTCTGTTGAAATCCTTGTAATGGAAAACCTGCCTGTGCAGTTCAGACCTTTAATGAGCTTTGCCATAGGTAGCACAATAAAGAAAAAAGCACCCAATGCCTGTGATTAGCTTTAAAAGAGGATATCAGGCATAATACTACAAAGTTATGTACAGCTGACATAATTTTCGGATTCTTGTGATTATTTTATATTTCAATAGTATAACTCATTGCTATGAATTGCATCACATGAGAATTCAATTCTTAAACTCAGGCAAAACAAGGGAGAGGGTTGCATTACTCAGTGATGTCATCAGATAAGTTGGCATGGAAAGGCACTATTAAAACAGTAGGGATGAACATGGCTTGTGTTACTGAGAAATGTCATCAGCACATAGGTAGCAGGGTTTCTCTATGCGCTTCCTTAAGGTGCCTGAGAACATTTGAAAGTACAACGGCGGATGAAGACCAGATACTGTATGTTCCAATAAACCAAGAAGAGCAGACAGGGCCGGTGTCTTAGCACAAAAATGGTTAAATTCTTAAGATCCAATCTCCTGGTATTATTTTTGTATATTAGTTTTGAAAAGAATGAGAAATACAGAGCCTAACATTATCCAATAGCTTAGCAGAACAGCGATAGTTTCAATTAACATTTGCTATGGCCTAATCCCACTGGGACAATCTAATACTGCAGACATTCGCTCCCATTTTTCCCTGCCTAAAGTGAGATGCTCTTCAACAAAGAGCCTAACCTTAGGATAACCTGAAACTGAAATTAATTTATATGACCATTAAAAATGCCAGCAATTATGCCGCTGCAGCTCTATCCCCAGCCTTCTCACGAACAAATAAAATTAACCAGGCCCAAAACAGACCAACTATTAAATAATGCAATGAACAATTCATTGCAGTCCTAGCAATTTAAAACCTTGTGCTGGATCTGTGTGTAGTGTCAGTGCTGCTTCTGAGGCTGATAGAGAGGAAGCAGAATACACCGCTGCACACACAGCTGGGATCAAGCTCGAAAATCAACTGATGAAAAGGATTTTTTTTTTTCTTTAGCACATCACTAATTCATAGGTGAAGCTCGGTTGTGTAAGAGTGTGTTTTTGTCTGGCTCATTGAGTTTAGAGTATAGAACCAGTTAAATTACCTGGCCTAATCAGCCTTGAATCACTGTAAGAGACTTAAATAACATTACTGTACAAATTGTCCTGCATCCATTAAAATGCTCGTTGATTTTTATTGGACAGCGCCCAGTGTCACATCATGCATGCATTAGCTCTTAAAAGGGCAGTCTCTACTTGTCAAAAATCCACTGTGTATAGTTTGTTGTTTGAGGACACAAAGTAAAAAAGCTTTGGAATTCATCAAGCTGCTGGTCTTTTTCAACTGGCGAGCCCTGAACCTTGTTGGCAGCTACAAAATGTCACTGTAGCTATATACAGTATATGCTTCATAAGCCAAAGAAAAATCTGAAATGTGTGCAAAACGGTCCCCTACACAACTTGTTTAAGTGCAGGTTTTAATATCCAAGGCTGAAAACTGGAAAAACAAGCCTACTATTAATCATCACTTATCAAGAACTTTTTAATGCATCTCCGAGAAAACATGTAAAAATCTCATGGAGAACTCTTTTACTTTTTAATTGTGGAAGCTTAAATTAAAATCGCCCGTCTTTCCTGTCAGCCGCAGCTCTGTTTTTATGCTGCTCACCAGACAGACTTATCAGGAGATTAATGTTTCTTATCTAACCTAGTCCCTAGGCTGTTGTGTTGGAACCAAGTTATTAATAGCATCACTGCTATTGATGAACTGTCAAATGCTGAGCAGTCGGCAGATGGACACTTGTACTTGATAACGTGCTCGAAGCCAGAGGCCACGTTCTATTTAGACAGCTGAGGGATAGTACAGTATGTACCTTTATACCTGACAGCTGTATCTGTGCTAAATTAGGGATAGCACATGTTCCGTACTGTATAGATGTTCCCTTATAAAATCAAAACCCCAGTAATATACAGCAATGGATATACCTTTTTAGATGTTTTTGCTTTAAAGTGAATGGATGCATTTCTTCAAAGCAGATAACTCCCAGGCTGGAAAACAGGCAACAAAATGGCAGGAAATAAAAGTTAGCAAACCACCCCACCAGCTTTAACGCTGATGTCCCCATAGTGCCCAATCAGGATAAGTGCTTAATATTGATTCTGCTGTCTGTTGCTGCCCCTACTTTTGATTTCACCCATTAGGTCAAGGCAGAAGGTGAACCTATTATCAGCACGCTTCATCTTGATAACTACCATTTGTTTCTGTGTGTTGATACCAGGTTGCTTCTACTGTGTGTGTGTGTGTGTGTGTGTGTGTGTGTGTGTGTGTGTGTGTGTGTGTGCCATAGAGGGACTCTGAATTCGCCTCAGTCTCTCCAACTGGGACATTTAGATATGCACTTTATGTACAAGATTCATGAGCTGTACTCATCCGTCTCTGATATTAAGTATTAAGTCACTAAATGCTAAAAACGAAACGAAATTAGACAGAGTAATGTGGACTGAGGACTGTTACGAAGACGATGAATTATAATCTCATCAAGAGGCTGTAGATAATCCTCTATACGTCAGTTGGAAAATCGAACGCCCTGGATTTGAGCTTCCGTCAAATCACAGAAACCCACTTTTTGCCATAATAATGAGAAAGTTGGGGGTTTTGTGCAAACACTGGAACTGATTGGGTGTTTTGAAATGTTAATATTGTCATCCCATACAATCAAAATTAACTATAGAGTAAAGATAGAAATATATGCATAATATCTGTGAATGAATTAACAACAGAACACTGTGTATGTACAGTATGTAGACATAAATGCCCATAACATTACATTGCATTTAGCAGACGCCTTTATCCAAAGCGGCTTTGGAGAGGAACAACCAAGCATCAGTGTTAAAGTACAATAAGCAACAGCATTAAAACATAAAAACAGAGGTTAAGAGATCAAATCAACAGACCTGATATATGTACAAAAAATGGCATTTTGTTTGATGTTGAATACCACCACATTATTGATAAATATTGGCATTGGAACTAGTATATTTTGGCATTATAAATTGTATATTATGGCTATTACTCTGAAAAAAGCTCAACGCTACATAGTCAAACTGTTTGTTTTGCAACTAAGTAAATGAGTTTTTCATAATAAAAGACAGTTTTATTTAAGATGTACACGTCATTTTTTATTGGCGTTTCTATTTAAATTGTTGCAATTCAATGATTACCTACTAACTGATCAGTTTACCTATTCAATATAACATTGTGTGTTTTCATTAGTTTCATGTCGATATGAAATATTGTGAATATAACTAATAAGTGTTACGCAGAAGAAGGACCCAGACGCAGACTCGGATTGAAATAACGGTAAAAAACTCTTTAATGAGTAGTCAGTT
>JAPQRQ010000007.1:12726287-12737709 GCA_037367365.1 Apogon talboti | reverse complement strand
GTGAGTGGAAGTGAACAGGTGAGTGGAAATGAGGAACAGGTGTGTAGAGTGGAGAGAAAGGTGAGTGGGCGTGACAATAAGAAGTATTTGTACAGTTTTAATGCATGTAAAATGGAGAAAAAAAATACAAATACAAATACAGCACATACAAATAGCACCTGAAAATACCAGTAAGTGGTTGTATTATTGAGAACAAACAGGTACAGATTTTTCACCCTTCCATGCACCTGAGTCGAATTAAAATCTTTTTCATGGAAAATATTAAAAACACCTCATCTCACCTAAAAATGAATCCCCTCAGATTTCCAGTGGAAGGACAAAGCTCTTGTCTGGAAAATTAATTAGCACGTAACCACACTAATGCACATCATTGTTTACTGAAAACACATTAGAGAGTGATAGTTATTTTCTACAGCAGCTTATCAAACAACAGAAAAACAACACCTTTTTGCATCTGCACAAATATTGTAATAGTAGTCCAAAAACCTTGTATTGTTACTTCCAGGTTAAGAAAAACACATCATTAAAGCTACAGGATACAAAATCAGGGGAGAAATCCAAGAATGTCAGTACCTCACGATCAAAAGAGTAGGCATGAATATAGATGACCTGATGCCATTTCACACCAGTACAGACAAGTGAAGATACTTTTCCAAGTTTTAAAAGGCTTTTCCATCACATCTTTAACCTCCCTGCCTGTATGAATACCCCTGTGATTAGTAAAGGCTAGATGCCTTTCTATCAGGGAATAGACTTTCTGCTGCCAGACGAAAAAGAGTTAGAAACCGAGCCACAAATGGTTCCCTTGTTTTTGTGGAAACCTGATTAGAGGAGAAAAAAAAAAAAAGATTATTAGCCCAGGTGTGTGTGAAGGAGGTGTGATCCTTCCTATAATTATCAATAAAATGTATGCATTTATAAAATTATGAGTGTTTAGGTCAAAGATGATTATCTTTTATGACATACTTTAACATATTGTGAAGGTTTTGGTAGCAGCATTGGTTGAATTTCTGTATTTATTCTTTGTAACACTGATCAGATTTTTTTCTTTTTAAATCATTTGCTTCTGAAGTTAAATGTGTAAAATCGTATATACTTTAATAAGATGAAGATTGGGAAAAAAATGACAAAAGTGCTGGTTAGCTGATGTTTTCAATGTATATGTTAAAATGTTATTACACATATATATATACTGGTTTATGTGCACTTATATAATAGATTTATTAACAGACAGTGTTTTGAAGTACACCTGGTAGCTCTGACACGAACATTCCTTTGGAGTAAAACCCATTCTCTCATTAATTCTCAAAATGTCACAATTTGTCATAAGACTGTATCTTGGAAACTACTGCCAACCATCATTTTTGAGTTAATTTTTTCTTTATTAGTGACTCAGACTTGGTAAAGTTTCACTATTTTTATTCTGGGGGCATTTTAGACTATTGATATTTAAGAAACTCTTTTCAGATAGTTACATATATACTGTATTTTGCAATTCCGTTTAATATCATACATTTACCTTTTAATTTGTTGATGGTGTTTTATATGTATGTTATTAGTATGGCGTTTTATGTATGTTTTTAGTGTGGGTGTATGGCTGAAATTTCTATTTTCTGTAACGTCTGCTGCTGCTGTCTTGGCCAAGACAATCTTGCAAAATAGACTTTTAATCTCAACAAGCATTTTTCCTGGTTAAATAAAGGTGAAAAAAACAATAATAATGGAAATATTAACCTGAAAGTTGCTTTTTCAGTTAAAAAAAAAAAAAAACATGCACTGAAGCCCAAATCAGGAAGTGTAATAAATAGTATGTTTTAGGACATAGAAGATAATATACATATCAGAACATATCATGTCCAGGGATAAAGATCGTCTATCAGAATTGTCTTGATATCCTCTGCAGTCTGCCACAGCTCCATTTGTTCTTGCTCCAGGGAAAAACTGCAGTGTGTCATCCAGCTGAGAGGGTCATTGCTTGCCAGTTGCTCTCCACTGAGCAGTCGCCTAATGCCAGAGCAAAGAGGAGGGCAGGGAGGATTGCCTCCGACACTGCCCACCCAGGCAATCAACTGTTGGAGGATTTGTGGGAGGTGGAATTAGTCCATCTCCACTGGCTCTGCCTGCCGCTTCTGCAGCCTCTTCCCAATACCTGTCCGCCTACTCAGCTAGCCCTCCAGCCTGAGCTACATCTCTCAACTGACTGACTCCATACAAACACTACACGTTGGATGATCTGTTCTGTTTATTCACCCAAACTAGCTGCCCCAGCATGTCTTCTTTCATCACATTCCAAAAAAAGAAATTGACATTGCCTAAATCAGCTTCCAGGTTTCGCTTCATTTACTTTTAATCTGAAATCAGCAGTCCGTCTCTCTAATCTACACTTTGGATGGTCTCTTGGTATATTTAAACTCCGTACCATCTGATTTATTTAAGTGACAAGTAAATGCTTTTTTTTTTTTTTAAATCTGAGCCTTCTTTATCCCTAAAAATGAATGAAAATGGGGAAAAGGAAACTCCACCACAGCTACAGAGTTTTTAACAATAGGACATCTCAGTGGAAACACAGGAAACCGAGTCACAGTGAATCAGTGTTAAAAAAGGACATACAAGCTCAGCAGAGTTTCCCTGCATGTGTTTGTTGTACATTATATCAGATGTTTTAAGAATAAAATCCTTGTGTCAGCTGTTATCTGAGGCATATATGATAACTACGCACCGCTCTAACACAGTGGTAGAAGATTTTATTGTTTTATTCACGAAGACTTCAAAACCAAGGTCCTGCTGACAACTGGCAATGAAAACTCTCCTTGGGCTGGAGGTTGGCCCAGAGGTACAAATGCTGACTGTTGAGTGAAAGGTTGCCATTTTAATTTTTGGTAGAAGAAACCTAAGGGGTACTAAGACGAGAATCAGAGGGCGACTGGGATCTGCGTTAAGACAGCTAGTCCCTTTGAACCACTCCTTGTCTTTCTACAAAGGATGCTCCTATTATTTAGAGGATCAGATGAAATGATCATTGAGTCCGACTGTACATCTGAAAAGTGTACCGGCTTGGCACCAGGCCATGGAAATGCGCCACTTGATAGTGCAAATTAAACTGCAAAGACTGGTAATTAATTTATATGTTACAGGCTTTACCTAAGGCATTGAACAATTACAAATTTAGATATTAATCCATTTTGGCATGTTTTGACATTGTGGGATTTCAGCTAATTATAATTGGTTAGATGAGGCTCCTCTATAATTGCTTCATTTACAAAGAATAGGTTGAGAAGCTCTGGCAGAGGTGAAAAGCAAACGGTACACACGTTAATGTATGTATACCACACCGAGTTCTTTAAATATCTATGTGACACATGTTGTAATGACTAATCAGGAATGTTACACTAAGAAATGCCAATGGCCTTTTTAGTTTTGACAAGTTCTGCGTAATAATTGTCAAGCTTTCAAACACCGTGCTGAAAAATGGCATATGGTATGACACACACTAACTAGAACTGACACATAAATATTCATCATCTTTTGCATGCAGCGGCTAAAAAAAGGATATTCAAACATGTTTTTTTTAAAGATTTGACTGTTTCGTTTTGCTGTTCGCCCTTTAAAATGTTATCTAAATAGCCCATGTTATTATCGCATTATGTTTGTTTGTCTCCAATTCCACCGATCCAATCAAATAATAACAGTCACCATAACCACAGTTTGCCAAATAGCCAATTATATGCCGCTATGTTTGCATATTTTTCTCTACGTAATTATATATAAGAGAACAAAATCATCAAGTAGGTTTGTTTGATGTGTTTTTGCTGAAGTGATTAAGTACTTGGGGTGAGAGTATCACAGCTTCAGTTAAGGTGGAGGCGTGGATGAGCTAATATTTGCTATTTTTTAACCTCATCATCACAGTATAAAGCATAAATGACAAGTACAAAAAATAGTCTAGCACCGACAACAAGACCTAACAACAACTGACAGTGAAACAAGACTAGACAAGAGGTTCCATCCCCACAAAAACAAAACTGGCCCCATTTATTTATTTATTTATTTATTTATTTTTAGACTATCGCTATTTATTTTGGCTAAATCCAAAACCTGCGCTTTCTTTTTTTTTTTTTTTTTAAATACTGGTTTATGTGTGGAAATAAAGCAGACAAAACTCCATCAGTATTATGTCCTTTTCCCATTAGAAGAAGATTAGACAGATGCTGACCTCTACAGGTGTGATTTTGCCTTGCATTCCTGACAGACATCACTTTACACATCACATTATTGGACACATAATGGAGCTTTTATACATATAAAAAGTAGTGTAACTAATATTTTATTGCTTCTCACAGACAGGTTAAATCCACCTAAGTGTATAGGCGCCTATCCCTGATGGTATTGTAAGAGGGGGTTTTCAAGGTAGGATGAGTTTATTAACTTGAGCAAAACGGTGAGCACAAAATACTGTAGGAAGGTGGTCTTACCGAGGCACTGATAGATAATGAAATGTCTCACTGGAGCCAGAATGTAGTGGCACGGCAACAGGAAGGCAGACAGCTAAACCAAATAACTGGGCTATCAGCCTCCACTGACAAACAGCCACAAGCCTGACTGAACTGGGAAAAATAGAGCGGCAGAGAAGACATGGTGGCAATGGAGCACAAAGTGGAGATGACAGCCTTTAGGACACAAGTGACAGCAATTGAGGGTAGACTGAGTACAAGTGAGTGTCAGGCAGAGGGAAAAGCCATGCCTGCACAACAAGCATTAATGGTGACTGGCACATGAGCTAAACACAAACACCGGGGTCTCATTCACAAAGTCCTCGCAGGCTGTAACTTAGTGCTTACTGGTCAACTGAGGGGTGTATAATGACGGCTCAGTTCGGAGTTTTAAACCCTATTTATGCAGGAGAAGTCGACAGGGTTTGTTTGTTCTTCTTCTTCCGAGATCCTACTGTTGCACAAGACCGTCCACCGGAGCCATGTGGACGGTATGCCACAGTCAGGGCCTGCCTCCGCGGGAAATTAAGTGTAAAATGAACTCAAACGGTGCTTATATCAGTTCAAGGAGCATGGACGGACACTGAGTACATTACTATTCCACTATTATTCAAAATTTAACAATATTCTGAAATTTGGAAGCATATTCTGAATGCATTTTCTCATCCAGACCTATGGGATATACTGATATTATTCCAGTTTCATGAGAATTATTCGGACATATTTACACATACCTTGCACATTTGGTGAATTTATATAATTTGCTTTTTTTTTCCCTGCAGGTTGCAACACTAGGGCTCTATTTCTGGTTAGTAGGAGTAAAGACAAAGATCCTCTCTGGTAGAGATGGATGCTTCAAAGAATAGCCCACATTAAGACACCCATTATTAAACATTATGACAGAGGATATGAACAGGGTTATGGATGTGAGAATATACTGAGAAGTGGTATATATAAAAGAAAGGTGTTAGAAAGAGCAAAAGAAGGAGGAGTTCACACAGTGGCATATCTGTCACCATTGGAAAACACAGAAAAACAATGTTATTTTTAATAGGGTACATGCGAGCAAGAATGTTAATGTTACTGGTGATATAAACAGAATATTGTCTTCAGGAACAGGAACATTCTTAGGTAAATGCATCTGGATAAAAGCATGGACATTAATATTTGTTTTGCATTTAGAGTGTCTTTGAGTACCTTGAAAACCACTATTTCAGTACATATTATTATTATTATTATTATTATTAGTAGTAGTAGTAGTAGTAGTAGTATATTAGTATTGTTTTAATGATGCTGAATTTCAGAATAAGAGTTTATCATATTCTCACATTATCAAAAATATACCCTTTATTTTTATTTGGTTGCTTTTCCTTTAAATCATATAACTTGAATCAGACATTTGATTGAACATTCCTCAAGCTCTGCACAACACTTTGCAGGAAATTTTGCCCCAATCCTCAGCTTGAATCTTCTGTTCATCCCACTAATTTTCTGTTATGTCAAGGTTTTGTGACAGCCTCTCCCACAACCTGTAGGCAATAAAATACAACAAAAATACAGCGATGCCTCCTAGAAATGACAATTAGCTATTATGAAGTTTCTAAAGTTGTCGCATCAATTTCAGAAGAGGTTTTAATCATCTAGTAACTGCCTGTGAAGTGAACTGCAAAAGGGGTTCAGTTATGTTAGATTTCATACCGTAGGGAGGTAAAATGCTCAAGGAAAACTAAACTGTGAATTGCACAGGGAACAACTGAAAAAAATATGCATAATATTAATTTCTTTGGGAATGACTTTGCACATCTTGCAAATGTATTACATCTCATTAGTAATCATTTTAATCATATCACTTTTGATTTCAGTATATATTCAGTGATGTCTCCATTTATAAGGGAGGAACTTTGTTATGAGAAATGTCCTTGACCGGTATTCCCTTCAGTAAAGTAAAAGTAGTATTCTTAATGTAGGCATTTGGGACAGAACGCTGCTGCAGTGAACTCAGTGCATGTAAACTCTTGACCCTCTGAGACTGTGATAACAGAAATAGAAGCAGAAACTAAATCCCCCCATCTATTATTCTGAAAATTTACATCATTAATATAAAGCAGTGGAGCTAACTGAACCAACAGAGGGAATTCTATACAGTATAATGACCTTAAACAGAACAGAACTGTGAACGCATTTAGCCACAGTTTAATTAAGATAATGTAAACTTGTGACTTAAACTGTTTATTTTTTTTTTTACTGTCCAGGTATATCTAGATGCAAAAAAAAAACCTTCTAGAAATGAACAACTACTATCAAGACTGGAGCTTCGAATGGGAATACACATGAATCTGAGACCAAGTGGCAAAAGCGAAATAGGAAATTACTTCCACGCATATCAACTATAGAGGGAGATGAGATAAAAATGAAGAAAACAAATATGCTGAGAGCAGTCACTTATGATAAAAGGAAGGTTATGAATAAACAATGAGATTTTGGGAGAAATCTAAACAGATTCATGAAAATCATCAATTATTTAAAAATGGGAAAAGACTCTATATTCATGGGTCATGGGATAGAATAATAACTCTGATGACCATTCGTACGTTACATATTGTCATTTTCAACCTTGATAACTAAAGAAATCAGGGTAAAAAATTCAGATCACCACACTAACAAAAACTATATTTGGTAAAACAACAAAATGTAGGATTGGAAAGCATGGTTTTCCCTGAATAGAGAATTAGTGGCTGCCGACATCCAAAATCTCCAGCTTCTGAGAGGAGGCTCTTCATGAAAAACAGAAACAGCTTTGCACCCTGTGAATTTGTGTCATTTGTAGCTCCAGTTGCAGTGTGATACCACTGCGGTGCCACTGTACATTTTTACCAAATAGAAGCGGTAATAGAAAGGAAGTGCCAGGCTAACATCTTTCATCAAACTGATGATTCCAGACTGATGTTCTTCAAGACTTCTAGCAAATATCAGTGTCTGTCTGAACTGTAGATTGGAGAATATTTTTGTTTGATAAAGGAACAGTTACTATATTTTCCCTAGAACTGTTTATAGACCCAGTGCTAGCTTTGTGGCAGTTCCCAAATGAATTTTCCTCTCTATTTAGCCTTTCTTTAAGTGATTTATCACCATTTACCATAATATTATATTCTTTATTTTGCTTTTTTTAAGTGAAAATCATGTATTTTCCTATATTTAATACACTGATCATGTAGATCAGGGGCGTCAGACTCATTTTAGTTTAGGGGCCACATTCAGCCCAATATGACCTGAAGTGGGCTGGACCAGTAAAATAATAACAGTGGAAAAAAGTTAAATTACATCATGATAATGTTTACATCTACAAAGTTACAACAAAATGTGAATATCATGAACAATCTGAAATATCTTAAGAATAAGTGCAATGTTAACTATATTATGCCTCTGTTTATCAGTTACACATGTAAATTACAACTTACAGATCATAATGGATCTACAAATACACAAAACATTTAGTAACAGGCAGAATATTGGTAAGATTATACTTACTCTCAAGATATTTCAGGTTGTTCAAATTTGTCCAGATTATTTACATTTTTTGTGAAAGAATTGTTTATAAATGTAAACGTTTTCACGTAATTTTACTTTATTATTCTAAAACAAAGAGAAAAATTTGGAATTGGAATTATTTATAGTTTATTACGATAGTATTTTACTGGTCTGACCCACTTTAGATCAAATTCATCTGTAAATGGAACCTGAACTAAAATGACTGTGACACCCTTGATTGTTAATATCTTCAGTGTAATTTTTGCATTTCATAAATTCATCCCATGGGCCATATGTTTGACACCTGGATGTAGACGTATGAAAAAGCTGAGATTAAAGTTGAGGGTTATTACTATATTAGAAATAGAGAAAACTGAAGCAGGATTCCTACAGGTTCCTATAGGTTCCTACAAATTAAATTTAAGGCCTTTTTAAGGTGACTTAGAACAGAATTGAATGCCTATTTCATGGCCATACTGGCAAAAATTTGTGACTCCTAGAATTTAGGAAAATGTATTTATTTACTCCAACACCTTGATTCCCACAATTCCAAGTCATTTCTCACCGGAGGCTGCAAAGTTAGCGATTATTGGTGCCTAATTTCAATATAAATTGTCGGGTTGGAACAGATGGAACTGATTAGACTAATGTTACTTTCATTGCAGCTTGGACATTACCCAGACACACTTAAACACAACACAGCCAACAAGTTTATGGCAACATAACTTAAGACCTACCATATCAAATGAAATACCTTTTAAAGACTTTTTTAGGGTATTAAATGCAAATTTGTAAATGTGAAGAAAAAGTGACTATTTCATCAAAATCTATCATTAACTGAACATAAACCAAGTGTGTCCATCCACTGTCATTGATCCATGGGTTTTACTGATGAATCAATGCTGTAGCTGATGACGGTGTTTCCATGGTAACTACAGAGCCTCTGAACGTCCAAATGGGTCATATCTGATGACCATGAAAAGATGACAAACTGTATTTTACACCAATTATTTACATGTATTGACAAGATTAATGGATCAACAGGTATTAAACAGTTTATATCAGTAGATGGTTTTGGCCGGTGGAGGTTTGGGTCTTTATGGGTTAAATATGACGCTTGAACCAGTTGAATGTGTGGTTAATATGATCAGAATGATGCCAGCTCTGATGCATTTTGAGCCAAGAAAACCCTGTAAAGCGAACTTTACTACTCCTAAAATACTGTAAACATACAAGAGACAGATATTACAAACATAAAGTTATATTATCAGATTATTAGTCCATATTATGTGCACAATGTATTAATGTACAGCATACTTCTTTTTTTTCCCCCATACAGGTCAAGTTAATTACAACATTTCCCACTGCATTACTTTCTAACACAGTTGAACTCGTTCTTGTTCTTCACTTTGACTATACCTTCTTTTTTTTTTCTTTAACACAAATGTCTGAGTGAATGTAATTTTCTTCAAAACCCACAGATGTTTTCCTTCCTTTTTTTCCCTCTTACCGTACCAAATGAATCACACAGATGAAAACACAGGTCAAAAACACATTGCGCTGCTGATTGTTTTAGATTAGCTTTCCGAGACTTACTTAAAGCAAAAACAACAGGAAAATCCACCATATCATCGATTCGCGACATTTGATATTGTTCACAAAGGTGCAAGGTATAAATTTAAAAGAACGTTGTAGTGCTTTGAAATGGGATATGAAAACCAAATATGCTGTGATAATATAGCCAGTATTCTGCACTACTTTGTCATTTTTTTGCATCATGACAGCTTGCAAAAATCACATCACCAATTCCACACCAACTCACACAAAATTTGTTCTATAAAGTTTGTCTTATTTTATCTTATTTTCATACTCTAAAAACAGAGACCTGGGTAACTATATTGTATTCTGTTGTTTGAATGACAATAAAAGTGAGTCTGAGTTTATGGGAATTTGCAAAACACTATAGCTCTAAGTCTACTTCTGAATTTGTTAGGTTCTATATGTGTTTCATTTCACCAGTAGCTCATTTTTCCCTGAACTGAGTTGACATTTGAACTAAACATCCAAGAAGCCCTAAGGGTAATCCTTAGTGTGCACTCATGTCATTTGTGGTGCATGGTTTACAGTAATGAAATTTACAAAAATATATTATTTCTTATCCAAATGAATAATCCCTACTTGTTTTCACTTCCTTACAACTAACTTTTATAGCATTAATGTAATTCTGTCATATGTATAAATTATTTGTTCCTGCATAAAATATTACCTGCCACAGATCTTACCCAATATAGTCTCAGAATAGAAAAACAAAGTTTCACAGATATTATGACTGTATATTTTCCCAAGAAGAATTGTTTTAATGTCCTTGAAAAGTGTTAATATTGATTGCAGATATAATAAAATATTTATTCAAAACAGAGTAGGTTTTTGTGTACTTCCTAGCATTTCTTTCTTTACAAAGTTCTACTCTGGACTTAAAAAGTGAAACTTTTCTAAATGTAATAACAAAAAGAAAAAAACATTTTCAAAGAATGTTCAGACCTTGTGAATGTTAAAGACATAATTCAAACACATAAAGGCAATATCTCTGAAGTGATAATCACTCTCTGCATAAACCAAAACTCAAATAGAATGAATGGCTTCTGTTTACTTTGCTTGGTTAATAATTATTGAGTGACAAAAAAAAATGGTGCAATGTAAGTTCTGAATCAGTCCTCTACAGCAGGATGAATTAATAAATGGTTTGAACTCAATGACAAGAAGTGGAGAAAACAGCAGAGTGAAAAGATCACTCCGATTTCAGATTGGAAAGTACAGAAAATAGTCAAAGTCGGGTGAAGTTCAAACATAGCAGAATAAAAGCCTAGAACATGATGCAAGGGCATGTAGGCAGGATGTAGAGCAACAAAGCAAAACCTCCAAGTGTTGTCACTAAGTGACCTTAAACTATTCACTGTCTCCATAAAGTAACAGTCTTGACTGAAAGACAGACACATGCAGGTCACCTACTGTGTGGGCGACATCAAAATTAACAGCGGTACAGCGATACGACGCAGGAAAACACAAAACAAACAACTTATCATTAGGATAAAAGGAGGTTCCAGTGTCAGTGTGAACAATGTAGAAAAACATTCTCCCTAGTCATTAGCGCACACTTCGTGGTAAGGTGTCTCCGGTCAGAGGCACTGGGTCTTTTACAGCTTTCTTCTGTGTTTGGAAACAATGCGCAGAACATGTAGAAATGAGGGCACAAAAAGTCCAACACGTTGTAAATTAGTTTACACTGAGTCCCAGCATTTCAACATGACACCGTCTGACAGAAACTGACTGCATTATCTATCTATCTATCTATCTATCTATCTATCTATCTATCTATCTATCTATCTATCTATCTATCTATCTAT
>JAPQRQ010000007.1:12708545-12723549 GCA_037367365.1 Apogon talboti | reverse complement strand
GTATGTATATGTGAAATGTATAATATAAAATATAAAATGTAGCAGTGCAAATTGTTTATGTACAGAGGATAAGAAAATAGATGTCTATATGTATGTATCACATGTATATGTATGTGAATCTCTTGGAACATTTGATAAATTGATTAATTGACAGTCAGGTGAAACTAGAACTTGACTAATGAAAGACGAGTTAGGGTTTGGCTCGGAGGTGGAGAGTGTATGAGAATCAGGCTGAAAATCAGAGACCCATGGTCTAAACAATGGACGCTGCATGTGAAGACATTATTGGAGATCAGCGTAAGGGATGGTTGCAACATGTGCGCCATTTCTTCCCTTGTTGTGATGCGGATGAGAATTTGTAAAATCTGAATCAGGAGAGTGAGGACAGTGGACAGCAGAGGGAGGTTTGAGGACAGCGACCAGTGAAGGAATGTCAGTTGTGAAAGCTTTATTTACAGCACTGTAGGCTCCATCTAATTTTCTTAGTTTTCTGTTTATGTGTTTATATTACAGTATATTATGCTGTATACATTTTTCTTTTACTCTGACGTATGTAAGTTACTTTATGTGTGTGTGAATTGAAATGGTTACAGTTTCCTTGGTAGTATGAGTGCAGTGTGTGATGTCATGTGAAATCTGTCTTTTTTTCAGTTTTATACACAGTTGTATTCTTTTAGTTAGACAAAAGAAACTAGTACAGGAACCACTGTCAGTGAAGGACTGGGCTAAGACTGAGAGGTGGACCTGAGGCATATTTCAATGCTCCTCTGCCATAGTGACAAAACATCTGAACATTTGGACTTGCAGTGCTTAGACAATTGCATTTTGGTGGCATTGACTATTTATATGAGAATTAATTTAGCTTTGACATATGAGTGAACTGTTTTGGGAGAGATATGAGCTTTTGCAGGTGAACCATTGTGTTGTGCTGAACCATCTGGGTTATTTTGGCAAAAGTAACAAGAGTGTTGAGAACCTCCGGTCTGTTTCAAGAAATGAGCCTAAGCAATTGTGAAGGATCTTTGCTTTTTTTGGGGGGCATTGACTATTTATATGGGAAAGGACTTTAGTTTGAAGCATGTGTGAACAGTTTTGGGAGAGAAATTAGCTTTTGCAAGTGAGCTATGGTGTTGTTTTAAGACTGTTTTGCCAAATGATCTTAGAGTCTTGAGAATGTAATTTCTGTTTCGAGAACTGAGCCAAACCAATGGAGAAAAACTGTAATATAATGTGTCTCATAGCATTAACCACTGTTATTATTATTTCTGAAGTCGGAGCACTGGAAGGAGCAGGACTAGAGGTTTTTATTTGATTTAGGTCCGAGTTACTTAACATTATCACACTAAAAAATGTAGTTACTGCTAATGAAACTACTTGTAGTGATGTTTCTGTGTGAACATCGCTTATAGGTGGAATTTATTTCATGTCTGTGTCCCTCACCTACATTTGCCTTAGTAAGAACCTCCAGCTGCACATGAAATCAAACTACGTAAATAATGTATAAGCTAAAGAAGTAGAATTACAAATAATATGAATGTTATCACAACACAATAACAGGACGTGTTAAAAATGAACAAATATGTTAAACACAATGCTCAATTAGACACAGTAGGTGTCTTTAACATCTGTTCATCAGAAGCTGTTAATCAGCATCTTCTACTGGAAATAGGTCATCCAGAAAAATAGCCTTGATTTCCCTGATCTAATTTAACATACATATAAATATACATATCGGCCTACTCGCTGTCCACAGACACTATACTTCGCCTACGCATCTTTCTGCATACAAGATACTAATCAGTATGATATATTGATTTAAACCACAGTGAGTATAGCTGAAAGGCTTAAAGTTGCGTAACATACAGTACCTTTAGCCTATAGCGCAGACTAGGTAACAAACAAACGAGGTGCAGAAAACAGAAGGCTACTCAGGGGCTTTCTTTCTGCAGTGAAAGGATATAGCAAAGAAGGAGAGGGTTCTCAAATTGGCTGTCTAACAGGCTTGTTTCTCTGGGGAAGCAAGACCATGATACACAGACTGAGCAGTCTCTCTATTGATGCATGGTGTGTGAGATCTGTTTGTTGGTGGGTAATTGTTTAGACTCTCCACACTCAGAGATGACCCGAATTGCTCTGCAATCTCAACATTTGCATTTTAACTCTCAAATTGGTGTGCAAAACTGTCCTGATTGTTTGCTGCTGATGACGCAGAAAGCCGTTTCTTTGATGGCTTCTCATCACCGACCAACATTAGATCTATTTGGAACAGATGGAGAGAGAGTGAGGGTAGTAGGGTTTGCAAAATAAGTGATATGTAATATTAGCTGCTTTTCAAATGAGTGTAATGGTAGTTTTAGAAGCCTTTTTGCCTCTGTGTTATGCTGTTATTATGTTTAACGCTATGAAAACATCTGCACAAATATCTAGACAAGCCATCCAGAAAACGGCCTCAATTTTCTGGATTTTATTTAGCATACATACTTAAATATGCATATACTTACAAACTCTACACCTTTTTGAAGCTTCCACTGTTCTATATTTAGGTGACACTGAGAAGATTTGCTGAACGAGACACAAACAGGCTCTTTTAATTGCCTCCTCTTTTCATATTCTCGTGACTGTCAGTTTGTCCTGACAAGAATTTAGCAAAGATTTAAAGAGCCTTTATCACTGGTAGGAAGTTCCCATATGACATCCCGCTCTCAGCTGTCCCTCTTTTGTCTGACAGTCATGTCAAGTCTGAACAAATGCACTGCGCTGACATTTAATAACGCAGGTGATGACCTCGCAAGAACTCATTCTGCTAAGTTTGTAGAGGGCAGCAAAAAGTGAGGATTCACGTAAAACTCTAAGCAACACTTTTCTTGGTGCAACAGAGACTTAAATAACGATCAACTATCAACAATGCCTAAGAGGAAACATCCAAATTGATTTTTCTCAGACTAGTGAATTGCTTAATTTCTTAACAAAAGTCTCTATTTACTGGTTGAATTCTCAAACTTTTTCAAAAAAAAAACCCAATCCATTTTCCTCTCATTTGATCATCAAACAGCATGACACTGTGGCAAACACAGAAGTGAATGCATGCACACACTGTTTATCTCCTCATCGCTCTTCACTCATATGGTGCAATGATTCACATGTTATTTCATGTCATCATTTGACACCCTACTCCTACTCCTGCTGTTACAAGAGTAGCAGCATTTTTTTATTTATTTTTTAATATTTTTAAAATTTTTATTTAAAATGCATACTTGGGAACTCAAAGCATGAGATTAATTACCAGAATTTCCCTCCTACTCAGAGCATTCAGTCATGTGAGAAACCATCGTTGTCATTTTGCTTGTGGCTTTTCTTACCAGGTGGTCCAGAACATCTGCAATGATTCTGGATATCCTAAAATTCAGAATAATTAGTTGTGCGAAGAAAATGTTACAGGACAGGCGTTTTAGCGTTCAAGGAGGATGCACGACACTGTTTTCTAACTAAAACCGATTAACTGTTAGAAGCTACAAAATATAGGCTAACCTATTTTAATCCCAGAGTTTTAAAGCTGGAAAGTAGTTAAAGACAAAGGGATTGATATTCTACTTTTGCCCTTGTGAGGGAAAGAGGGTGGGTGAGAGAGGGGCAGAGTGAGGGAGGACGTGTGTTTGCGTGTGTGTGTGTGTGTGTGTGTATAAGTGAGCGAGAGTGACAGAGAGATAATCTCTTTTGTGTTTTTATCCCTAAATGTGGTGGTTGTGTCCCCTTATCCCAGCTACTTAGTTTCTGCAGTGGGTAAGTGATGCCATGCACTTAGGCTGTGAAAAGCAGGTCAATATGACCATAGAGAGAAAACCACATGTGCATCACATGGATAGCCTTGGGATTATTTCTCACAAAATGTCTTAATTCCTCTGTTCACTAATGATCCAGGGAAAATGCCCTCTAATCTCCATTCCATTAATTAAAAAGAGCATGAGCCCATGGAAAACCTCACCATCTGCTGTGGTCTCATTCCTGCAGACAGATTGTGTTTTCAGTCTCTAACCAGGGGAATTGAGCGTTTCAGAATAAACGGGTGGAGCATGCATTGAGGTGGATGATAAACAGATACAACTCTATCTGAGTATTACTACACAGAAATATGCAGGAAAGTGCTGTTTTATGAGGGAGATCTTCTAGGGCGCTCCAATCTTGTCTGGGAATTTGGGATGCCTCCCTGGAATAACTTCAATTTCCAGACTTCAAACCTTGACAGAATTACTACAATATTTGCCTTTGGAGATTTGGCAGTATTTTTAGCTGGTAGCTTTAAAGTTAGCACGTTTTTCTATGGACATGGGACTTTACTCTGAGAGAGCCCTGGATTCTTCCAAAGGACTTTTTTCATAAGGTTATATGATAAAAGTTAGCTTGGTTTATGTATTCTTCTTTGCTTTGATTTCATAAATGTACAATGGGTTTAACTTTTGGTTTTATATTTACTTGCACCCTTTATTTCACTGGCAAACAGCAGTAACTTAGGAGCTTGGGTGGAAAATCATCCATATTCAGTGATAAATCTCCTTCATATTGGATTCACTGGCAACTATTTTTAGTCAGTTAACTTGGTAATATTTCTGCTTGTTTTATAGTGACTTCTTCCCACATTTGCTTTCTGTACATGCATCAATTATGTAAACTCCATAATAGAAACAGTCCATCTGTTATGAGTGTTAAATGTGCAATATGTCCTTTTCTCCATAAGGAAACTGTCCCCCTATGTTGTTGCAATTTGTCACTTTTATATTTTTAAGCACAGTCAAACTGATAAATCATCATTCTTTTTTTTTTTATCACTTCAGGAGTCTGAGTAAATATGCTGCAGGAGTGTTTATATCGGATAATCCCAAACTTTATCGTTTCAAAATGATGAATCACACACAAGAAATTGAATTAATACCATCTGACCTGCGGTCAAAGCCTAGAGACGGAGACATGAATTTGATCGGGCTAGTAGGCAGGAAAGATTATCCGAGCAGATGTCGTTTCCCCCCTATTGGAACAGTAGGGCCAATAATAAGCACACGCACTGACACACACAACGCACACTAATCTGAGCGGGCTAGTAGACCTTGCACATCCCTTTCTCTCTCTCTCTCCTCTCTTTTCTTTCAGGCAGAAAGGCAGCTCCAGTCCCGCCAATGTCAAGTTTTTTTTGTTGTTGTTGTTTTTTTTGTTTTTTGTTTTTTTTCCCCAGAGTAAATTGTTTCATCTCCTGTATAACTGATACACTAGTGACACAGTCCTGGCAGTGAATTGCTACAGCCTGCAGACTGACCACACAAGGATTGAAGATGATATTCTATGGGAAATGGCATGTTGTGGGCAGTTTTGCGCTGTTCACTTGTGTCTTGGATTCAGTCTGGGGACAGATCCGTTATTCTATCCCAGAGGAACTGGAGCATGGGGCTTTTGTTGGCAATATTGCGGAGGACCTGGGCTTGGATTTGGACAGGCTCTCTGCGCGCAGATTCAGAATAGTCTCAGGTGCCAAGAAGCAATATGTGGAGGTAAATTTAGAAAACGGAGTTTTGTTTGTCAACGAAAGAATTGACCGGGAAGAACTGTGCGAGCAGAGCTTATCTTGTTCTTTTCACCTGCAAGTGGTAATAGAAAACCCTCTGGAGCTATATAGAGTAGAAATGGAAATTTTGGACGTGAATGATAACTCTCCCAGTTTTCCGTGGACCGAGTTTAATCTGGACATATCAGAATCTGCTGCGCCAGGGTCACGTTTCCCACTTGAGAGCGCACAGGACTTGGACGTTGGCTCAAACTCTCTCCGGACCTATTTACTGAGTGTAAATGAACATTTCCTTTTGGATATACAGACGCGAAGTGATGGCAGTAAATTTGCAGAGCTAGTTCTCCAAACCCCACTGGACAGAGAGCAGCAGAGTACGCATCAAATGGTCCTGACGGCGGTGGACGGAGGCGCACCGGAGAGGTCTGGCACTGCACAAATTGATATCACCGTTTTGGATGCAAATGATAACGCGCCTGTGTTTGACCAGTCTTTTTATAGAGTGAGACTTGCTGAAAACGCACCAAAAGGCACAGTTGTTATTAAACTCAACGCATCTGATTTAGATGAGGGACCCAATGCTGATATCACCTATTCCTTCAGTGGCCACGCTCCCATCAAAGTGCGACAGCTCTTCAGCGTGGACTCACGCACCGGTGAAATCAAAGTCAAAGGAGTGATAGATTATGAAAAAGCCAGGATGCATGAAATTTACATCCAGGCTAAGGATAAAGGTCCGTCAGCGGTAGCAGTTCACTGCAAAGTACTGGTGAATGTTTTGGATAAAAACGACAATGTCCCTGAGGTGATCTTGACATCAGTGTCCACACCTGTGCAGGAGGACGCGCCCCCGGGGACGGTCATAGCAGTCATCAGCGTCACGGACAGAGACTCGGGTGAAAACGGGAACGTGGACTGTGAAATCCCCCATCTCATCCCCTTCCAGCTCCACTCATCCTTTAAGAACTACTACACATTAGTAACTTCTGATTTTCTTGATAGGGAGACGGTGGCAGAGTATAATATCACCCTCACCGCGCGTGATATGGGTTCACCACCTTTATTTACTCGGAAAACTATTTTGGTCCAAGTGTCTGATGTGAATGATAACGCGCCTCACTTCAAGCAGCCATCCTACACTGTGTACTTAACGGAAAATAACGCACCAGGAGCTTCTATTTGCTCAGTGACTGCACTAGACCCAGATTCGGGTCAAAACGCTTATCTTTCTTATTCTATACTGGAGGGTGATATCCAGGGGATGCCCGTGTCCACATATGTGTCCATAAACTCAGACAACGGGAACATTTACGCACTGCGATCGTTTGACCATGAACAACTGAAAAACTTTCAGATCACAGTTCAAGCTCAAGATGCGGGGTTTCCACCTCTAAATAGCAACGTATCTATAAATGTTTTCATTTTAGACCAAAATGACAATGCGCCTGTTATTGTATCACCAAGTACCCAAAATGGCACTGCGCCCAGCGAAGCGGTTCCCAGATCAGTGGATGCTGGTTACCTTGTCAGCAAAATCACCGCATTGGACGCAGACGCAGGGCAGAACTCGCGTCTTTTTTACCAAATGCTCCAAGCAACAGACCCGAGTTTGTTCAGCATCGCGCTATACACGGGAGAAATCAGGACTATACGCCAGTTTGTGGAGAAAGATCCCACCAGGCACAGACTGGTCATTCTGGTCAAGGACAATGGTCAACCGCCCCTCTCGGCCACAGTTTCCATCACTCTGTCAGTAGTTGACAGCCTGCCAGATTCACAGCCTGATTTGGGTGACCTGTCACTGAGCCTACATCACAGTTCCAACTTTACCCTGTACTTAATCGTATCTCTGGGCGCAATCTCCTTCACGTTTCTCGTGGCTATTATTGTCCTGGTTACAGTGAGGAGACTGAAGGGCAGACCATCCAACAGAGCTTATCACCTCCCTCTTTTCGGTGGGTGCTGCTGTTGTTCTCGCACTAAAACATCCACCAGCGCAGATGTGTTCAAGAAGTCCAACTTAAACGTCCGGATGTCCGCAGGTGCGTCCGGCTGCGCAGACGCCAACAGCAGCGCCCTGCGTCAAGCCTATTGCTATAAAATGTGTCTGACGCCGGAATCGTCCAAAAGTGACTTTATGTTCCTCAAGCCTTGCAGTCCGGTGATGTCTGTTCAGCAGAATAATGCAAAGAGCACAGATTACCTGACGTCTGGATGGAGCACTATAGACCGGAATGACCTGGTCAACAACAGATCTGCAACACCAAACGAGGTAGAAGAACTATTCTAACTGAAACATGTGGGAATTAATATATTTTTTTTTAAATTTATCTTAAATGTATCTATTTATTTTTTCTGTTTAACTTGTCACTTGAATGACAGTTCTCCCAAAAACTGTGTTTCATGTATTCGTCTGGCTGTCTAACTTATTTGACATGACAGAGAGGTTAACTTTCTCTGAGGCTGCTTTACTACAAGGGCAAATGTCACAACGTATTTATACACTAGGGGGCGGTGTTATGAAATCTCTCTCAACTTGTACTTTTGATAAATTTTACAAGAACGGTGGAAATGAGTCAAGAAGCGTCATAGATGTGTTATAACAGATAATTCAAGTTTAATTTAGTATATTTAGGGATTAAGCAACAAATTATGTGTATTTTTTTTTTTAGTTTCATTGGTCTGAATTATGCGTCCCTCGTAAGTTTGGGGAATTTATCACATACTGTCTGTCAAGGTGTGTTGCAAGGAATTACAAGTGTAGAAGTGATAAAAGAGGTGCTGGTTTCCAACTCTAACTTTAACATACTTAATCGTAACACCTCTGCTGTTTTTATGTGATAGGAGATAGCCTGATAAGTCTAATATAAGCAGGTTAGCTACTGAAGAAATGTGCTGCTTATATAGTTTTATTCAATTTCTTTCCTTATCTTTTTCTTTTCTTGCTTGTCTTTTAATTAATTCATCAACTAAATGTAATGTTTTAGAACCCTCCCCCCCTATCCGAAGTTTGAATGATTTATGTAAAAAAAAAATAATCGGTTTTCCAGCATTCTGCAGTTTATACTATAGTAATGCTTATATCTATATGTAATTTGATGATGACAGATATATGTGTTGTGTTCACTTGTGCAGCTTAAATACTCAAACAAGGACTGGACATGGACAAAAAACCAGCGCAACTCGGCATATAAAAGGTGATCACTTATTTAACATGATCAGAATTTTCCACCGACACACACAAACTTAGACAAACAAACACCTGACTCTTAATTTTGCTCTTTTTTCTGTCACTTCAGATATAGTTCTGCAAATATGGAGGGCACTCTCTCACGTCAACAAAAATACGACGCTGATGGGTTTTCCTGCTCTGTTGCACCACAGTATTGGACCTGGGGCAGCCGTATGAATGGTGGGTATGAAATTAGGACTCGTTGTCCTGTTGGGGGATGGGAGTCCTAAGTGTGCCTGCCTAAGGATTTAGTTTAAAATGTAAAAGAGTAAATGCAGATAAAACCAAGCAGCAAAAAGGAGGGGGGATTTTAATGCATCAACAAAAGGATTATTTTAGTCACTGTAAGACGCTCGGTTTAGAAAGCCAAAATTCAGAAGATACTTTTTAAACTGCCATATTCAAATGAAGCATACTGAATGTAAATATGAGGTCTTTGCAGAAATAATCTTCCAATGCAAATTGTAATTTATGCGCTTTCCTACAGACTGCAAGTTGTCTCTTCAAGAGGGAGCTGTTCCAAACTACTCATGGACGCCACAGTATACGCAGCCTCATTCTGAGCCACCAGACTACCAGCATAATGTATACATTCCTGGCACTACATCTGGTTACAGCACTCTGAAACTGGCACCCAGAGGGGAACTAGACGTGTACAACAGTTTTTCTACTTTCGGGAAGAAAAAGAAATTTATCTCAAGCTATGAACAAACATTTGACAAAGATGATGGTCTTATAAGCAATGATATTTTTAAATAATACACCAACGACAGTATCACTTATTCCTTGAACTAATTTGCTCTATTAATAGCCCTCTTCAGTGGAGCAGATTCTATGTCTCCTCTTTTTTTCAGTGGAATTCAATACCAGTCTGAACCATAAATATATTGGTGGTTTCACTAATGCTGAAATAAAGAAGGCCTTTTAAAAGAGGGTTGTTATGTTCTCTAAATAGAAAAGATGACGTTTTGCAAGTGACGCCTTTGTTTTTTTCTGGTTTGCAATAATGTTCTATCAAAGATTCTTGTTTTTCTGTAGCAATGGGTGAAGTTAAATGTGTTCTCAGCAAGGTTGTAGTGGATGTATAACTCTCAAAATGTGTCATAACATCAGCGACTAGTCCATTATTGTAGCAAACGCAGGTTTTCCATGTAACATTCAGTCAAGTGCTTGTATGTGATGCCACCGTTTAATCTCTTAGGAAAAGCTGTACTTTACTGACTGTACTACTGTGTTTCAAACTTGTGAATCCATTTTCTTTGCTAATAATTACATCTACATTTTACAGCCTTCATATTAGTGATCTGCATTAGAACCTCCATTCAGAATATACATTATTTTTATTGCGTGCAGGCATGTTGTACTGTGTGTAGGTATGAGTATTCACAATAGGATTTTAATGGACGCCGTGCTGTTAAAAACTACATGAAGCCTTGTCAGTTTTGTTTGACTTGAATTGTACCATAGTGAGGTCATCCATTCACAGTCCTAAATGACTGCATTTGGTCATGAATATTGTAAAAAATATCATGGAGGGATGCATAATTCAATCACAGACATTCTTTTTTTTTTTATTATCGAGCGAGATGTATTTATCAAAAAATTAATCATATAGTACTGTATATATGTATATGTTATTATCAATAAATTTGTCCTCTGAAGTGCATTACTTGTATAGTTGCTTTTGCCATAACAACCATATCATCACTGTTGTTATTATTATGGTATAACACAGTGATTACATCTCACATGCTGGGGCATCTTGCCAGATCATCATTGTAAACGAGAAGTTGTTCTTAATTGATTTACCTGGAAAAATAAAGGTCAAATAAATAAAATAAAATAAACATGAGCATTGTTTATAAAGGGAAAAAAAATCACCATTAAAAATGTCACAGCAAGGACCACAGTAGCACAATGTAGGAGTACAAGTACGCCAAGTACCACACAGGTTAACGATTAAGCCTGATTTCAAGGCATTCTGAGTACTGGAACATCTGGAGCGTGATATTATTGCTGTTCTATGTTACAGTTTACCTTCGACACCCTACTCTCGCCTTGTCCCAGTGAGAGAGCTCCTTACCCATGAAACCGGTTTGTAAACAGATGGTGACGCTGAGATTCAGCTCAACAGGGGAAACAAAGTATTAATCTCGCTACACAATTTGAACATTGGAAGGCATTTTTTCCCCCATTTATCTTCCAAGATAGGATTAAAGGTAATATTACATCTAATCCCTCCCCTCAGATTCCGAGGCTGGGGCTAAGACCCCAGTCAGACGCCTCACGCTGTAACAATGACACTTGTGTGTTTGAAGACCATGAAAGAAGCAGCTGTTATTGTTGTTGGTGTGACTTATGGCTCAGAGTGTCTTTTAACCTTTACTCTTGCCAATCTGGCTCTAGTAAACCCGGGGTTTAAACTACTGCCATGGGGATAATCCCCAAGATTCAACGCTTCTTACTCTGCTATCCCGGACCAGTGGATTCATCATGGGTCTGACTAACCCAGTGAACCGCTCCCCCGTTCAAAGCCTGACAGGATACTTCTACATTTTTATACAAATTCGCTGAGAAAATTTTGGAAGATCCAGTCTCTAACTCATGCCGGAACACCAGGATTTACTGTGTGCAGCATAGCAGGCTGTAATACATCATACTAGGTTCTTAGTGAAACAACATTAGATGCTATGTAAAACCTTCCCCTCATTTTTCCCATTTAAAAACCCACAGCCTTTTAAAAACTACTTAAGAAGAAGACTTGTCATTTTATTCCACCAGAGGGTCCCTTAAAACCTTTTGATTACTCTGCATAAACCATCTTAACAATGTGCTTTGAAAGATAATGAGGATACAAAGGAATCCACCATTAATTATTTGGCTAACTTTATGCATATGTACACATAATAAAATCACATGCTTCATAATTCTAACTTTTATTTGATTTTTTTTTTAATTTACCTTGAAAATGATGAAGTATAACATGTTTGTAAGTTCAGAGATACATCGCAGCCTGTGTAATATGTGCACACTGCATGTATTGTGCGTGTATCAAATGACAACACCAGTATTGTCACGCAATATCTTAATTTTCTACTCCACATTTACAAAATACAGTTTGACAGTCAGTGATTCCCTCCATAAACAGAATCCAACATAATACAATGAGTTATAAATAAAATACTCCTGAAAAATACAGGAAAATAAAAGATCATGATTAAATGGATGCAAAATCTTACTTTGCAAGGATGTAATGATTTATTCACTGTTTTTCAGCACACTATTAATCAGCTTATTGGCAAATTAGGACATAAAACCATCTCAGATGCATTACACATATCAGAAAATGTGTTGTCTGATCATTATGCAGTTTTCTGAATCGTCACTGGATGGAGCTAATGTACAAGGATTTTGAGGCTCTCCCCTACATTATCACCTTCCACATCACTGAGCTGTTTCTGTGATTTGGTCAAGAAACAGGTGGGATATACACTGATGTTTGTAAAGTTAGAATAAAATATTTTTACCTCTTTTCATGAAATGATTGTGACAATCTGATTTATTCCTGACAGACAAAGTGTAACTGAGACTCAGTATGCAATCACTGTACCTGGTCAGAGGCAATTACTGATGTTTATAAAAAGGAAAAAAAGAGGAATGTGTCTGAAAATGACATTATTTCAACTTTATGACCAACATTGTATGTTATAGGTGGACTAGTCTTTAGTTCTCCTTACATTTAGGGAATTGCCTTTGTAATCTGGAGCCCTATAAACAGACTATAAAATGGCTGAACAGAGTGAGAAATAATGTAAAGGGTATTTAACAATTTAATGTTGCAGTGCTGTTAAATTTTTCAAGTGATACAGTTGAGGTGGGACAGTTTAATATATCCAGATTTAAAGCATTCAATAGTCAACCTTTACGATTCAGAATATTTCATTTGATATATTCCCTCTGTTGGTTGAGTTAGCCTCACTTCTTTTTTTTTTTTGATGATGTGATATACTTATTCAGAGTAATGGCACACATTTTTTTCACTTTTATAATCACACTTTCAAAAGGTCATAAGGTTACATATAAAATATTGGTGGCATTGCCTTAAATTGTGTAATTTAAGTTGAAAGTCTGCTTTGTAGAACTCTTTCTGCTCAGTCAAGCTTGTTGTCCTTCCTTCAGGAACTAGTTTTTTAAGTTCAACCAACAAATGTCCTATTAGATTAAAGTTGGGACTTCATGATGGCTTCACTAAAACAACAAACTCTGTTGCTCTTAACCTATGTTTTAGGCATGTTTTACAATCATTGGTCTGCTCAAAGTTTGCGTCAAAGCTTTAGCTCCCTGACTGAAGATTCAGATGAAGATTCAGAATATAACAAGCCTCCATCATGGTGCTCTTGATTTTATGAAGTGCACCAGTGACTTTTTGTTGGGGGGGACATGTCCAAGCAAACTTTAGCCTAGTCCTGTTACTATCAGGCAAAGGTCTCACAGTCACACCTTTTGGGTTTGACTGTGAGAGTACATGTCTTTGCCTCCCAGATATGCACTTGCATGTCTGGGAGGAACATGGTGGGAGGAAGCTGGAATACCAGGAGAGAACTGATGCAGACAGGGGAGAGCTTATCCAAATACCACACAGAAAGGGCCCCTGGATTCGAACCCAGGACCTTTGTGCTGTAAGGTGACACCACTGCATCAATGCGCCACACATATGATTTAAATGATGTAATGATCAAAACAACTGTCATGAGACAATAAGATCTCTTACCATTATCAAGAAAATATAACATATGGGATATTATAAGTTGAAATGGGTATTTATGTAGTATATATATGTTTTCTACATTTTTATGGATGTAGTATATATGATTATTAACATGGATACAGTATTTATGTATGTTTTATATATTTATATGTATGTAGTATATATGTTTATATATATATATATATATAAATTTCGCAATTTTAGACATGTTTGTTCAAAATAAATTCATTCATTCATTCATTCATTCAAAATCTGTTGAATAGCTCGTATTATCTGATTTTACTACTGCCCTACTTTCCCATATTTTATTTTTTCAATGTTGTTTGGGGTGTAATTAGCCTAAACAACTGTTTATTACAAAAAAAATTATTTGTCAGAATGTTTCTCTTGCCTCTGATCCACTCGCTCCGGCTCTGCCTTTGTTTCAGAAGCTCAAGCTGTTGTCGGTTTATGATATAAACACTTTTGAAATCGGGATTTAAATTTTTTTATTTTTTGAGAATTATTTTATAGCTAACTTATTATAATAATCGCAGCTCGCCTCTGTGTGCCAAACGTGTCTGACCACCAGGGGGGGCAGTTTCTCTTCAAGTACCCTGGTGCTGAGTTATGGATTCTCTCCAATGCTTGGTTTTCATTTCCTTTTGCATTCAAGACCAAATTAAGATGTTATTCGTTTTATTCACTCCCAGCGTGATTTCTTGTTCTCAGAGTGGATGTAAGTGTTGTATATTTCTTGGGTGGTTATTTCTACACTGTTGCACATAAAAGTGGAATAAAATATTTTTAGTTCTTATGAAAGGATTTTGACAATATGATTTATTCTTGACAAAGTGTAACTGGGACTCAATATGTAATCATTGTACCTGATCAAAGGTAATTACAGATTTGTATTAAAAGGAATGAAAACAAAATTATTCCAATTTTGTGGGCAACAGTGCAGTTTTTGAGCTTACTTTGCTATAGTTTATGTTCCCATTTACTATTCAGAATAACCATCACTTTGGCTTCCATATGTACACAAAGACTACTTGATTGATTGATTATTTTTATTTCAACCATATGCAGAAAAAAAACACACACACACAAAAGAGCATAATGAAAGTACAATATTTATAAGTGAGAGTAGATACTTACAGTATATATACATACAGTACGTATTTACACATATACATATTAGAATCTTTATTTAAATGCAGACATGAAACACACATTGAAATTGACTCTCTGCATTTCACTAGCTGAACATGCAGAAACACAGCACACACTGCAGACTAGGGGCAGTGGGCTGGCATGTCAGTTGACTGGAGAACAAATGGGGGGTTGAGTGCCTTGCTCAAGGGCATATCAGCCAACAATTTATCTGCTAGTTCGAGGAATCAGGGACCAGCGACCAATAGGCTAATGCCCCCTTCCCCTATATATATATATATATATATATATATATGTGTGT
>JAPQRQ010000007.1:12679386-12700743 GCA_037367365.1 Apogon talboti | reverse complement strand
ACCAGATATAGAAATACGTACTTATTCGTCCTAAATCTAGAGAAAGTATCCTCATTGAAACTGATGGTGGCAGTAACCAGTCAGGATCCAGTGTTGCATGAGTGAAGACTTTCTACAAGTTCATATTGTGGTCGACTTTCCTTTTTTTGGTTGATTGTATGTTCTCTTTCTTTAGCAGGGACCCAGAAGAGAACTGCCATGATAGAATCATCTCTTCAGAGAAGTCTCTAACGGATGTTCTTGCCGGTGACTCACAAAGAAGACGCAGAACAGCCGTCCTCCCTCAGACCCACTGATGCAGCCCTTCTTTCTCTATAGCTCCTCCATTCATACCTACAGACGTCACCTACAAGCCACCTCCGCATTCGACCTTCTTTTCTCTGTTAAGCATGAATCTGCATGGCTCTACGACACGTTCAACATACTTGAGCGTAGTATTAAAATCATACATCGCAGAATATGTGGACATTCTACAATGGACTCATACAACCATTCAGTTTTAATACTTTGAAACCTTGATCTGATTTAATGGACAAAACTGCCTTCACTCCAGGTTTGTGTTGTGTGCTGTTGTTCTGGAAATCATCAATAGATAACCTATAGATACCCGAGTCACAATCTTTCTTTTTCATTCATGTGAAGGTTAAACACGCCTGTCACTACATACACACATGAATCAGGGTTAATATATTTCTTCCATAAATCTAATCAAATACTGAACTGTAGCTGTTAATAGTGAGTCAGGCTTTGTACTTGGTGTTTTTTTTTCCTTCCTTTTCTTTTTATAAACATTTATAAGCATTTCCACTGCATTACAAGTCTTACATTACAGTAAGGCTCATAGTTTATTACTTGTAGCTAGAGTAGTTCAATTTCAGATTTCTTTAACAGTTTCTTAGTGTTTGTTGTTGTTCAACATTGATGAATGTGTGAAAAGAAAACACAAGTTAAGTGGCATAAAAAGGGAAAATCTTTTTTTTTATTTGTTTCTTTGGGTTGTAGTTAGTTTTAAAGTAGGTTTAAGGAAAAGAAATTGTTCTTAGAGAAGGAAACATTATCAGGGTTGTAGCTCTACCGGAAATGACCACACACACCTTTACAAAGCTAAGGTGCATAATATATCGACATCAATGCTGTTACGAATGATCTGAACGGTCACACAGTTAGCTTTAAGTCTGGCTGTATCAGGTAGACCTGTCTGCAATAATTCTTTATCAAGGTAAGATTACAATTTTATCGAGGTTAAGTAAGAGAGTAGAATATAGTATGCTGACAAAAGTCTGTTTGCAGCATGACAACACAAAACATCCATAATACCTGTCATTAAAATATCAAAACAAGTTCAAATGTAAAAAGACGATCACTTTTCCAAGATCTGACTCATATGGAAGCTTTTGGCTTCGTATTTTTTCCCAGGCAAATTAAAGATTATATACATATTCAGAGATGAAGTACATCTTAATCAATTACAAATATAATTAAAAAGAAAGAACAAAAAATATTTTGTAATGATAAATACTCTGTTTATTGAAAAGAATACTGAAATGATTTTAACTTTGCCATGGTACAGTGGAATACAAGATCCAGGCAAGGTGTTGTTTTATGAATATTCCTGTTTTTATAAATATTTTATGTATTAACTTTTAATGCTGCTTTTGTGAGCTTCTTCAAGGGAATTTTGTGTTGCGTATTTGTAGTTTGGTGCATACGATGTTGTTTTGATAGTGTAAATAACTACTTTTCTTGACCTCGAAGGTAGCGCTGTTGCACTACTACAAAGTCCAGGACTTTATGTTCTCAGAACCAAGGAGCTTATTAGGAATGCTTATTGATATGCTAAATGATGACATCGAATCTGAGAAGAGCAAAGTGTTACCTAACGTTGCAGTTTTCCAGTGTTAAAAAATAGAATGCACCGCTGATCCCGTAGACTGTGCGAGTATTAAGCAGATGGCAGCAGTTTGAGATATGCACTGAATCTAAATGTGATTTCAGCACTCAGTAATGCAGTGAAGACAGAATATTCCTGGATGTATCAAGCTACATATTCTGAGTCAGTGAAACCTAATCTTTCTTTTCCTGTGTCACTGCCGCCTGGTGTTGATGCTACACCAGACAGACGTGACACTGTTTGCCGTCTGTCAGACTAAGGATGTGTCCTAATGAGGAAATACTTGCTGTGGGGTACGAGTTATATGTGCAATCGACACTGAAAGGGGTGTAAAAATTGCACAACTGATGAGCTCCTTGTGTGCCTTCTGCATTGTAAAAGAAAATGTTTTGATGAATGAAATAATGACATAACATACAGTATTACAAATTACAGTTACCCCCATGATAAAACACAATCTTGACTTGCTTAGGTGTTGGATAGGAGCTCAGCCTTTTGGTTTCAGAGCAGATGTTCTTATTAGAACTAGTAGATGCATTTACTGTAAATTTAAGTGCTTTATACTTTGTGTTTTTATACCGTAGACTTTTTGATATCTTCTGTATTCACTGTGATTGAATGGCACGGGAGGTGCTTGTGCTACTTGCTTGATATAGTAAAACTGTTATACTTCTCATTCGTGTACACAGTTTTTCCTCTGCTAATTTGCCGGTCAGATTGTACAATATGTCGTGAGAGTTGCATCAAACGTAATCCAGCTCCATCCCACTTAGTGGATTAAAGACAGTATGGGAGAGAATGGCCTCGCTTTATTTTCAAGTCTAGTTAATTGTCGGATTCTGATGTTTCTTATTTGGCTTAAATGTTCTGCCTGATCATGCTAGTTTGAATAAAGCTTTTTAATCTGTCGGTCTGCTGTGTGCTGTGATGGAAAATGAAACTGAATTGATCAAAAGTGACTTCTGAAATGTAACTCGTTCTCTCTATTTTGCATTTTCCCTCTTGCTCTCTCTCACTCTCTCTCTCTCTCTCTCTCTCTGAATTTCCCCTCACATAAACACATTTTGACCCAGTTTCTCTGTATAACACTCTGTACTAATTCTTGGAAATTGAAACCAAATAAAGGAGATGCCTGCAGTTCAAATCGCAAAAGCAGACAAATAATAGCTTTGTCAGGATTAGTAAAAGCCTAGAGCCAAATTGCATAGTCTGCTCTTCACTGTGACCACACAGGCCTTTCAGTATGCAGTCCTACAAGAGACTGATGTGTGAGGGCTTCATCACTGTGTCAAAGAGGACATTCCCATCATAGTCAAGAAAATATGCTGATGATTATTATTAATTATTGCAAGAAATGCACTAACCTTTGCACATCCTGCATATTTGGAGGGTACTGCATGCTATGTACAATCCTCTCATAGAACAAAGTAGGGAAATGCAATGCCAGTGTTGTAAAGTATATGATATATGATATGAAACATGGTCAAGCTGTGGTTACCAGTCACCTCAGTATTACTTTGCAAAGCCTTTAGGTCCCTGGGTTACTTGTGCTCAAAAAGAACTCTAAGTAGGTCGGTGGAGAGAAGCAGTGCACCTGTGGCTAAGTTCCTGGGTGCTGAGTATTGCTGTTATCTGTGCCATCCATTCTCTTCTCCGGGGTCTACATTTTTCATAATGGGTGCTGTCCGTGTTGCATAACCCAGCTGTGATAAACCAGGACACAGGGGTGCAAAAGTGCCACCTGAATCGTTCATTATTATTTTAAGGGACTGTTAAGTTTAAAGTGGACTTCGAAAATGCTTTGTTCAACACTTTGTCCAAGTGTTTTGTAAAAAATCGTAGCCTCAGCAATGGGTTGTTTTTACGGTTACACCAGATCCTACATATCACAGGCGTACAAAATGCATGATTGTCCTGTGATGCACATATAGAAAATTTAACATTAGAGAATCTATGCCATTATCTTATACATAAGGATTTTAATAGCCTCTTGTCACAGAAACTTATATTCACTACTATTCACATGACATTTTACAAGCTCAGCTGGAGCTTCATCTTCTTTTCTTTTTTTAAGGCCTCAAAAAAAAAACCTGCAGATATACTGCTTGTACCCACAATTTAAGGATCTACAATCATTTTTAGACAATTTTCTATTATTTTACATTTGCTTTTTGTTAGGTTCAAATACATTGGCTTAATAAACTGTCACACCCCCTCAATGCTAATCTAAGAATATTTAACCACCATGTTTTTGTGATTAAATATGCAAAATACAATGTTACTATTTGCCCCTCACAAACTAAACATTTTATGAAAATGTATATCATCTTACTGAGGACTGATGTTATCTGTGCTTTCTCTATAGCGTTTGTAACAGGCGCTGTCCATGGTGCTGAAAATGGTATAGCATAAAACCATGCTGTGATAAAATAGGATGCCTACATGTAGCAGCTGCATAGTTTATAGTTGAACTTTGAATATGTACAATTTGCTTCTTGGCCTTTGATGAGAAGATTTTATTATAAAACCAGTATATTTAGTATGTTTATGTCTTGCAAAGTATGTTTAGGTATATTACAAATGTGCATGTTTGTCATATTTATGGAAAAGCTAATGTTAGCAGTTCCCATCGAGAGAGAGTAGGCAGTTTACACTATACTGTCTCTACTGCAGGAGCTGTGATGGAATGCAAGCATATATTTATAATGCCAAAGATCTATTTCTGCATCCTCCACTGCCACAGATAAGAATTAACCTTTTCATTCCTGGATCAACTGGAGACCTATCCAAGGATTTGTCCACCCAATATGAGTTTAGGTAACAGGACAATCTCTTAAATAATTTCTTAATGGTTGTGTTGTCTGTATATCCATGTTTGGGAGCAAAGGAATTAGATGTAATGACCAAAAATCCTCCTGTCTACAGCAGCTCTACTTAGCCTTGCAGTTTGTATATTCAAGTTTATTTGTAGAAACAAAACTGTACCTGTACCACTGCATATATTGATCCAGTGAGTGTCTCTTCCAACTCCAACCGCCGTACACATAGAATATGTACAGATTAGTGTTCGAATGGGGCTTTTATTGTCAGATATCCCTCAGGTTTAGGCCATTTAGAGGAACTGATCCAAGCTGAATGTATTTTAATCAGATAATCAGGATTAAAGCCATCACATTTATCATAAGGATGATCTGGATGAGACTTCTTCATAAGATATAAACAAAGACAGCAGATCAGTTGATCTTCAACTGAAACAGTGCTGGGAGAACAGCAAAGGATCTCGAAGTACAAAAGCATATGTGATTCTATAGCCAGTCAACAATTAACTCCTTCACCCTGACAACAATAATGTAATCTTATGTTGGATCATAATTCCTCCATGTGAATTTACATCTTAAGCTCACTCTAAACTCTAATATCAACATCATATGCCGTGTTCATTGGGTCACTCTGAACATCCTGATGCAATATCAACATTTTATAATTCTGTAAGTTCTTATTATGTTCTGGCCTCCACAGTTGTGTTCTGATGCTTTCCAGATGTTACAACTGTTTTGAAATATGCATTAATGGACAAAATGTGAAATCCACCCTTACACTCCTCCATTTGTCTGTAGGGATTATCTCAAGCAAAAATATAATTATCATAAATAACATACATCGAGAGTTAATGACATCAAATATACAGAACATGCATGGTAAGGGGAAAAACCCCAGATTTTAGAAAATTCCCACCATTAATTACTATCCAGTACACATCACACCTTTGAGGAAAGCTTCTTTAAGTTTGTTTCAACACAAATATCTGTTTCCCAGTCTTAATTCCTAAAAGGCCTTCATTCAAGCCTTGCAGTACATTTTAGAAGGTATTTTTGCAGAAGATGTTCATTAGTGCCCTCTATCTGTTTTTTTTAGGCCTGAAATACAGTATAGAGAGATTGTGAGTTGGTATATGAGCACGGTTTTCAGTTACTGTGATAACAAAAGCAAATATCTCTTATTACGTACAGTCATTTGATGTGATTCATCAGGATACATATAGTATGACTGTTTTAGATATATTCATATTTATGGGTGTTTCTTAAGGAATGTAGGGAAAGTAGAGAGAGAGAGAACACAGCAAAGTTAAAACTATAATCACCAACTCTGGTCTAAACTTGGATGAATTTCACCTGATACTAACAAAACAGAACTGCAACAAGATGTTTTACATATAAGCATTAAATTGCTGTCATACTTGGTTAAATATTAGGACACTCACAAGACGGTTATTGATGTGTTATCCATTAGTATTTGGCAGCAATGTTATCAAACAGATCACCTGATAAGATAACCTAGTGGGAGCATGATGTACACAGTAGGGTCATGACTTGAGCATATTTCTGTTGTAAAGCCAAGAGGTCTTCAGTAAGTTTCAAGTACTGTTTTGCTAGTTCAGAAGTCAGCAAAACAGGACTGATGTGTCATTTGCTTTGTTTTCAGATTGAGCTGTGTGAAAACAACAAATCAGATATCACATTGCTGTAAGAGCGGATACAAACAAGTTGTCACTGCTTTTACAAGGACAAGAAAAGAATGAATCTATCAACAGATTCACATTGTCTGAGACTGAATACATAGAATCACTTCAGACAAAACATATTGTTGCATCAAAATTACATGGGTAGTTTTGTATTATTGAGGAAAACTCTGTGGATTACAGACAGAATTTGTGTTGTGGTTGTAATATTTGTTCGATTCATTATATTATGGTATTTACAAATGTATACATGAATACGGAACAGGTTTCATAACCACGGAGGAGACTGAGTGTGCTGATCTGGTGGGTATACACTGACAGAATACTATGATGGAATACCAGCAGCAGATTGCAGTAAGTGCAGGAAGATTTATGCTCCATCTTGAGTGATGCCGATGGCAGGTTTTTGTGTGTAGCTGCCCTTGCCATGGGGTCAGTGTTGCACCAGTTTGAGTCCTGTGCTTTTTTTGTAGATCACTGCACACAAGCTGGAATCCAGCATTCATTGCAGGCAAAATTGCCATTTCTCTACAAAAACTTACAATCTTTTTTGATAATAGGTATATCTATGAATGCAAAGTTTTCTGACACTTAATCAATAACTCAGTCGGAAACATATTGCACTGTGTGATGTTTGCAGTATCTAACATGGCTTCCACATATGTTTGCAAGTATAGTAAAAAGCACCATTTTGTGTGGGGACAGTGCATCAAATTTGAGTGTTAATCTCAACTGGCACTGCAACATTCATCAAATTGCTGTTGCTATGGAAACGCAGTTTCAGTGTCTTATGCAACATATCACAAACGGTTTCCATAAGAGGCAGGTGAACAATCAACAGTGCATATGCGAACCGAAACGTCTATTTGGTGAATCCAAATCTGGTGGAAGTGATTCATAATTTAACAATCTGCCATCCGTGCTCAGTGTGTCGACGTGCATGTGTTGTGTTGTACGCATGTGGCTGCCTTTTGTTCAAAGTTCACCATGTAATTTGTTATGCTTTTCATCCCTCTGCCCTCTTTTATAAAATTATTTCCTGTCCCCATCAGCATGTCAGGACAGTTGATAATCCAGCCAGAGCAGGCAGATCCACATTGCATGACTCCAATTCCGAATGTCATATCTATCATCCATGAAGTTATTTCTGAGCACATGGAAAAGGCAGCCCTCAAAGCAGAACTACACAACTGTGGTACTATTTTCTTTATTTTCTTTTTTTTTTGTTGACTTACGGGTAATACATTTCAGAGGTATATACTGAAGCCTTGTTGTTTTTGGCCTGTATGAATTCATCTTTTTTATTTTTTGGAGGAAGCTCTAGTTCATCTTTTGTGCATATGATGTCTTGAAATGTTCCAGATGACACTGCGTAGATTATTCAAAGGAGCCATTATGGCCCTCCTCCATTAGATGCATTCACGCAGTAATCTATTCTGCTTAAGGCCATCAGGACACTGTTGCCCTGCCAGCTGTTGTGACCGACTTTGCTTGTCTGTTTTGGATGGACTCCCCAGACCCTTAGTTCACCCTAAAATAATCTGTCTCCCCTTTCACATGTGTATTATTCTTTTTTTCCCTCTAGTTTTATTCTGTTCCTCATACTCAGTGAATGTTACTTTTTTCACTAAGCATACGGGTTTGTGTTCTATATTTAGGTCAATACCTCCAGCTTCTTTTTCACTACCCAGAGCCATGACTGCTAATTCATTGTCTGCCTGATTATTGTTATCTCCCAGATCTGCCCCCAAATTTTACACAAGACAGCCATGGTTACTGACCTAATAATTCCCCATTAATCTCATTTTTATGTCTCACTTACTTCTTTAATATGCTTCTACATAGCAATACATGTTAAGGGGATAAATATGAAAGGGTATTTCTGTGTAGTAACCCTAGGATAAATGGCTTTGGTCTGACATTTTTCTTTTCAGTTTGTTTGTAAGCATTGTCATGAATTACTCAGCTTTGTCTTTGAGGAAATGCTTTTGGCTAATGCTAGCTTTGCCAGTAAATGTATGTTGTAACAAGAACACATATTGGTCTTTCATTTATTTATTTATTTTAATGTGTGGTGGTGATGTTTGGGCTAAATCACCGGGGATATACTGTACATTATGATTCACAGTTTAGTTTGAGTGGAAATTTCTCTGTTAGTCTCTACTTGAAAAGGCTGTAATGCACCACTACTATGGCAGAAAAGGTTAAGTGGTTTAGATCTTTTATATGTCCATCAGTGAGCACTTACAACCTGTGGGAGATACACAGATAATGCCCCACAAATATAAATCATATAAGACTATATCATGAAATATAACAAAACCACCACAATTGTGTATATACTGTTAAGACTTTTCCTGTTTGGAGTTAAATCCTCCACACCATTCACTCTCTCCACTTCTTTTTTATCGTTTAATTCCGTGCCTATATATAACCCTATATCACTTTTCTCTCCGGGAAATAAGACCTCCGCATAATGGGGTCCACCACGGGCATCTTAAGTACGATTATATGACCTGACAGTCTGAGGTCTACCACTGACAGTGATCCATGTGGAGGGAAGGTTGTGATTGTCAGTCCAATGCTTTCGTTTTGCTGCGCCTTGCCCAAATGCATGCCATGTGGTAGGCTGCGCCGCAGAATCGCTACCGGCAAATTAACCATCCTTCTACAATTCAAGTGCAGACAAAGGAAGACAAACAGAAGCCAGTACATAAACATGTGTCTTTGTTTGTAACCACTTCTTTTTTTTTTTTATTTATCCTTCCTCTGTTTCATTATGTCCGACGTGGGAGCGTTGGAATACAGCCGTCCTTGACCTTGCTGCTGTTCCGAGCACCAGCGAATCTAGATAAAATTAAAATCGTTATATGAAACACACATTTTCATTCAGCCCACTACATTCCATCCTTAAAGATTCCAGTCATGTACAGAGCAGCAGTGCTGAATTAATGAATGCGTAACGGGATGTCTAACGCATATGGCCGTCTGTGTGGTGGTCTTTCATTATTTTGGAGGTGCTTTCATGTGTTGGTCGTCTGTTAGCTCCCAGACCCTACACCGACATTGCAATGGAAGGAATGGAGAGGAGAGAAATGGGTGGGGAGGGAGGAGGGGAGCTGCGCCACAGTGGAGATGATCTGGAGTCTGAGTGCGCGCTAGGGTGGGATACTATCCTACCAAAGTCAAGTCAGCGACACTATATAAGGTCATATCCGTTTTTTGGGTTTTCACAATAATAGTTCATTTCTAGATTCAAAAGCTGTGGTCGATTTTTTTGTCAAAGTGAATAAGACGCACATGATACAACATTTTTGGTTATATAAACTACAATAAATGTTGCAGTTATTACACAAACACAAATATGTATCTAAACTAAACGAATACATCAATACTAGGTGCAGTCTTGGCAAGGAAGTGATTATAAATATAAAAGTAAGGGCTTGCAACTTTTTCTTTCTGCACAACTGGACTAAGTTACAGAAATAAACACAAATATGAAGTAGCAAATTCAATCCTGTTGCTTATTTTGGATTAGAAAGGCTTCAACTCAAATCTTAACTGATGAAAAGTTTTACAGACTGTTTTATTTTGAAGGGTAATTACCTCTTTTCCGGTCACATTGGGGCAAATTTTGTCCGTCTTTGCGTATTTCACAGCTCCAGCGGCAGGGAAACACACCCGTCAGCAGCGCGCAGCGGAGACAAAAAAAAAAAAAGCGCATCACGGACAAAGGAAATATGGGTGCGCTGGAAAGGATTCACCTCAGCCGGGTAACACGATGGATGAGCCGCTTCTGTTTCATTCACCCGGAGACCAATTAGCCCACCTTAATGAGGTGCTGGGATGCAAGATACTGCAAGCTAAAAAGGCGGAAGGCTGCGTTTAATCCGTCTGCGGATCCTATGAGCTTGCAATGGCTGTGGCGGGGATATGCAACTGGATAGGGAATAATGTGCCTTTTTATTTTGTGATATTTTTTTTATTTTGTGGCCTTTCGTTCGGACAGTTGCGATATTCTATTACAGAAGAGCTAGAAAATGGGGCACTGGTCGGTGATCTGGCGAATGACTTGGGGCTGGATATTCGAAAGCTCGCCACCCGAAAAATTAAGGTAACCTCCAACAGCGGTAAACGCTATGTGATTGTCAACCCCAAAAATGGGAAATTACTCGTCAATGAAAGAATTGACAGAGAGGCACTGTGTGATTTATCCAACACCTGCCTCATTAATCTGGAGGTGCTCGTCGAAAACCCCACTGAGGTGCACCACGTCGAGGTGGAGATCGTGGATGCCAATGACAATGCGCCGCAGTTTCCCCAAGACGAGTATCAACTGGAAATCACAGAGTCTGCTTTACCGGGGTCTCGTTACCCGATTGAAAACGCCCAGGATCCAGACATCGGTTCCAATTCAGTTCGTATGTATCAGCTTAGCACAAACGACCATTTCGCGCTGGTATCCAATAAACCCTCCCTAAACACAAAGCACATCGAGCTTGTGCTCAAAAAGCCTCTTGATCGCGAACAGACGCCTTACCACCAATTAATTTTAAGTGCTGTGGATGGTGGCACACCAGAAAAAACAGGCACGGCTAAAATCAACGTGAGGGTGTTAGACTCGAATGATAACGTCCCCTTGTTCGACAGCTCAGTATACAAGGTGAAACTGTTGGAAAATTCACCCAAAGACACCCTGGTAATTAAACTGAATGCAACTGATCTGGATGAGGGCACAAACGGGGAGGTTTATTACTCTTTCAGTAGCTACACTCCAGAGAGAGTGAGGCAGATGTTCAGTATGGACACTCATACAGGAGAAATTAGGGTGAGGAGCAATGTTGACTATGAAGAGACCAACTCCTATGAGATGTACATACAGGCAATGGACAAGGGCCCCGGGGCCGTGGCAGCACACTGTAAGGTTGTGGTAGAGGTGGTGGATGTGAATGACAATGTTCCTCAGATCGTGCTGTCATCCCTGTCGAGCCCTGTGAGGGAAGATGCCCGTGCAGACACTGTCGTGGCCCTCATTAGTGTTACTGATCGGGACTCTGGAGCCAACAAGCAGGTGAGCTTAGAGATCCCAGCAGGCCTTCCTTTCAAGATCAAATCATTCAGAAATTACTACACTCTGGTTACCTCAGCCTTCCTGGACCGCGAGACCACTGATGCCTACAATGTTACTCTGAGTGCCACGGATGGAGGAAACCCTCCCCTTTCCTCTCAGAAGACCATACAGGTGGATGTGGCCGATGTTAATGACAACCCACCGAGATTTGAACAGACTTCTTATACAGTCTACGTGGCTGAAAACAACGCCCCCGGGGCCTCTTTGTGTACTGTTAAGGCTCAAGACGCAGACATCAAAGAGAACGCACGCATCACCTACACAGTGCTCAATGACAACAATCATGGCATCCCTGTCACCTCCTATGTGTCTGTTAAGGCCGATACAGGGGAGGCTTATGCCCTGCGAGCTTTTGATTATGAGTCACTGAGAGAGTTTCACTTCCAGGTCAAAGCTCAAGATGGGGGCATTCCTCCGCTCAGCCGCATCGCCACTGTCTACATCTACATAATGGATCAGAATGACCATGCTCCGCTAATAGTTAACCCTCCGGGTAATGGCACGCGCTCATTGGAGACGGTACAGAAGAACGCAGAGCCTGGTGCCTTGGTGACCAAAGTGGTGGCTTATGATGCAGATGCTGGTCCAAACGCCTGGCTGGTGTATGTGATGGAGACAGCCACAGACCTCGACCTGTTCAAGGTGCACGAGCACACAGGGGAGATCAGGACCACTCGGAGGATCCTGGAAGATAATTCCACCTCCTTCGCTCTGACTGTTGTGGTGAAGGACCATGGGCAGCCTGCTCTTACCTCCACCGCCACCATCAACGTGGCTGTCATGGAGGTGCCTCCAAAGGTGGTACCTGACCCCAAGAGGATCATCCGACCTCATAGCACACTGCTTTTCTCTAACGTGACCCTCTACCTGATTGTGGCTTTGAGTGCTACCACCTTTGTATTCCTGGTCACTGTGGTGGTGTTAGCCATCGTGCGCTGTCACGCCTACTGCACCCAGCCTGGGTCCTGCTCCCCCTGCTGTGTGTCACAGAAGCCCCCTCCAGATGGTGGGAGCAGTAGTGTAAGTGCTGGTGGGGCAGGCGGCGGTGCAGCTCCAGGACAACCTAATAACAATGTTGTGCTGAGGAGAGACCTTAAAGTAGAGCCTCACTACATTGAAGTGAGAGGAAATGGCTCATTAACAAAGACCTACTGCTACAAGACCTGCCTGACAGCCACCTCTGGCAGTGACACTTTCATGTTCTACAACACTGGACGTCCCATCAGTGGCACCTGGGGCAGTGGTGCTGAGCGCTTCTTCACGAGTGGAAGTGGATTTGTACGCAGACTGAGTATGCCTGATGCATCACTGCAAATCTGCCCTGAGGTATGCTATTATTGTTATTATTACTATTATTATTATTATTATTATTGTTGTTGTTGTTATTATTATTATTATTATTATTATTATTATTATTATTATTATTGTTGTTGTTGTTGTTGTTGTTGTTGTTGTTATTATTATTATTATTTTATTGGATTTTTTTCTGTTTACCATTTTCCATATAACTGGAGGGTCATGCATTATCATGTGTGCACTCATCTGTGCCTTTTAATTTCATTGCCATTCATTTTTGATCAACTTTTAGTGAACATCCAATATGACATTTCACTTATGTTAACACTGTGTACTTTTTTTTAAAGGCGTGTCTGACCTCCTCCTGTGATGACCTGAAATACTATAAGCATTTGTTCTCTCTGTCCTCTTTCACTTATTCTGTGCAGTCTCTCAGCCCGGCCCAACTCAGCACTCACACTGAATTAGTGTCAGTACTGATGCTTTTCAAGGCTCTCGTGTGTTATTTCTGATGATTCAGAGATTTGTGTTTCAGTTTGAGGTTGTCATCACATCTAGACTAAGAACAGGTCACACAGTGTCTACGACTTGCTCACACTCCATTCAGCTGAGTTTGACCTGCATGTGGGGGTGGGTATGTGTGTGTGAGTAACACTGAAGAGTTACACCAGAGCAGTTGGGGTTAATTGACTTGATCAAAGTCACTACAGCACTAGTTCTTATGGAAGTCTTGAAGCAGTGATCCATGGTATGTGTGCCTGCAGGGGAGACGTACATATATAAAGTACTGATAATAGGCTGTTAATGTCATCTTTTCCTGGTGCATTCTCCGTCAACTTTCGTGGCTAGATGTGGATAAAATCACAAGTTATATCCATATTCATGTCAGTTCAGTAATAGAAGTAATTATCAAAAAGATTACTGCTGTTTTATCAGTTTGTTCTCATTCAGATAAGTCTTGTACATCCATTCCTAGACATACAGTGCTTAAACTAGAGCTGGGTAATATATCAAATTAATTAGATTAATCAAGGTTTAGCTTTCGCAAAATCCTGAATAATGTCTAAATCACAGAAGTTCAAACAGGAGCTCAAGTGCAACCTGTTTGCTTCTCCTAATTGAGTCAGAATATGCTTTTCCAGTCAGATATAGCATATAGTTTTAGTAGAGTAAGTATGTTTTTTTTAATATTGATTTGTCTTCAGTTCATGTAGCCAGAAATAAATTGATTAATACTGTAAATCATCTGTGACATAAAAAAAAAAAAAATGAAATTACTGATTTGGCCACATTGCCCAATATTGGTATATTTATAAATATTTTGTTCAAACATTATACTTCAGTACAAATTTGAGGTACTTGTACTTTACTTGACTATTTCCATCATATACACCTTAACACTTCTACTCCACTACACATCAGAGGCAAATACTTTACTTCATCACCTCTAAAACGGTCTGACAACTCTAAACACCAGTTACTTTTCAGATAACCATTTTCATATTCTTCATGTCCAGTGAAAACCATGTCTCTGCAAATTTGTCCATTTTGAACATTATTTGAGATAATGCTCACCCTTCCTCAACTAAACAAACTATTTTTACTATTATTATTTACTGGATTAATTAGAAAATGCACTCTTTCAACGGCAAAAACAGTGACGCTTCATGACAAGTTCACTCACAGAGCAGCCACCGTTTAAAATAAATACCACGCTTCAATTTTTACCTCATATTTTATAAACAGTGTTATCAAGTCAAGAGTCATACATTTTCAGGTGCCACTTATTGGTACATTAGTTATACACAGTGAAAATTTGTAGCTAAGGAAATGAAATTAACCTCCAGCCTCTGTTCCTCAGCCCTGCAAATTAGATTTAGTCAAAGAGGCTGGCTATACCCGCAGAAAATACTCCCCTCTGAATTGAATGGAGGAACATAATGTGCCATCTTTATCTGGGACACTTGCTACTGCCTGAGCAGGTTTGTGTCTTAAACACAGTATTTCTCATGCAGTGTTTTTAAGGTCCAAGGCTGCAACTCAGCTGATGATGACATATTATAACATTAGCTGTTGTGCAAATGTTCAAAATCATTTCATGCAGTGCACGTGTACAAAGGAGGGGAAATAATTATGGAGTCAGGCATTATTAATGACCGTAAATGATTAGCTTATTAATTCTATTAATTTTACCCTATGCAGTTCACTTAGAGGCATAATCATTAGCAAAATTTTGGCTTTCATGAATGGTAAATAATTACTAATCCTGATAGAGATTTAACATTTTCAACCGGCCTAAGTCCAAAAATGAAAACTCAGCACTGATAAAAACTACAGCAGGTTAATATAAAACACAAATATAGACAGGGCCAGCATTTGCAAAACTGATGAGTGCATGTATGTATCATTTCATTAATCAGATTGTTAGTATAATTATAGTGAAATAAAATGCCATACAGCTGCTTTTTAGTAAAATGTTGCTGAAAACACGATGCATTTACAGTGTTACACTAGACACATATAGATAAAGCACATAGTGTCTGCATCCTATGTACATATACATGATCTGATGAAGCAAATCTTTTCACACTGAGCTAACACATTCGAGACATATAGGATGCGGTTGCCCCGGTAACAACCGAGGCTCCTGCTTATTGGATACTTGAGACTAATAATTTACCAGAGGGCTGCTGCAAGCTCCCAGCATTCAACCCTGGTTCATCAGTCGCAGGCAGATATACTTTAGTCACACACAAACACACACACACACACACACTGGTCTGTTCAAACAGCACTCAGGCAAAGGGCATAACTCACCAGGTTTCACATTTATGGAGTCGCAGAGTGACAGACTGCCCAAAACCTCATCAATATGGATCGCCATGTGACCTGCCCTTTATAATGTTGTTGTCAGTGTGTGTGATTGTGTGTGTGTGTGTGTGTGTGTGAGGGCATCTGCGTGTCAGTGGATATCAGTGTGTATTCATGTGTGCGCGTACTTGCAATGGGGAACACGACTGCAGTGTTCCTATCACATCCAGAGCTGGGATGTGTGTCATGATTAATTGATGAGACCGTGGCCTAGCCTGGCTCTCCACTGAACAGGATCAAGCTAAACTCTGTCTCCCTCTCTCTCCTCCCCCCACCCCCCCTTCTCTTTCTGTCTTCCCATGCTGCTCTTCATTCTCTCTCTCCTCTCTCTCTCTCTCTACACCTCTTGCTCGCTCAGCCAAAAGCCCCGAATGCTGACTGGCGATATTCTGCATCTTTGAGGGCAGGGGTGCAGAGGTAAGCACTTTCCTTTTTAACTCTTTTTGCTTCTTTTGATCATTTACTAAAGTTACACATAATCATTCTAATTACCCCATCTACGTCTTATACTACAATGACAGCAACCATCTGTATAACAGTTAAACACATATTTTGATAAAGTGTGAACTGCACTTGACTCACATGACTTCACAGGTGTTTCTGCCGTATTTAAAACAGATCTAGAGGGATGTTCTTTGTCAGTGCAGCACAATGTTAAGATAAGGGCATGTCGTTGCCAGAAATGACCACTCCTAGGCCCCCCCACCCACCCCCCACCATCTGTTTGAACCTCGACCCCGACCTCCTCCTGTGGGGAAAACCATTAGCACCTCCCATCAGTGGACGCACTGTGCTTCTCCTCTGCAGTGAAATACTATATAGGTCATCTACATTCTGAGTGCTGCTTCCCCCAGTTACAGTCTTTAAGCAGGAAGCATGAAGGACAAATGAGCTGACTATGACCTTTCTCAGATTATCACGCATGCATCACAGTCTGAACATACAGCTGTACACATGCACATGAGAGTGCTTTTGCATGTCTCTGTCTGGAGATATGGGGAGGAGTTGTAAACATAGACAGCAGATGTCATCTGACCATAACTGAACATTAGCCAGAGTTTAATGATATACACCGCAAGTACATTCTATATTGAGTTTTGGCTTCACAAGGCAGAGGTAGTGATAAGATAAATCTATCCATTGTTATTAATAATTTGACGTAAACTGGTTCAGAAGCAGACTTGTTAAGACTTTTCCTGTTCTGTTCATTTCAGATTCTAATGAGGGACCTTTTATAACAAGGTTTTTAATGGCCATTTTTGTAGATAAGTGAAGTGATGCTAAAAATAATAACTCTTGAGTTGTCAGACTCAAGAGACCTACATTTACAAGTGTTCAAAGAGCGAAAACTGTCAAAAAGGATTTCAACACTATTGGCCCTTTGAACATTCACCATCTAAAAGTAGTGCAGATGATATGGATGATGTGATATGGAGTCAAACTGATCTATAAAGCATCCGTAAATGGTGTCTTTAATGCATCCTGACCATGCAAAAGGATTAAGGTTTATATATATGTACAGTATGTGCTCATATTATCATTTCCCAATAATATTAGCTCTTTTTTTAAGACACATAATATACTTACCTAAGTTATCTCCAAACATTTTCACTCACTCTTCTGGTTTTTCTTTAGGACCTAAATAAAAAAAAAATTCAATTACCACAACATCCTCATTTTTACATTTCCACCATCAAATAATGTTGAATAGACTTTACTGTCTGTTCCACAAAGGGACAAACCCACGAGTTGGAAAAGGAAGATAATGTCAGAAATCATTTCAAACTGTTGGTTAGCTATCAACACACTAGTCACTAACTGACAACACACAAACAAACCAACAGTTTACTGATGTGTTCAATTAAGTGTTGAATACTCAGCATAGCACTACATAAAACATGAGTGAGTTTTGCAAGGAAATTAATAAAACCCCACCTAAAATGACAAAAGCAGCATAGAAAAACACAAACAAAAACTACTCATGTTCTATTTCAATTAAAAAAAAATGTATCCATGGATCACGGAATAATCGCCAATGGTGACCCAACAAAAAATTAAATGTGATGCATTTTAAGTTTGGGAAAAGAATTAAACTACAATAAAAATGCCAAAAGTCTCTGAGTGTATTATTTTGTGTTTTGCTATGAGTTTGTAATGTTAATGCTTTCATATTAATGTATGCCAATCATCGAACAAGGCTGCAAAACAAAGGATCCAATGACATTTGAAATGAAATAATGTGGGGGTTTTTTGTTTTTTTTTCTTTTCCTTTTATATCTGCCATTACAGTTTTTTATGATCAGGTTATAAAAGTTGTATCATTAAGTGTAATGAAGCTACTTTGATGTGAGGACATCTGGATCGTCGAGGGCTAATGAGTTTCTCCCTCACATCCCTGTCTTTTGTACTGAATTTTCATAATTTCATGCTAACGACGCTCACTGCAATTGTGCACTCTTCTGCTCCATCTAAGTTGGATTTAATTGGATATTAGTGTTAATTTCTGGGGTGTGGAGAGACCATAATGTGCATCATGTCATCAAGCCCCTCTAACATGACATGGATTAACATAAAGCATCATTGCAATTTGCCGCTGTCATCTCCAAATTGGCAGAGCCTGGGACACACATACACCCAGAGACACTCACATTCACACTTTAACCTCATCATGTTTACTGTAACATCTCAGTCTACACACAGACTAGCAACCAAGAGCGTACACCGGCATCAGCGTGAAACACCAACATCACTGACCCACATTCCTGGCGTAGTCAGTCAGTGTGGAAGAAACCAGTCCTATCTGTGTCATTGTCACACATGAAACCAGCACCTGCACCGATGTAAACAATTAAAGCTCACACAGTTCAGAAAATACATTCTCATTTTGCATTCACGACAAACCCCTGTTCAACAGTAGATGTGCTGCATTGCAGAGGCCCCAGTCAGGGGAGGTCCTCCTATAGGCTGGGTTGTATATTCATTATGAATTCATGGGGAAGGAGCTCCGTCTAGGATAGAAACTGTTAGAACATTAAACATTAGAATGGTTTTTAAGTTAAATGATATAATTGTAGTGAGTCTGTGCTCTATTTCTCCAATATATTTTATGTTTTTGGGCTGATGATTAGGCTTGGGGCATCTGGTGTTTGCTAAGAATATCATGACTCTGACTTCCTGCATCTGCTCTGTTTTTGCTGTGTAGTGATGCAATTCATTATTTACAAAAATTTGTTTATACCCCAAATTTAACTTAGCAAGATGTGTTGCAGTCACACAAGCTGCTCACAGCCTATTCCAAAGTCTCTAATTATTCTATTTTGAGTAGGAGTGAGTCTTCTCTCACCTCATGAGTCACATGTCAGAGATGCTCTTTGCCGCTCAATTTGTCTCATCCTCAATTTTCACTGCTAATTTTTCAGCAGTTAATCTGAGCAGACAGGTAAATAATCATTCAGAAAGTGCTGTCAAAAACGTCTAGAGCCTGTGATGTAAAACAGCTGCATCTTTGCAACATCAGGGTCTCTGTAACTTGCATCAGAAGAGGAATATTACAAAAACAAAATAGTTATTTGTTTAAATCCTCAGAATCACATTGAGGGAAAACCCTGTTTTTGACTTATTTATTTATTAAAAGTACAAGTGTTACACTAGAAAAGCCCTACAATTTGATTCACTTATTATATCAGTAACAAATCTCTATACCTCTAATCTTGAAGTTATACTGTATTATATACTTTGTAAATGTATTATCTGTTCTATTGAAATGTTGTGAAATTGTAAAAAAATGTGTATATTGATGATGGATGTATAGGGCATTCAACTCATTCAAACTTGACATTTAACCTTTTTTATTCATTTAATTTATTAAATTAAGCCTTTCAATAGATTTAGTGCTAAATAATTTCCATTCAAAGAGGAGTTAAGACAAAATAAGGAAAATCCTATTAGTAGAATTATTAGAAATTAAGTTCTGTTCCATTACATCTTAGTGTCCTCACTGCTCACCACGTAAATAAAACACAACTCATTCATATTTTACTTAATTTTTACTTTTATTAAAATAAAATAAATAAATACAAAAACGAAAGAAGACAAATTCAGTACATCAAGAGAAATCGAAGCCATGTCTTGCTTGTGGTGTGAATTTTTAATAATTTAATACATGGGGTGAGGCAGAAGTGTACTACTTTTTATAATTATCATACATTAAAATGCAGCTGTATAACAAGATCAGTCATCAGCCCGAAAAACACATGCATGTTATTGTTGATCTTTAAAGAGGACTGTGTTAAATTAAATAAATGCTGTATTGTAATTGAATTTCTAAAAATTTCCATCCGAAGTGCTGTGAAACACCATAAAACTAAAGGTGGAAGACAAACGATAATGTAGTTCATTTATTAATTGGCTTCCTTGTGAATATGGGCACTAATGGTCCATTAGAATGGAACTACAATCCTGCACCATCAACATCGTGTAGCCAAACATATCATTAAAAAGGCCTTCTTATAAAAGATGCAGTGAAAACACATGTAACGCTGATGGTAATGGAAAAATAGACATTGATGGAGTGATTCCTAATCCTGGCCCTGGCAAATCAGCAGACAACTGTTTTTAATCAGGCTTTAACATTACAGGAGCCAGACAAAAGCTTTTAACTAGGTGTATTCAGTCAACTACTAGCACTAGGTTCCAGTTAGTTACACTGAAGGAAGACATTTGATATGAGAACAAGCATATTTCTATTCACTGAACATCTCAAATTTTGTTCCGTTACAGAGAAGCCAATTTTCCAAAATCATCATAATAATCATTTGAAAATATAGCTCAACATTTACCCTGTTTTCATTCTGTATGGTATAGTCAAATACTTAATAAGAATACCATACAAAATAATATAATCCTTAGTCCAAAGAACTATATTAACAGTAAAAAGACAAGTATATATCAAATTGTAAGGAATTATGATAAGAGCATCAAAAGAATATGAAAAGTAGAAGACAAGGGCAATAAGTGTAAGTGAAGTAAAAACCTTAAACATTAAAAAAAATAAATGTCACAAAATAGTAAAAATACACAACCATTATATAAATAAAACATGTATATAATATATACAGTGGAGTAATTTCAGTAATTTGTGGGCAATAGGGAGGCTATTGCATAATAAAGCTGTTGCAATAGAATAAAGACAGAGTAAGCTCAATAATCGTCTGATGCCTGTGTTGAATGCATTCTTCTTCTTTCCAGTTCGGTCCACATGGAGGAGTCCTCTGTGATGCAGGGCGCCCAGGGGATGCTGGTCCAGAACTGGCCCACTGTCTCCAGTGCTGCAGGTCAGTGGACGTCTAGAAGTTATCATGGTTGACTAGGTCTGCAAATCCAACACGTATAAGTGAAAAAAAATGTGGCTTAGAATACAACGATTTTATCTCAAAGGAAATAGAAAGGAATGGTTTTAAAGGCTTTGCACCCTGATTATGTGATCTGTTGGCTGCTCTATATCCTTTTTTAGGGCTAAGTGTTATGGTCAACACTGTTATGGGGATAAAAGTTTATTGATGATTAGTGAACTCTCTTTATCATCTGTAACAAGATTCAGTCTCTATCTCTTTTAAAAAGCAACTTAAAACATATTTGTTTAGATAGGCT
>JAPQRQ010000007.1:12654954-12675505 GCA_037367365.1 Apogon talboti | reverse complement strand
TGTATACTGTTTATGTGTTTCTTGCACCAGTATAAACTCCAATACAAAATGGTGCTAGAAAGTTAGCATTGTTTTTAGCAATGTTTCAGATTGCAATATTCCCATTCTCTATTGACTAGAGCTGCTTGTCAGGATTTATACTCAGATTAGATACAGACAGACATTACAAACAAATATCATAATCCATAGAAGCAAACAAGCATCATAGCTCTAACACCACTAATGGTACGATAAGACTATAATACCTGAAATCATTCAATAAGTTATCTCAACTGGCTAAATTTGGCTTATTAAAAAAGTATTCCTGTGTAGTGTCTGACAAAACTATCAAAATTGTAAGTGTGGACTATCCTCTGTGGTCATCTTTATTTTATCTTTACTTAATATCTTACTCCATAATTTCCTTATTTTATTTTAATTCTTTTTATATCTCAGTTTGGTGCCCTGGACCTCCAAATGCTAATTTTTAATGTAACTAAATGAATACTTCTATTTTTGGAAGCAGGAAACAAATTATTTATGTGTGTTCATGTCACTGTGGTATGAGCCTGCTGTGTAACTAAAACTGACCTTGTCTTCCTTGCTATAGTGGATAACTGACCCTTTGCAGCACTGTCTTATGATGAATTATTCTGTGATCAATTTTCAATGAGTCATGGCTCAATTATGTATAATGGAGATCTATGAGAGGTGCTCATACCATGGGTTTGTATGTTCCTTTAAGGAGCATAAGGTTAATCAGGGTAATAATGCAGACCTATCTAATGACCAGTGAGATAGTGTCCATTACATTTGTTCTTATTATAGTCCACACCAGTGCCTCCACTGGTATGGTCAATAAGATTGCAGAGGTGAAAGATGTACAGTACGTATGTATGTATGTATGCTCAACTGCACTGCAACACTTCTCATCTGTCAGTTAACATTCTGTGTCTCTTATTGTCTCTAAGCATTTTTTTTATTATTGTCTTGTGTTTTTTGTTGTCTGTTGAAACTCCGTCTACCGTTAATATTCTCAGTGTTGTCTCTGCATTTTGGAAATGCTAGTATAAGGTGGCCAATGTGAGTCAATGCTATCTTTGTGTTGAGCTTCATTTAACTCCCTCTGGATTAGACAGCACAGACAAAAGGTTCAGAAATTAAACATGATGTGTGAAGACATGAAACACCTCATGAAACTTTATTCTACATCAGCGGAATCCATAAAGATCCAGTTTGGCAGAAGCAGTGAGAATTAACTTTATTTAGCTCATGCGCTATCAGTGGTTATTGTTTTTTCCTTGTTTGTTTAGGACTTGTAATTTCAGGGACACAGTGCCAGAGCATGCTGAATACAGAGTAATGAACAGAAATGGATCCAAAAATAGTACATAATGTCATGACTTACCAAGCAGATGTGACAGATACTGTAGAAGACTTTTGGTTGCTTATGCACAATCATGCCTTAAAAAAAACACAACACAGAATAACTGTTACGTCTATTCAAGGTTAATTATCACCCAGTGACTGAAGTGTGAAGCTCATTGTACTATGGTGTCATCAAGTTTATGCATTTAAACACAATGTCAGACAGTCAAAATACCATTGTGTTTTCTAATCTTCGTGCACCACATCAGCCAATAGTTTACATTATCGCTCCATTAGCTTAGCTTTGTTTTTAACAGAACACAGCCATAGTAAATCACCTCTAATTTCTCTATGGTTTCAGTTGTCAATAGCTGTATGAAAGATCTTAAACATATGAACTTAACATACAGTACGTAACATAATATATTTTGTACCCCCATAATTTGCATAATAAAACTTACTGGTATAGCACCAACAATTACATTTCAGCATCCACTTCTTACATTTACTTTGTAATGGAAACAACTGCAGTAATTTCTTTTTAATCAAAAATTTCATTTGATCCTGGTCTCATCTCCACTTAGCATATGTTTAAAACAATATAGCTTGATAGATGTAGCAGCTGTAACTAAGGGAGGCAGAGCTTAGCAAGGTCAATTTCGTTACATGTCAAATGAGTGGGTGTGTGTTCTGTGCTCTGCGTGTATACGTAGTATGCTCATTGCTCATTTGGCTGGTTTTCCTCATTATAGAAATATAACACAATTTAGTAAATAGAATTAAACAAAGCACTTTAAATAAATAATGATGTGCCTACAGGGTGCAGGGAAACTATTTTTACTCCATAATTATGTTTAGTATCAACATCATCTTTGAGCCGTCTTTCTTATCTGAATAATTAGAAGTGGGGCGGCACCCCAGCACCATCGGTCCATACGTCTTATTTTATCCTTATCCTCATGAACTCATCCTCAGAATTCACTGGGACATTGTGCGTATGGACAGCGTGTATTTTCAAAATAGTGCATTTCCCATTGGGACAATGGTTGAAACCATTTCAGTGCTACAGCAATGTCATAAATAGCCTACAAAGAAAAATCAAACAGAATCTTGTTGCAAGGCCTGTGTTTGATCTAAATAAAATCCAGACTGAAAGTAGGTCAGTGCAGAGGGAACTGGTGTGGGCCTGAGAGCACCGTGACTGCAAAAACACGCCCACCCCCATCTTTCTTATTGCCTCTCTCTCTCTCTCTCTCTCTCTCTCTCTCTCTCTCTCTCCCCCTCTCTCTGCATTTCATCTCACATCATCCTTGCTTTCTGTTCTGGCAGCTTTAACCTTTTGACCTTAATCATTCCTATTTTCACCTTTCATAATATCCATGCTATATATAGCTCTCTCTTTTTTTTTTTTTTACATTTCGTCAGATTTGCGCCCCCCCAGTTTACTCAATGGGTCCCTTTTATCCATCACATCTGTTTCTGTATCTTAAAGGTTGAATGCCTGTCTCTGTTCTCCTTTGAGAACAGGGATATGTTTCTGCCATCACCCAAATACAAATACAATCACACTGCTACGTTAAACATCCCTGTGGTTTAAAGGTTAGTCCCCTCCAGTGTTCCGTTCTGTGGTCTCGGCTGATTTGCTGTCCTCAAAATATCCACTATCTGAGGCTATGCCTTCACTGAAATACTCTGCCCATTCTTGCTTGATTGTGTTTTATCCTTGCGTGTTAGGTCTATGAAACGAAGACCTAATAATAAACGGATAACCGCTATAGTTATTGACATATGGATGGTCCTGTTTATCTTAGCAAAGGTCTAATTATAAGTGTATTTTTGGTTTTTTTTTCAGATGTTTAGAGATTTATCCTTTAAATCTGATAACAACAACAATATTCAAGTAAAAAAATAGGTTGAACTATAAATTAGTAACATTCTAAAGACTTGGTGTAGGTGAGGATTGGATTACTTAAGTAAGAAGACATGGCATGTTTTCCTTACACTTTTTTCTTAATGCCTATATAGATGGAGAGGGTGGCGGAGAGCTTTCACCCCCAGTGGGCGCCGGAGTTAACAGCAACAGCTGGCACTTCAGATACGGCGCCGGGCAAGGCTACGGCCCGCCTCAGCCCCTGAAGCCTGGAGAGATCCCTCCTGAAGCCTTCATCATCCCTGGATCCCCAGCCATCATTTCTATCCGCCATGACGCAGGCCCTGTGGATGACAAGGGTGACTTCATAAGCTTTGGCAAGAAGGAGGAGGCCAAGAAGAAGAAGAAGAAGAAGAAGGACAAGAAGGACAAGAAGGAGAAAGGAAAGGATGATGGAGGGGATGAGTAGGGGAGTGGGGGTGACTTGAAAACAGAGCTACCAACAAACTCCCATCTCAATTACTGAGCCAGAATAAAGCCAAATGCACATTTTAAAATTAAGGGAGCCTCTTTTGCACCATATTTGCATAGACATTGTACAGTGGCCAAACCCTAACCCAAGACCAAGCTTGGCTCCCTACACTATGTGAGCATACTAAACAAATCCTTCTTGGCTTATTTGGCCTATAATGTTGACCTGCAAAACTTTAAGGTTTAAGGTAAACAATTATACTGAGTAGCTACATGCCATCAAGGAGAAAAGGTTGGACCAAATTGAATTAACAGAAAGGAAGGATACTATTGGATTAGATTACCCTTTCTGTGATTTTGCTGCCCCTTTGTATAGTAAAAACACCCGAAAAGGTGTACCATTTGTATCTAAGCACTGCTGAGGCTGTCCATGTTGGCATCTCTGTCTTTATGCAGCCCCCTTCCTTTTGGGTCGCCTACTTAAAGGTGCAAAGGAAGTCATTGTAAAAAAAAAAAAAATGAAACAGATGCTTTTGTCTTCAATATTATGGAGGCCTTGTAGAACTTCAGAAAATGTGGTCTTTTGTAAAAAAACAAAAAGAAAAATGAAAAGTCACAACATATGTGTACCATGAGATTACCACCTTTAAGACAAATAAGGTGAACAAAACAAGCAGGACCACACTCTTATTAAAAGCTCTGTTTCAGTGTAACATAGCACATTGCAGAGGCTGAGGACCTGGACTGGGTTGCACCAACTATGCGCAAGTTTGTTCCCAGATGGGGGTATAAAGTAGTGGCTTCATTTGTAATTAGCAAGTTAAAAATTGAAGTGTATCATGGGAAGGTAAGGGGTAATCCTACAGCTGTAGCTAGTTATAAAAAATTTAGGAAAAGTAGCCAATCTGTGATTGCAACACTGTGCTGATGGGTACAAACCACATGGATTTGTGATTGACTAGATTGGCTTAAAAATTAAGATTGGAAAAATCCATATTTGACTCTTAAAGGACAAAATTAGTTTTTGCATGTTTCGGTCCTTGTCTAAAAATCAAGTATACTTTTCATCACCACTAACCTGCAGCATACAACACCTCTGTGCTTTTAATGTGTTTTTCTAAAATTTCAGGCAGCAGTTTATTGTATAACAGAAAACAAAACTGTTACCTGTACTCTTGATGTAAAATTAACACAGAACTTTCTTTTGTTATTTCGACACCATTTCCTTTCCTTTCTAATGAATTGTAGTTCAGAAAATAACTTACAATACATCATTCCAACAATGAACCTTACTCATATAGTCTGAATGGGCACATGAGACTGCCTGAAAAGAAGAAAGACACTTTAAAACCTATAAAACTCAACAGTATAATGGTTAGCAGTGATCTAAGTATTTAATTTGTCTAAACGGGTCAGAAACATCAAAAATCACTACTATGCTCCTTTAAGTTGCAAATAATATGGAATTATTAAGAAAAAAAATATGTGTGCAAAAAACAAAAAAAAAGAAAAAAAATCCTGCTTTACTGTTAGTGATTGCAATTCTGTGACTTTGTATCATTTGCACCCGCTTTATTGCTTGCTTGACTATTTAGTTGTTACTTAAGGTTACGTTGTAACAGATTTTCGTGGTGCTACCGCTTGTATTTTAGCAATGCGTGACTCGGGATTAGTGGCTACTTTGGAAGAAAAAAAAAATAACAATAATAATAATAATACTAGGGAACCTACGTGCAGCTGATGCAACCGGCCCCTGACTTTGCCTCCTCTTGTGGAATATGGCACAGGTTAATGGGGTCATAAACCCACTGTGTATCAGCACACCCAGACACATACATTACTGTACACAAATAATGATCCTCTCTCTGCTTCTACATAAACAAGAAAACACACTCTGTCTCTCGCTCTCTTACACACAACAGACACACAGTACATACCAACACATTAACTGTAAAATTATACTAAAAGAATACAAGCTTAACACTTAAATGCTCCAACTCCAAGACTGAAGGTGCCATCCTTAACATGGGAGTGTATTATAAGGCTGGAATGCAGGAAAGTTGCTTGTCGCTTCATTTCCGTTCAAGCCTGATCCTCTACTTCTGTCTTTGAATGTTAAGTAGTTGTTCTTCAAGCCCTGCACCACTGCCTCGACTGCTTCAGTGCTTGTAGGATTTGCTTGCCCGCTGCCTGTTTCCTCCCTCTACTCCTCTTTCTTCAGATCAACATGGTTGGAAGACATTTTAAAAGTCACTCTCCCTCAATGAACTGTGCTGCTGTAAACACAGTAATTTGTGTATTTGCATTTTTACATACACAAACACACACATACAACACACCACATACACGTGTCTTCGGTTCGACTTCAACTGTACTTAGGCACTTCGACCGGATTTATTTTTTTTTCCTCCCGATTGTTCGTTGTTGACAGCTCTGTCATCTCTAGCGTAGGCTCAACGCATTGCATCGTGAGGACATCTGACAAGTTAGCAATAACTTAGATTATGCTGTACTGAATTTGAGACTATGGGACAAGACGGAGAGGCAAATGAGGAAACGGAGGCAGAGGAAAAGCAGCCATTGCTGGGTGTCATGTAGCTCCAGCGTAGAGGAGAACAAATAGGCAAATCTTTCCCACTTTGCACAAGCAGAGGTATTCCAGTTATTTGTTCGTCAGCCATGAGTGACAAGTGATTACACAGGGTCGACCAAGACAAATTGTAAAACAAGCAGAGCGCACTCCAACAGCCGATTGAAAGGTGATGACATAAACTCAATTCGGCAATAAGTGGTTGTTCCAATGACCAAAAAAAACAACAAAATGCTGCTTGGATGTGCTGAAAAGCTGCAGCGACCCGTGAATGAACTGTGTACAAAGTTGCAGTGATCCAAGTATGAACCTTAGGTAGAGATGAACCTTATTATGCTCTGACGTCATGAGAACCCAGTGTAGCATGGAAGAGGGAGAGTATCGCCAGCAGTAGGCGTCGTGAAACAGCATCGTCATGATTGAAAGTGTCAACAAATCTCACCTCAGTGTTCCTTTTTATAGACTATCGTATTATCAGTCACAGCAGGGGTTGAGAGGTACTGCTTTCAGGCTCTATCCCCTCCCATGCACACATTTCCTCCCCCTGCCCGGTCCTTTCAGGTGTACTTCTGTGCTGTCAGATCACCAAGTGGCTGTTTGCATGTTATAAGCAAAGGAAACAGATACTATATAGATACTATATATACATAGATATGTTTTTCCACTGGGAAATGCGTATTGGAATACATATACCTCTGATACACATTCTCAAAGACAATACACACACTGAAAGATCCACACTCATTCACACATACTGTACAAACATACATACATATACGCTATTGCCAACAGTAATTTGTGGAAAAACCTAAAAGAATCACATTTTCTATCCTGTCGAAAATGAATTTAATCTTCTAGATATACATAATGCTATTGTGTTATGCTATGAAATGCCTTTTTTTGTTTATACCCTTATAATTTTGATAGATAAAATCAATCCTTTAACTTGTGTTAAGCTTCTGAAATGATGATCAAACAAATACTATTGTGAAATCAAATCATTTACTCACCCTCCATATCTATTCCTTGCCCAGTAGAATAAATAAGCAGAAAAGGAAGAAAAAAAAACAACAAAATACATAAAATGGTTTAAAAAAAAAAAAAGAAGTTGATGTATTCTCTGCTTGTGTATAGTGAATGTTCCTCAGTCAATGGGTGTGGCAGTGAGTGGCACATACCAGTCGACTGTGACAGTGCAGATCTGTTAAGAACTTCTTTTTTTGTACACCTGCTTATCATTGTAAAGGTGATAGTAGTGATTCTTATGATTTCATCAAACTGGTAATGTGTTTTGTTAATAAGTCACAAATAAAGTTTTTCTTAAATATCTTAAATGGACTGGAGTGTCTTTGAAATACAGTCATGGAAAAAAAAAATTATTAGACCACCCTTGTTTTCTTCAATTTCCTGTTGATTTTAATGCCTGGTACAACTAAAGGTACATTTGTTTGGACAAATATAATGATAACAAAAATAGGTTTTAAGAGTTTAATTTAAGAGATGATATTTAGCTATTTTCCACGGTTTTCTTGATAATAACCAAAATCACTTAAGTTCTTACATCAATAGCTATGGCATTGTACTGACAAAAACTGCTTTTAGACATTCCATGTTTTCTTTTCTGTCTGTTTTAGTCACATGATACACACAGGAGTTAGTACTTGATTGCATAACCATTGTTTTTGTTGACTGCAGCCATGCATCTGGACATACTTCCCAACAGGGTGGTCTAATAATTTTTTCCATGACTGTATGTTGCTGAGAAGATATTGTGTGAATATGTTAATGTTCAGATCATTTCAACCAGCACGTGAGGCAACAAAGACTAATAAACTCTAAACATATTCAGTCAGACAATTTTAAATGGTTGAGTGTGTTTCATGACATCTCCAGCTATGGAAATGTCAAAATTAGATGCAAATGAATTTTAGTTTTGTGGTTACATTGACAAAGAATAGATGTTATGATGCATGAACTGAAGCATGTGACCCTGTTTTATAACCTCATACCATTTGACAGTTTTTAAGCTTAATTTCTCAGTTTGGAAGAGCAATTTTGGCTCTGTTGAAAAGAATATCAGTGGTGATAAGAAAGACAAACAAATAAATACAATTTCCTTTAATATATATGCAACAGTTTATGCACATGTAGATGAGTAATTCAGAAAAGTTAAGGTCCACAGTTGATATTTAATGTAAATTAATTGTAGTTTTGTTGTTACATTGACAAAGGGATGTTTACTGACAGATTGAACACTTCTTATCTTCCTAACAACATATGAAAACAGCAATTTGTAGGCTAAAGTTCACAATTTGTCAGAGACCTTCAATAACTGAAGCCACTGGAATGTGCTCGACGTGTGATTGGTTTCCTGAAAGTATTTATATTGCAAAAAGTTTATTAAAACCTTGTGTCAGACTCATAGTCACGCACTATTTCCCATCATGTTGCTAAACATCAGTCAAGGCCTGATTCAGAACAAGTAAACAATAGTGAAAAACATTTAGAGTTGTGTAACACCAGAGAGAGGACTGATATTGTGAAACACACAACCCAAGGGGCCGGAGCCTCATTTGCAGCTGGCCTAGGACTGAAAAAAAATCTTTCCACTGCTTTTCCTGTAAAAATAGCAGCAATTCTTCATTATTCTTAACCCTTGCTGTTCTCCTCCATTTGAACAATGGGTTCAACGGGTTCTCCTGGTGGTGTTGTCTAGTAACGCCTCTGCTCATGTCTGTACCACAGGCTCCATCTACCTGTAGACAACAGTCATGTACACCGCCCTCCACATCCCCTCTGCAACAGCGACCCCTTCTGATCAAAACTAAGAACGGCAACTGACCCATATTGTTCATGGTACTTATGCTTTATAATTCAAGAAAATAACATTTCACACAGATTAATTTGCCTCTATGTTGAAAAGAATAACAGTGGTAGTAAGAAAGACAAATGGATAAATGTAGTTTCTATTAATATATGCAACAGTTATCCTAATAGCACTGGTTCACAGATGACTCATACTCACATGTACATCCGTAATCATATTATTGTCTAATATACTGAATTCCTAACACTTAATATTAAGGTATACATGGTCATCATTAACTAGTTTATCATTATCATTCATATTAATATTATTTTAGCTTAAAGTACTATTTATTGCCTAATTTTCCTTAAATATATTCAGCAACTTCTACCAGGCTATAAGGAGTTAATAATAAAGTATAATCTTAATAAAAGGGGTTTTCAACCACCCAATAAAGCCCAGATATTAACATTGTTATTACTTAAATAATTCATGAACAATAGCTTCTTTACTTACTATTCATAAAAACTAATTAAGATTTTATTGATATAAATATGCTGCAGATTCTGCAACTGTTGGTCATGCAGAATAAAGCATTAATAAGTGATTTATAATGACTAATAAAGTGCCATCATGTTACTATCATGTGCTAATAAGCAGATAGTGGTCACTGTGTGTACCTGAACATGAAGTGTGATCATTTTTGTTAATAATAAAGGGATTATTTTTCATTAAATGAAAAATTCTGTCATCTACAAACCGTTTTCCCATTAAAATACACAAACTAAAGCAATACAGCTGTGTTTGACTGTTCTTTGGTGCTCGTCTGCCCCTCAGTGGCCACTTTGTTTAATGCAACTTTGAACAAATATAAAACTTGTTCTTTTCCCATGGCGGGCTTTGTTGCAGTCAACAAGAACTCATTTATTTGTTTTATTTTATTTCATTTTATTTTATTTTACTGTATTGTATTTTGCGCTTATTTTACATAAAATATAGAATGTTTTTTAGCCTGATCACAGTTTTAAACACCAGTGTGGCTATAAATGTGTACTTTGCCACAAATGCTGTGTATAGATGCATGTGTAAAGAGTATGCTTAATAAAAAATCTCAAGGTAACATTTTAGTGCACAGTAATATTCTATTTCCCAGAGAATTTGACTCTTCAGCAGTCTGTTGTCACTGTTCTAACCAACTTAAAAAAACAGCAACTGAAAGAAACTGATTACCAACATTTATTCTCATTTTATGAAGAACCAACTGTTGGGTTTATTAAATTTAAATGTGGGTTACATGAATCCATTACAGCAACAGTAAAATTGTTGTTCCCTTTTATTAAGGCGCAGTAGGCATTTTGACTGTACAGTATTGTGTAATCACCTTGAGGCACTAAGATAATTTTCTATTCACAAAGAATAGCTTCATTTTCCCCTTGGGCTGTAGTGATGGAATATGAGCGCAATCTTCTGAACACAGCACACTCGGGCTTACACTTACTTCCATGCAGTAAACGGAACATTAAATTTGATGAATTACTTATACTTAATATCAAATGTTGCAACTCACCTACTGCTTGATTTTAATTCTATATACAGTGGTGAAAGCAGTAAACGTATGCATTACTTGTTAAGAAGTAAGATTCCCTCCCTTTTCATTCTTTGTTCAAGATTAGAGCCTGCAGTTGATCCTCATTTCAATTTTGGATTCCCAAAATACCAAGGTTTATCACCCCCTGTAAAAGCACACTGGGTTGCATAAAATGAAACACATCTTATCACGCTGATTGATTCAATAACCTCAGTTTAACAGCCTCCAGTGTTCATTGTTCTTTGCTTTGGACAGAACGCGAATCGAATGTGACAGAGCTCACCATGGGAAAGTTTGCTAGAACCATACTTTCACCGCTGACCACTTTAATCAAGAGCTCCTTGAGTGACAAGCCTTTAGATCAGCACAGTGTCACAAAAAGTATAACTTCATTTTCCACGCCGTCCAGGCAATTTGTATTATATGAAATTAAAGTTCTATCAGTGTAAAACTTCACAGTCTGCATAAAAGTTCTGCACTAAGTGTTTATTACTTCTAATTTTAATTAAAATGTCATATCTGAATAATTATTTGTGTTCAACAGAGATGGACCCAGACATGAAATGCTCTCACTTATTTTAATTGTGTGCAGAGGGATCTTAAAGTTGTTAAACTCCTGATGGCCTGGCTCACACAGACTGATTTTGAATGATTCTCTAAAGATACAAAGTCAATCATTTTTATAGAGTGTTTGAGTCATTGTGGTTCCCCGTGTTTAATTGGATGCTCTAACAAGTGATCTGATGGTCCATCTTTCATCTTCTCCAACGTTATTAAGATCTCAGCTCAAAAAGAAGGCCATGATGTCTGCTGTGTTGGGCTTTGATTGACAGGTCAGTATGCAGCTGCTTTTCTTGCCAAGTCTGTTTATTTAATGATTTTTTTCAGACAGGCAGCTTGACCAACAGCTTACACTGACAAAACTGTAATGATGCAAGTCAGTAAGTTAATGATTATCTTTAATTCACACCCCTGAGACAACTCTGAACCCCAATAGTGCTGTAGCTCCACCCCTTTTGTCCAAATATGGTCATTTCATGCTCCAAAAAGACAACACGACAACAGCCAAATCGCAAACTACTGGCTTAAAAATGACAATTCAGAAACCAAAGGGTGACATCACTGTTCCTCTGTACATTAATTACATGTAGTCTATCATATTAATGCATTTTTATTTAATTTACTTCAAAAGCATACAAGCTTCTATTTATCTTGATTCATACACTAAAAGAATCTTTATTTTTCTGCTTAATTCCCAGCATAGCTTTATTTATCTGTTGAGTTGATCACCAACTGTGCTGCTGTCAATACAGCAGTTCCAAGTAGTTCTGAAGTCTGAGATAAAACTTTCAACCTCAAAGGCCTATAAACAGCCGCTGGTGTCTAAAAACATCTATAGCTCTAAAATATTGAATAACGTTAACTCGTCAGGATGCTTAAATAATTGCAGTTTCTTAGATTTTGGCAGCGTCTTCAACAGTGTCTCATTTCATGTTCAGAGACTTTGTTGTCAAGGAGTAAACACTGATAATTAATGAAAGCCAAGTAGCCTGACAAATTAAAATAGTTGGAGATGTTTGTTTTTATGCTTAGTTAAAGTCACTGTGGAAGAGTCACTGTGTTTTAGCATTTTCTGTTCTAATAATATTTGAAATTACTGTGAACATTCCCATGGTTAGTAAATTAACCCTTAAAGACCCAAACAGCCACTGGCAACAAAAAACATCTACTCATGTTAAACGTTTAATACCTGACTAATCCTATCAATACATGTAAATAATTGGTGTAAAATACAGTTTGTCTTCTTTTCATGGTCATCAGATATGATCCATTCGGACGTTCAGAGGCTCTGTAGTTACCGTGGAAACACCGTCATCTTCTACAACATTGATTTACTAGTAAAACCCATGGAGTTGGATCAATGACAGTGGATGGAGGCACTGGGTTTATGTTTAGTTAGTGATACCTTTGTTTAAAATGTCCCTATTTCTTCCGTTTTCTCTGTTTATGATATAATAACCCTCAACTTTACTCTGAGCTTTTATGAACGTCTATATGATGAGTGAATTAAATATCGGAAAATACATGATCTGCGCTGAAAAAATGCAAAATACAGAAGATAATATTCAAATAAATGGTGATAAATCATATAAGAAAGGTTCAATAAAGTGAAGAAAAAACATTTGTAAACTGTACAAAAGTAGCACTGGGTCTTTATGGAATAAATATAAGAAAACACCAGTGAATACAGAGGATAATTGTACAATAAATGGTGAGATGTAGACAAAAATATAAATCTAAATTATCTAAGTGCAACTTTCTAATAGAAACATTTCTAGGTCTTGGAGGATTTAATTGAATGTGATTAAATTTAATTTAATTAAATTTACTTTACTTTAATTTAATTGAATGTACTTTAATTTACTTTAATTTGATTTAATTTAATTTAACTTAATTTAATTTAATTTAATTTAATTTTTAATTTAATTTAATTTAATTAAATTTTCTGCCACTACCTGGTGCCTGTATATTTTCTGCTTTTAACTTGCAAGGTAATTTACACACAGTCCCTACCCCGCTGATGCAAGTCACTTCCTCTCTCTCTCTCCCTCCTTTGCTCTCTTTCTCTTTCTCCACCCAGCTGGAGATCAGGATGCATGGATACTGGGACGGAGGATAGTGATAGAAATTAGAGTGAGGGAGAGAGTAAGAAAGAGAGAGAAGGAGGAGGAGGTAAAAGGCAAGACATAGTAGGACATACAGTGTTGGAGGGCAGCATAGTGTAGCATACTGCTATGTTGTTATTATGGAGTGGACATGGAACAAGAGGACCAAAACAAGAAGAGAAGGAATACAGTGATTACACAGCCTGGCTGTCTTCAGGATCAATAAAGGATAGATGAGTTCAGAATCTGAGCGTTAGAAAACAGGTCTGTTTAAGTAGCATTGCTTTGCAGAATGGACTGCCTGCAGAACCCAGGAGTTTTAACTGCACCACAAAGGGATATAAAAATTATAAACAAAGTCACTCCAAACCTTAAGGGCTCATAAGGACACGGAAAAGAAAGAGGAATACTCACTTCTGACATCTGGAATCAAGATTGCAAGACATCTTGCACAGAGGGATCAAAGAAATGCTCAGGTATGCTTACTAAACAGTTAGGATGCGATTCTCCTGAAGCCAGAAAACATCCCCTTGTCATTACTTCTAATTATGTAAAAAGTGTGAAGCGTTGCAACATCAATTTATTTTTTTTTTTTTTATGCAAAGAGAGATATAACTGTGTATTAACAGTGCTATGGACGGTTGTCTCTTAGGATTAGATGCTCATCAAAGACAAAGGTCACTTGACTGAGCTCAGGTCCCATTAGACGGCAAAACAACCCAAATAATTATCCCTACAGGTATAGATGACTAAATGTTTTTTTCTACAATTGTGACATCAGTGGGTGAAGACTGCTGGGGAGGATGAGGAGGAGGAAAAAGTGAAGGGAGCCTTGTCAGAATGTGTTTGCATGAGATTTTTTGTCATTAATCAGTGCCTGCGAGCACACCGGCTCAGGCATTCACACTATGTCACTGTACAGTATAATCAAATTCCTGTTTATATGCAGGAATCCTGACTTTATCACCCTATTGTTGACTATTGAGGTGTCTCTCTAAATCACTGAGCTGCTCTCTCTCAAGAAAACGAGCACATAAAGGCACATACGGGCACATAAACTAATACGTCTGTGCAGGGTGTTGTGCACACAAAGCCTAATGAAGTCTGTAGCATCACTGTGTACATTATGGCCTTTGTCCAAGGTGAGCTGAATGTGGAGGCTGCCTGCTATGGCAAACATTAGAATAAGTAAAGACTACAAGACTACAAGAGCTACAGTATGTTTGGAATCGTATTTCTTAAATAAATTATTCCTTTTGCTGTCACACATAGGAGAGGGTATCGTTGCAGTATTTTTGAAATGCTAATTCAGTATGGAACACAGCAGCTGCATCTCCTTATTATCTACATTAACAAACTGACATTCCTATGTCTATTCAAAGTTAGTCAGAACAGTTGTAGACTATTAAACACAAACACATAATTTCAAAATATATTTATCACAGATTTGCAGATCTTGTACAATGGTAGTTATCTGTCATTTCTGCAGTATTAAGGACTTTTTTTTTGTCTGTGTTTGTTGTTTGGACTGGTCCTGCTTACTCATGGATTTCTCTTCAGCATCAATTCAAATGCCACTCACTGTAAACTTGTTCCTCTCTTGCTTTTAGGCGGATGTAATGGTGTGGAAACGCTCCTGCTCTCTTGAATAATCAGACTTTTGAGTCAATCAGACAAGGGATGGGGAGAAGAGCAGCCGACTTGACGACTCCGGTTCCAGTTTTAGGTGTCCCAGCCCTGGTTGGAGTGCGAGGTTGGAAGACGACGGGAGGAGACAGGACCGGAGGAGCCCTGCTGCAGGCGTGTGGCCTTCACTGCAGCGTTGGAATTCAAACATCCCCAGGGATAAGCAGACCACCTACCCTGCATTGTGCAAAGCTTACTGATACACTCTCCACGGCGTCGGATAACATCACTCAAACATCTAGCAGTTATTTTACCAAGGAATCGGACTGTAAGGAGATACTACAGCTAACGAAGACTGACGGGGACAAAAGGGCTATTTTAAAACAAAAAAGTGGAGAATCCAAAACCAAAAAGGAAGTCACTTTCAAAGCGCCTGCAGGTGAGGTCTCTAAGGATGTGACCTGTAGTCAGAGGAACAGCAGTGGGACTTATTGCTATGCCAGAGCAATCAAGACCAACCCACGCTTGGCAGGGAGTGCAGCCAATGTCAGGCCCAAATTAAAATCCATTGCTCGCTACATCAACGGCAGTGTGGTTGATTCCGAGGCAATTGGTGGCATTAGCGTTGATAACGATGAATCAGTGTCGGTAAAGGGCGCAGTCTCATGTCGAAGAGACCATAACAGACTGCAAGGTCATTATGCAGAGCAGCCCGGGAAGACACTGTCACTATCTGCTGCTCGACCTGCCGGCGTTCAGAAAAAAATATGCAGCCATTGCGGTGGGAGACAGTCTGTAGCCACACTAGTCGGAACAGTGGAAGGGAAAAGCCTTGCCAATCGTGATTGCTCAGGAGAGAAGCCCATAAATGTAGGGCTGAACTCATTCACAAACTTAAAAGCGCCTCTTACAGAGAAATACCGAGCCCTCAGGCCAAGCTGTCATCAAAGCTTTGAAACCGTATCAAACAGGAGCGCGAGTACTAATGTTTCAGTCAACCAGCAAATACTGTACCTCAACGAAGATGCGAAATCTAGGAAAACTCCCCACCCTGCATGCCCGGTACATTCATTCAGTGGACACTGTAGAGGCAACCTGATCCATGCGTTACCTACTCCTGCCACTGATGACACACCATCCACACAACCAACAACCATTTTACATGCAAAGACCATCACTGTCACAAAGGCAACTATAGAAACAAGACAAACGGCTGGCTGTTTAAAGTCCCCAGAAAAACAGTCACGGGACAATAAAATCCCCCGACCAACAAGTCTCCCATTGACTCCACTGATGGCCACAGCTACCAAACCACACAACCCACATTTAAACACTTATCCTGCGCACCTTAAAACATCACAACAAAACACTACACTGTACACCGCACCACAAAATGTCTGTGTATCTGTACATGCTATACCTAAGAATCTAGCAATTTCCAATTCGCCAATGCCAGCAAATGCAGAAATCGTTAAAAGTACGCTTTCTAATGTTGCAGATGCACCACACAAAACTGCACCCCCACAGTCAGCAAGTACAATACATATAAAAACACCAACTGGCATCTCCAAAGGGATCAGTGTATCTGACTCCAGTTATATATCCAGTACAAACGCGACTATGAATTCACTTTATGCTTCACTTCATCCCGACAATAAACTCCAGGAAACGACGTGTACAAAAGTTGAGGGAAAACCAGCAAGTTGTTTAAGTGACACTGTACTGAACTCATGCACAGATATGTCACAGAATACACCGTGCACTACAGGCAACTCAAAGAATGTGCCGTGTCCACATGCTCAGATTTCCACTAAGTCTGTGGTGACGCAAAGTCATCAAATTCAACCTGACTTTTCATATTTCGAGACGACACCTCATGTATCTACAGCGTCTTTGAACGCAACACCCAGTGAAGCTAAGTTGAGTGATGGTCCTGCTGAGCTGTCGTCATGTACAACCCTGGGCTCCACCCCATCCTTAACTACGGCCTCTTCCTCAACATTGACAGAAAGCCACAGTTATACATGTGTATCAGGTACAGCATCACAATACAACAAAACGCTTTGTTATAATGAGATGAACCACACAAATCGAACCTTAAACCTTCAACCAACAGGATTTAATAATCCCGCCAACAATGCATCTGATTTACACGGCAACTCATCATCTTCAGAGGTTTTAGATGAGATGCAAAATGTGCCAAAAAATCACAGTAAAGCCAGTGATGCTCCAGACACATCACTGAACCGCGATGACAGCTGTAAGACAGATGTTACTGATCACCATGCAGATCCATCCAGTTCCAAAACACAAACTCTCCTTTCCATTGGTCTATCAAAAACTGATAAACGCAAATGTAATGGTAATCTAATCAATGAATTAGTCATGCAGCAGTCACAAGACCATAAAAACTCACATCCTGCACAGGTCACTGACCTTCAGAACTATATTTCCCTAATTAAATCAAACAGCTCCTGTCTGCAGGGTCGCATAAACTCAACACAACAAAGGCTAGCACATTATGAAGGATGCATGGAAACAGAACATGTGGGACACAGCGTTACATGCCCACCAGCAAAAACAGTGGCAGGGAAAGATTCAAATACAGAACACTTTGCCTTGGGCGTATCCACCATGCATGCAAATGTTCAGCTTAAATCCAATGCAGATGAACAGACACATCCCAGTTGCTCAGAATCGTCTCTCACAGAGCAAAAAATCTGTGAGCGCACCAGCACAGCGGTGATAAACACTTATACACATGTCAGCCCCAACACTGGCTCTTCCTTTCACCATAACTCTGACTCAGATATATCAATGCTACCACATGCACACACAGGTCCGGGGTTTTCTTTCACTGCAGCAGTCCCTTCCTACAGCGAGGAACAGCTTTGTCTGCACTCTGGCCCCGAATGCAATTCCATATTGCCGTCATCAACAATACACTTGGCATCCATTCCCCGCCTCCGGCCCAGTGAGACAGAGGCAGTAGTCAGAGCAGATTCAAAGTTTAGCCCTGCTCCCCCTCAGGTGTACCCAGAGGACACCAGCTTGGCTCACTCCCACCCAGCTGATGCAGCCCTGTTGCTGCCTCCTTCCCCACAGTGTTGCAAATCAGCAGCACTACAGCAGAGGCTGGAGACTGTGGAGGCCAGCCTGGCAGCCAACAAGGACCGGATCACCACTCTGCTTAACATTATCCATGACCTGGAGATGTGCCACACTCCCACCAGTGGGTAAGAGGATGCATGTGTCTGAGGAGTTGTTTAAGCATAGGTGAGGTCTCGACAGTGTATATATGTACAGTGGTAGAGTCAACTTTTATGGGAGGAATGTTGTTCTGCCATATAAAACTTTTAAATCATTAATATTCTTCGACTTCAGTTCGCAAAAAAAAAAAACAAAACAGAACCGAGCCAAGATAATTACTTTAAAAGCTGTCCTGCTCCTGCAGTCCTCATCTTTGGCCTTTCTATGTGTCATCGCTGCTGCTCGGCGACTCATTTAACAAATGGAAGAGTTTGGTTTTAATAGGTATGATTATCATATTTATTACAGCTTATAGAGATGCCACTGACAGAAAAACCACGCATTACTCCACTTCTAAAACATAAGTGTCTTATACAACGATGTCTTATACAACTTCATTATTTTGTTGCTAATAAGAGAAGCTTTATATAGCACTATAAACTTAGATCTGAAATAACATTTTTTTTTTAGATGACCATCAGTTCTGGGTGACCCAAATTAAGCTTAAATAGACAAATATAGATAATGAGTTGGGTAATTTATTAGGGCATGATGTTAAAAATAGCACCGATATTGAACACGGAAAAAAAAAAAAACCTCTAAATGCTAGAATTGCTGTTGAGATTTTACAAAGCTGATTCCTGGACATTATTAATATTATAGTGTCATAAATCATGGACATCAGGGTGATGATGTCAAGCTATTGTTAACATTGTTACAGGTTTGCAAACAGGTCTGTGATTATGTGCCAGAGCCTGACAGAAACCTACTTGGGCATTTCAAGAGGGCATGTCTGAAAGAGATTTATTTAGCTATAACTCTTCTGGGACAAATAACAGGAATTAAAACAGCCTTCTGGCAATGTGTCTCTGTCAATCATTCTCATCCACTGTAGTGTGCTAATAAGTTGTGACGGTCTCTGAGGTCATGTTTCAGAATAACCAACTCCTAATAAGTGGCTGATGTCTGACATAATGCATGTTACATGGCTCATCACTGCCAGCAGCGGTCCGAATGAATATCAGACAGAGGAGAGGATGAGCAAAGACAACCTGAATTCTAAAAGATAAGATCATTTTGGAAATTATTACTTTCCTTTATTTTACAGTCAGCAATGCAACAGAACTGGACAGGATCTCAAAAACTGTCCAATCTGCCAGAAGACTGCTTGTATCGTTTACAGGTGAGATTTTTTTAATGGTCAAATGAGCCTTAAAATTCAACTCTTGCCCAGATATAAATGTCTGACATCATTTCGCCTAAATCTACGTTATAATAACCCTGTATCACTGTGTCGCTGTGATTGAATACAAAGAGGTGTCATTGAAAAAGTCAAAGCCTGTCTGGCAAAAGCAAATTGAAATGACTTTAAATCTACAGCACTCAGTAGTTTTTTAGCGTCACTGGGAAAAAATTACCTTTCAGTATATTATAATTGAAGTGGCCTGGGTCTTCTGAATCTACTCATTACCTGTGTATTCAGGCTGTAGAAAACCTATGACAAAACGCCCTGCTTAATCACAGGGATTTTTAGACATATAGGTGGGTTAAATGAAACATAAAAAATTACCAATCAATATGATCAGATTCTGACAGATCTATTACGCGTTTCAGCACAAACGCTTAGAAGAATAGCTTCACTTTCCATAACAGCATGAAACGCCATTAGGTCATCTGTCTTTATAGCATGTGTGTAGTATATAGACTGAAAACTGCAAAAAGGAAGATGTGTGTTTTCAAATCCTGGCATTTTTTCCCTCTGATTTTGGATCCTGCTGCTTTAAAAGACTGACTCTGTTGGATCTTGACACTCTATTAGGTATTAAGAACTGCTACTTGATAAGCACACTGGGTAACACATTCTGCAGGGGGTCGGAGGATTCACCCCAGGAAATTACACATCATTTCCCACATTCTGGTGAATTTTATTATTTGTGCCTTTTTCCATATCAGTTTAAGGCAGGAATATCTGTATTTGTGTAAAGAAAAACACAAATTTATGCATCAGGTAATGGAATGTACAGTGCTTTTAGACATTATGCATTGTTTTCAGATGTTTATGTCAAAACCGCAGTTAAAAAAAAGCATCTACACACGTAATTCTTCTTACTTTAGTACTAAAAAGCATGTTTAAAATACACACAGATTTGAGATTGAAAAATTGTATCTCTAACTTGTTCACCTTTTTTTGAAAGCACAGAGAACCTCCTGTTCATCTTAACATCTTAAATTACATTATATACTGTATGTCTAACATGTTTTGATTTAGAATAGAATAGAATAGAATAGAATAGAATAGAATAGAATAGAATAGAATAGAATAGAATAGAATAGAATA
>JAPQRQ010000007.1:12626775-12645425 GCA_037367365.1 Apogon talboti | reverse complement strand
GTGGGGTGGGGTTTGCATTAAGAACCATAAATATTCACATTTCGGGTGGAACATTTCAAAAGGTTAAATACCACCATGAAACCGAGTCATTGTACTCCTGGGTGAACTAAAAATATGCCATAAACATGACCAAAATCCTTGTGGTTCTCCACCCTAAAAGACCAGTGACGCTGCTTTGCATTTTTGCACCATCATAATCTGTACGTGGCACAAATGATTCATGCAGACTTTTAATCCTGTAACACAAATGCTAATCATTCAACAAGGCAGTGCCGCATAAAACGTCACACATAGCAGTATTGGTAAAAGGAAAGGCACTTTTCACAGAGCCTTTTAAGTGCCAGAAAAGGTTCCTTTCTTTAAGAAAATTAAAATGGTTATGCAGTGCTTGTTCCTGAGGGGGGGAAAAAACTGCTTTTATATTCTGGTGGCCAAACACGAGACACTAAAGGCATAAATATCAGAGTGTGCTGCTGTACTGAAACTAGTTCACATGAACAATTAGTCTTTATTAAATAAGTGAAAGAACTTGTTTTAATATGCATTTTAAGGCTCTAGGATTCCCTTTAGATTTTAATGTTTTCCTTGAAGGAAAAATCTGGCAATGCAGGGAAACTTGATAAATTATTAACCTCCAACTGTCTCAACAACATGGGGTAATGCAGATTTTATTGTTTTTATGTTGGAGACCCTGATTACTTGACTCTGAAGGTATCGTGCTGTGTACTGACAGACATTTTGTTAACTAAATGTCTGCACAAATGGCCACTTTCCAGCATAACAAGCTGTGAAGGGATTCATGTAGAAAATACTAAAATAAATGTAGACTTCCATATCTTCCATATCATAGATTAGAAGTGCCAGCAAACAGAGCTTGGCAGTCATGGGAACTTCCCGTACTATTCTGAGTGGTTTGATATCAGTTTAAATCATGACTTTCACAGTTTGTTCCTGTAAATTAGCTCTGACATTGTCACCATAATAATGTTTATCACTATGAAATGCAAGACTCTTAACCTAACACAACCAATGTGTTAATTGGTGGTCCCCACCCCCACCCCCCCACCTCTCTCCTTTCTGTATGGATAAACAACCTTCATGGACAGGGATTTCTGTAATAGTTTTAACTGCAGAGCTGATTTTCCTCATTTACTTGCAAAATGTACAGTATACATGCAAACACTTAGATATGTTTATATTAATACAGCTCCTGAACATATTAATTATAATTGTTGAGGCTCATACACACTGAGGAGTAGCAAGCTGCACAGTACAGGGCTCCCAAAACTATTTTATGACAAAATGAAACAAGAGGAGCTTAACTTTGCTTCTATGAATAAGACATAGAGTAAACTTCCCTGAAAACATGATCTTAAAATACTGACAATATGCTATTTTTGCATTCTGTGCATTTCTGTTTTTCTAAATAGACTTTAATATGGATGTACGATTCATATGTGATTCTTACTAATGACAGTTACAACATATAAAAGCTAAATTAATTTGTTTTTACCTGCATTTGTCATTTCTCACCATGTAAGAGTCAGAAATTGAAGCTGGATGAAGTCGGATTTTCATTATAAAATCGATTGACTACAAGATCAGACTCAGACTCAGTTTTATTGTCATTCAATTAATGGTACATAATACAGTGAAATATAGTTACCCAGGTCTCGTAGCATAAGAAAGATGAAGAATAAAATATAAAATAGAATATATTAACGGTAAGTAGGGTAGGAATAAAGCTACCATAAAAAAAATATGCAAAAAAAAAATGACAGAGTCTTCCCTTCTCACCTTTAAAGACATATATTCCTTCAACAATAGAGTGAAATAAACCACATCTTTCTTATTCCTTTCCACACTCCATGATGCCGACAAAAGCAAAGCAGCCCCTACTTTTCAACAGTTTTCTTATTATTCACATTCTTATTAATAAGAGTTAATCAAACTTAAACATGAGTGATTTTTAGATACTATTTCTGGTCACAAAATAAGTGGAAACAATGTCTTTCCTGGTATAGTTTGCACACTGATTGCAGATATGTTGACATAAATATATATTATTATTATTATTATTATTATTATATAATTTTTTTTATCTTTCTAGTAATATGCAATTAAATGGAATCATAAGGTGGTTATAGGATACTCAGATAGCTATCAATATGGATGTTATCTGTGACCATGGCCTAATAAGCAAAGCATGACAGTAGTACAACCTCATTATATGCAGAGAAAGAGCTATTTTAGAAATGTTAAATGCCAAACATGCAGGAAATATTCCATATACGTGCCAAGGTGCTACTAAGTAGTAAATTATCAGATGATTTTAGTTCCCATGTCAGTATTTGTTTCTCTGTTTACATTAACTTGTTTGATAAATGTGCGGCTGTTTCGACCACCAAGTATAAACACCGCTGACTCTTTCCTGTTTCTCCTCTATATATGGAAACGCTGCTGCTGGTTTGATTCACAGACAGGACTAATGAGTCATTTTGACGTGGAGACTCACTGGCAGTGTTCCTTGGGGACAAAGAGGGGTGGAAGAGGGCAGAGAAGGGCAGTTAGGGTTCACTCTTCCTTCTCGTCTCAGGGTCGAGTGTCCTCCAGTGGGTCTTTAGAGGAGCTGTAATCCACTGAGATGTGCGAGATTGGCTTCCCCTGGGATGGAAATGGAATATGACAGAGCACAATGCAAAAGGAAGGCGAGAATAGTGGCTGAGTATCCATATAGCGGACAAGATAATTGCCTGGGGCTTTTAAATGCCCTTCAACTTGCCATAATTTGGTGTAACAACTCTGCATAACACAGATACAGCTGTCTGGTGTATCTGTAAGATGCTAAACACTGTATGAAACCATGGTGATAAAAGCGTCTATGTGTTAATGGAGGTATGTGTCGCATTTGTGTGTGTGAATTTTTGAAAAGAAAGGTCAATGTGCAGCTTGAAAACACAGGATTTTACATTCCCATCATGCATTGTAGCATCTTTCGTAAAATTCTTTTAAACCATGATGTTCTTTGCCAGAATTCCCTCCAGACCCCAAGAATATATTTATCAACTCTTTCCACAAGTTCTACTTCTTGAGAAAAATAAACATATTCCATTAAGAGATAACAAAGCCATATCTTTTTTTTTTGGTTATGTACGACCTCTATTGTTAAACAAAACATACCAGATTCTGCTGATTAGTTCTGTTACTATTGCCCCAAGAAGGTAATTCATTTAGTTGACAAGGATCATGACACACACTGACGTCAAACTCAGAATGTGAGCAAAGAAATGGAAACACAGAGAAGCTCCACGGCACTGTAAATAAATAAATAAATGAATGAATAAATAAATAAATAGAACACTGAGTTTTCCTTATCCACTATGTTCCTTGGGTGGTCGGGTCAGATCGCCGTCTTTTTAATATCATCCCTATGAATATACGCCGTCAAATGCATCATTGCAACTTGAAAATAGTCTACGTGATGTAAAAGTTTACACATGCAGCCCACAGTATTTTAAGATAGTTGTAGCTGTTATAGGTAGAAAATAATCAGAAAGTATCATTTAATAACCAATTCAATGGTTACTTATAGTGTTTAATGTTTATTTATTCATGTATATTTATGCAAATCATCAATTTCCTTTTTTATTTTCACACAGAATAGAAAAAAATACACACGGCATACATACAATTTTATAAATATAAAATGTTACATACTCTTTTATTTATTTATTTTTTATTAGACCTTTATTTAACCAGATAGAGTCCCATTGAGATGGAGATCTCTTTTACAAGGGCGACCTGGCCAAGAGGTCAGCAGCACGCACCACGAAAGACTACAGGTTTTACAGGCAGGAAATAACAATAAATTAAAACAGTAATATAGTAATGACAGAAAAGTTAGAGAGTTTTTTTAAAGTGCAATTCTTAAAGTGCAACATTTATTTGAGTTCACAGCAATTCAGAAACCTAGGCACTGAATGTATAAATTGAACATCAGTCTATAGGTTTCATAGGATGATTCTTATGTTTTGTTCCAAAGTAAAAAAAAAAGCACAGGTTCATTTTAGAATCTAGAATCCTTCAGTTTATTTCCTAAAAACATCAACACCATCAGAAAGACTATTTGGTTACTGAATCAGTGGACCGTTTATCTGTGGAGGGGCCCGTCTGTGGTTAGATATACACTATGTGAGAAGTTTTCACCGACTGATTTTTTTTTTTTTTTTTTTAGAAGGCAGCTTTGATGATAGAAGAAAGCCTCAATTTAGAAGTGCAGACACATGAAGCAGGTCAGATCAGTGGCCTTGAAACAGTGAGAAAGAGCTTGTTAGTCTGAAAAGTCACTGGAAGCTCATTCCTTATTAGCACACCAGCGCAAGTCAGGACGATTCACACACAACGCTGCTGGATGGCCTTTTTATTTCTTACTATAGGCAGAGAGGAATTCAATCATACTCTGCATCCAGAATATTCAAGCACAGCCTGGTATCTTGGATTGTTAATATCTACAGATAAAGTAGTCATGCATACAATTACACCACATCATTTGATTTATGTATAAGCCAAAATCTGAAATTCCAAGTGAGTTTATTTGGCAGTAGCTTTTCAAAATATGATGACTAATATAATTGCTTTTACTTGCTTTAGTGATGAGAAACACAGGTGTCATTTAAAAACACAGAAGCTCTCAATTTAATGGGAGTCAGTTTAACATTGTAATGTCAAAATAAATAAAGTAGAAAATGTTTCATCTCACTTTCAGGGTGACAGCTGAGTGTAATGCTATAATCACTTGAGCAGAAAAAGAGCTACCGTTAATGATATTAGGACGTGCTGTGCTTTCCCCTGCTGTGACAGATATATTCTTCAAAAAAAAAAAAAACAATCACCTTTGACTCACTTTCAAAGCTCAGTACCTACTCACATCCAGCAGGTGGAAGAAAAGAGTTGATTTTTTTTCTCTGTTTTTTTTCCATTCAGTCACCTCAGTAAAACACTAAATAATAACATGATTATACCACAAAGCCGGTCGAGTCACATTATGTGCAGAATGCAGATGTACAGGAGAGTTCAGGGTTAATAATGTGTTAAAATCTATGAGAAACATTAAGCAGTCCACTCTGATACTTGTAATTAATTGTTTTTTCCTTGTTTGGTTATGCCAGTTGAGGCTCATCTTTACATGTCAAAGACAGAGTAAAACATATTCTATTTCCACCCAAGTACGTACAAAAAAACGTTTCATGTTACATAAATGTATGCTAAATTAGGTTTGGATACCAACACTACTTTTGCGCAGGTTAAGATCACGATCAGGATAAAACATACATACATGTTAGAAAGAATTTATCCCAGAATGCATTGCATTTGGGCGTAAATATCATATAGTTGTAACTCTTTAAATAGCATGGTGACACATGGTTGCAAATAGCATCTGGTATTGTATACTCCTGGTTGAGGGTAAACAGTCACACAAGCTTTTCCACTGCACATTTAACTACAATGTTGACAAAGGACACACAGGTATAAATAGCATCGGTCCAATATAAAACAAATTAAAAAGTTTTCCTGAGTGAATCTACCAATTGGTTACAGGCTTTGGAGCAGTGTTTTATTTGGATCAGCTTTCAGAACACAGTGAGCCCGTTTACACGAACACCAAAAGTCCAATCATTACCTAATTTCTGGAGCTATCAGATTATCCAAATCATCATGTGATGTGATACTTTATCAAATAACAGCAGTAATCTGATTATAAAAAAAATCATAGAACACTCCTGGATCTCTCCCCAATACTCTGATGTCTTTGTGCATGTATACCCATTAATCTGATTTATTTTGTTCTTTTACATCTGTGCATGTGTAAAACAAAGACAAAAAACATACAGAAAATGGAAGTGACATAATCACAATGTGAGTGGAAAGAAAAGAGACAACAAGCAGTGGAAAGTCGACGACATTGCCGTGTTCAACAAGACAAGACCAGACATTTTGAAAATAACAGGATGTTTGAGTCTACCGTCGCTGCATGAGCGCTCCGAAAGAAATCTGATAATGGACTGAAACATGGAAACCAGGGTTTTTCGATTATCATATTTCTGAAGGGTGTGTAAATGCAGCAGATCTGATTATTCCAATTATCTGATTACTCCCAGTTATCAGATTTTTAGGGTCATGTAAACAGGCTCATTACAAAATTAGAATAATCTGATTTTGCTTTACTTTTTCATTGTATTTCACATTTTCACTGTTAATTTCCTTCTGAGGTGTTTTCAGTCTCTTATTAATGACATTTCTATAAGCATGAGTGAATGACAAAGAATAAGGGATACAGAATTTCACCACCAGATATAAAACAATAGATTTGATTAACCCATAAAGACCCACTGTCGACCAAAACCATCTACTGTTGTAAGTGTTTATACTCGTCGACCCACTTATCCTATCAATACATGTGAATAATTGGCGTAAAATGCAGTTTGTCATCTTTTCATGGTCATCAGACATGACCTAGAGGCTCCGTAGTTACCATGGAAACACCGTCATCTTCTACAACACTTATTCACCAGTAAAACCCATGGAGTTGGATCAATGACAGCGGATGGACACACTGGGTTTATGTTCAGTTAATGATGGATTTTAATGAAAAAGTCACTTTTTCTTCAGTCTTCTCTGTTTTTGATATAATAACCATCAACTTTAATCTGAGCTTTAATGAACATCTACATGATGAGTGAAGTGAATGTAGGAAAATACAATGATTTGCACTAAAAAACAAAAAATACAGAAGACAATATTACAATAAATGGTGATAAATCATTTAAGGAAGGTCCTTATGGGTTAAATGCTGATTAACTTGTTGACATTAGCCTCAAATTACACTCACACTACAGTTGTTTCATGTGCATGTCTTCCTCATTGTCTCCTCAAAACCACTGATGACATTCTTAACGTTAAGTAATTCATCTGAAGACATTTATCTCTGTTACCCCTGGTGACCCGGTCAGTTTTATGAAGCATAACATGCTGCTATTTCTGGTTGAACAAACAGTTTATCCAGCCAATCTGGTCCTTCTCCTCCCTTTCCTTAACTACATTGTTTTATGACTCCCTACTGGATTGAAGATATTATCATTTCAGTCCACACAGATCCTCCTGAGCACATGCTTTTTTTTTTTCTTTTTTTTTTTGTCAAATTTTATTTAAAGGCACTGAGAAAAGGAAAGAAATAGCTTAAATGAATGTACAACTTCACATGTGCATTTTGAGGGTGACTGTCTCAGACGGACATAATAGCACAGGTTATTGTTTAATCTCGTTAGGCTGAGATTATTCAGACGTGCTTTAATTGTTAACTTTTCATGCAGGGGTAGGGGGTGAATTGCCCGGAAAAGTGTTCCTTTTAAGAAAACTAAAAGATTGTAAAGTAACCAAAGTTATAACCTTGGTAATGGACTTATTCTTAATTATTGTCACCCTATACATGACCAAAATACAGTACAGAGGCTACAAAAGCAACGTCAACATATAACATAGAGTACATGTACACCCTTAAATACACTGAAATACAAATCAGTCAGGTATTAGTTGTCTGTCTGACTAACAGAAAGCACAATAATGGTGATCAAATGTTGAATTCACTAGAGGGAGTGAGAAGTGTGTGTATAGGTTACATGTGTCTGTCTAAATTGTCTGGGAAAAGAGGCAGGGAAAGAACGAGGGAGGAGATAAAGAGAATGAGAGGGAGAGACAGAATGAAGTTTACACATAAGCAGGATCAAGGAAGCAGTGCAGGGTGTATTTACATCAGCGCAGGAGATTTGGATCTTATGTACATTTAAGGCAAACCATGTGAGGTAAGTAACAGGCCTTTTCTGCACGTATTTACAGGTGCACACGTATACGTTTATGTATGGTGTGAGTTGGTTTCATGATTCATGCTTGTTTCATTTGCCCCGGTTACGCATTTACAGCAGTAACTCTATAGAGAGCTGGTTCAGATGTGAATAATCAGATTCAGTAGCCCACCGCTGTGCCATGAAACAGCCTAGAGACAAACTATTATGAGATTAATTTCTTCTCTCATTTTCATTGCCTGCATAGTGGTCTCTTAAACTGTAACCTGAAGAGTCAGAATGAGTTAATGTTACACAAGTCTGGTCATTGTGGATGGTCTGTTACCTATTTTAAACTGCTCTACCCTATTTGAGTTTACTGAGCAGCAAGCACGACTAAGTAGACTAAGCTGACTGCTAATATTTAATGAGAAACTGGGTTTTTATTACAATTTTATATGTTACATTATATTGTATTCTATAATAACTTTCACAGAAAATGCTGTATATTAACATTAAATCATGTATAATTGTATCATAAATTCAGTGTTCTATGATACAGTCATACGTGTGTTACATTACAGATATGTATTACTATATCATTTTAATTGTTTGTCTCTTAACAGACTTTCAACAGTAATTCAAGATATCACAACAGTGTATTTAGTGGATACTGCAAGTCTTACGTGGGAGTTTTCCAGCAATCTTTAAATTAGTTAAGCTATTATGTTGGAGTTTGTTCAATTCAATAGAAACAGTCATTATAAAATAATTGGGGGAACTCCACAAATCATACATTTGCCCATTATCAATTATCAGTTTATGAACTCAGTTTGTGAACTCTTGGGCCGGATGTTTTTTCATCTTGTTATCTACATTGTTGACTCACCTACCTCACCCAGCACATTTAATTTGATCTACAATGCAGTGGATTTTTATACACGAGACATGGGCATATATTAGAACAGGTATAGCTCTTCTATGTTAAAGGTTGCTGGTTGAGTCTTACCATTCCAATTGAAATATGGAACTGTGCCAGTAAAAACGTTTGTCAGTCCGGACATCCCCTTAGGACTGATTCATGAGTCACATAGCAGTGACTTAGAACATTATGTGACAAACCTTAACACATAGCCCTCATTATACATGTTAAACATAGTAATATAATAGTAATACATATCATACATGTCGGTCATGAACTAATTTAAACCCATCACAAATAGATCACAGGGTCATATGGTAGCCGTCTTTAAATATATATTATAGTAGTGTATTTGAAATGTCCATTTGACATGAATATGTATATTATTGCATAGCCTACTCATATGAAGACCATTAAAGGAGCCTTTTGTTCAACCATTTCTCCCAGACTGTCTAGAAAGCAACCAAATTAATTATGTAATGAAGTGTAAAATGATCTCTGCTTGTCATTATAGAGCCGAAGTATTGTGTTACGCCTGTTACCTTTGCCATGTGGCACATCAGAGCCACAGAAAAATGAGAGAATACATGGAAGCTTTTATTTCAGTTTTCTTCTACCTCATCTGTGACTCTTTACGACCCACAAAGCACTGCTCCTCAGTGTTTTTTGTCACACTAATTGAGAGCTGTAGACAGAGAGGCCCAGCACTGAACAAATAAAGTCACCATGGAAACAAGAAAGTGTTTATCCCTGAGGGGGGATCTTTCGACGTTGCTAAAATCATTAAAACTGCAGATTCGGTCAAATGTCAGGCACAGGTGAACTACTGCCTTCAGTTTAGGATCCTAATGAAAGATGATGAAACATTGAACTATTATACTACTAATTAAATCCAACAGGTCATGTGAACACTGTGGAGAAAAAGTACTATCTCTCATAAGTCACATCTCAAGCTGTAAACACACAAAAACTGAAGTTACCAAGAAAACACCAAGTTTCACAAAGAATCACACATCCCTTTTTGTGTTATGTGTCATAAAATGAAAGTGACAGGCCTATAGAGTATCTGTATCTGAGAGACTTGGATGTACAGTAGATGCAACCTGTGCCTGATACCAAGAATTTGCTAGGTGTGATACATGTGATGTTTGTGATTATAATAACAATAAAAAAAATGTGGTTAATGTTTAATTCTACTTCATCAGATATCACTGTAAAATCATTATTTGAACACCATTATAATTTCCTCTGCCTCATCTTCACCATTATACCCCTCTGTCTTATCAACAGCATAGTAAACATTATCACTATCATATTTAGTGTCATAGTCGGATGAAACTGTGTGGGAAAAGTCCTAAATGACGTTACTGTCAATATTACCGGAAAACAGAAACCAAAACAATAAAGCATTGGGGGAAACCTGTAACCTGTAAACCTACTGCAAATTTGCAAAAGATTAGTTTAAGTTTCCTGACTTAAATGAGGACATGTCAGCTGTCTATCATCAGCAAGACAGGCGTCATAAAGTTGGATGAATCCTGATATGATATGCGTTGACCTAACCTATGATCAAATATTGTTTGAGGGCTTATGTAGGTCGTGTTTAGATAAAGAGGTTGTAAGAGGCCCAGAGAGATGTACTGTATGTACAGTGCAGCACTAAAAGGAAGTAGAAGCAGAAAAATAAAATCCATTGCAAGACATTGCATATGCCACTGTATGGAGTCTGAGCTGAGCAAGTTAGGGATTAAAACATCTGTAGGGAAGGCCAGGTTTATTGACATAGTGCATTTCATACACATAGACAATTCATTGAGCTTTACATGAATAAAAGGAACATCCAGAGGGGAATAAAAACAATAGAAGAATAATAAAATATAATTAGAAGAGAATACAGGATTAACAAAACAATAATAGAACAGAATAAATTAATTTGATCAAATCTGTATTAAAACATTTAACAGAATATACAGTCCTCCAGACTTGCACAGCAGTAACAATGAATGAAGACTTACAGAGTGATATAGAACTACTTCATAGAATCGGTTTCATCTTTGATTAAAAATGTCTACATTTAGGTTAAATATAAAGTTTCCTGGCAGTTTGTGCCAGTTGTTTGCAGCGCAGTAGCTCAGTGTTGTTTCTCCATGTTTAGTCTTGACTCTGGGCTTGACTATCTGACCTGAACCCATCGATCTAAGGGTCCTGCTGGGTTTATATTACTTAATAGGGCACTCTGAGAAATACTCTGAAATTCAAATTTTCAACCTTGTTATTGGAGGACATGACACAACTTTATTAGTTTTATGAGATTTTAGAAATTTTTTTAATATTATGTAGAAAAGCAAGGTTAGTGAAGTTACCATATTTAGTTCCTTACCCATAAGTGGCACAAAAAAAATCCAAGAAGTATATATAAAAAATACAAGAAAAACACATGTAAGGTGAAAGGAATACGTGTTTTAGAACATTAGAACATCACTTTTAGAATATTAGACCAACACAAGTGCTGATCCAGACACCTGTCAACATCCACATTATCCCTTTGAACATCATTACTTACATTAGTACCATTACTTCGTGGTACCTAACACATTGGACCTGAGACTGTTGCCTCACTGTACTCACTATAACTGTTGCTATCACTGTCTTGTAATGCATGTGGAAATTACCAAAAATAGACACTTGCCCAATGAAGAGTTAAACGTATCACTGATGTACTCTGGGCCTGGACCATTCAGTGATTTCTAGATTATTAGCAGTACTTATTCTGTAACTGGAAGCAAGTGTAACTATTTTAGACCTGGTATGTGTTCTTTTAGTCCTGCTTCTCAATAAGCTACAGCTGCTTTTTTTATTTATTTATTTTTTGGATTTCCAGTTAAAAGACAATGACAGTAATCAAGATGAAGGAATGGATGGGCTTGTCTTGGTCTTTTTGGGTCACCAAACACTTTATTCTCTGTACATTTTTCAGTTGATAGACTGCTCTTTTGGTGACAGCTTGGATCTGGCTGGTGAAGGTCAGATTTGGGTCTATTAACACCACGGTTATGAACCTGATCCCTGGTTTTTACAGCCTGGGACACAGTGTTTGCTGACGTTAGCCCTCTTCCCTTTGTTGCCTAAACACAATAATCTCAGCTGTGGCCTTATTTAATTGTAGACCAAAAAATCCATTCACTGACTCAGTGAGTCTATCGAGCCACAGTCATCTGGTGACAGACACATATATCTGTGTATAATCAGCATAAATATAATGTGTATGCTTCTCAAAAATAACACAAACATCATGTGCATTTTCATTTGCATAAATCAAAATAAGCAGTGATATTGTCAACATAAGCTTTTAAAAGGTTATTTTGTTTTAATTTTATGCGACCTTAATTAGAGAATTTGAGAACGACTGATGCACACTCCAAGTCATTTATTTTTTATGAGGGTACATCAGATGGCCCTTCCAAATAAAGACACAGATAGCAGATTAAAAGCAGCAGTTAAACATGCAATATTTATACATTGTCTGGTATCAGACATGGACCTAAAATTGGTTACGATAGTTTTAGTATTACCTCTCTTATATCCTACTTATATCTGAGTATCTGAGACGCTTTACTAAAGAGTGATGACACGTAAGTTTAGAGGAGATGGTAGCAGAACACATGAAATGTAACACACGCAGATATCTGGCACAGTATGAGAAAGCACAGGCATGATTTTCTTTAAACACAGCAAACACTGTTCTGGGGAGGATTTGTTTAGTTTACTGGTCAGACAGTATGACAGTATGTTTTATGATGTTTTGAAGATCTTGTCTTGTATGCCGCTTCCCTTGTCCACACCTTATGTATGTGTGCACTTTCCCTCTTTCTTCTCCCAGAAACTGCTGTTCAGATTGTTAATAATTCTTTTCTGGTACAAATTTAATCTTTACAACTTATCATTTTAGCAAATATATGTATATTAGTTAGTTTAGGACCACCAGGGCTGTGGAGGGTCCATCAATATAACATTATAGTTCCAGTGATGTAAACTTGTAAATGGATGTTACTTTTTATAGCATATGGAAATTATAACACAGCTTTACTCTTAAAATGAGGAAGTTGATATATTAAACTTCATGGAATATACAAATAAAAGGGTGGGTGTCATTTGTTATTTGTCATAGCAGAACTGAAAATAATAGAAGTCTGAACTGAAGGAGCTGTTTTTCTTGACAATATTGCATTTCTCAGCAGAAATGTAATTTAATATCTGAAGGTACCAGTGTATGTGCTTTGAAAAAGTGTCTGATCAGTTGATTTATTAAGGTTTTTGGCTACACAGATACATCACACTGAAAAATTCTCCATTTTCATGGTAAATGTAGAACTGAAATAAATGTGTTTGTCAAAGTCAGAGGTTGTGTTAAAAAGGGAAGTGAAGAAGCTGTTTGTGTATGAAGAAATGTTTTCAAGTAATAAGAGTTGTTCTTCTATTTAACAGGGATAGGCTCGCCTCAGTGGCCTCATCGGTGGCACTGTGAAAAAAACATGGGTCATCACATGGTGGCTGATCTACAAGTGACCCTGATTCCATTTTTAAACAGGGGAAACATATGAGAAGTTTGTCTGATGGAAATGTAAACCAAGAGGAGCTGCGTGCGACGTGTTCTGCCTGAGATCGGACTGTTTCACTGACCTGGTACCTGAGGGAGAGGGTGAGGGGCGCCATGATCTCCACGGCTCTCCGATGGCTGGTCCTGGTGTCGTTTATAATTCTCACCATTGGAGGGAACGTGCTGGTGTGTTTGGCTGTGGGGCTCAGCCGTCGACTGTGGCGCATTGCTAACTGCTTGGTGGTTTCACTAGCGGTGACGGACCTCTTGCTCGGCCTGCTGGTGCTGCCCTTCTCTGCCACCGTGGAGCTTCGCAGCGGGAAATGGCCCCTCGGAGGAGTCGTATGTAACATCTACATCTCCCTGGATGTCATGCTGTGTACATCCTCTATTCTGACCCTGTTGGCCATCAGCGTAGACCGATACCTGGCTATTTCCAATCCCCTCAGCTACCCACGGAGAGTTACCCCCCGAAGGATGACCCTGGCCACAGCTGCCATCTGGACCTTGTCACTGGCTGTGTCCTTCGTGCCCATCCACCTGGGCTGGAACACAGCTGACTACATGGTGCAGCACTTGGACTGGAGTATGGGAGATGAGGACAAGGAAGGACGCTACTGCAAATTTGAATGGAGTAACAACTATGTTCTTTTTTATGTTTCTCTTACATTTTACCTGCCTCTAATAGTAATGTGTGGAATGTATCTCTGCATATTCCGAGTGGCACGAGAACAGGTCAGTGCTCATTATCATTTTATAAAACATCCTAAAGGGTTGTGGGTTATGGAAATGAGGGAGGCATAGAATTTCATAACTTCACCTTCAATGTGATATGCAGTAATTTCTGCAAAACCAAATATTTGCGCCAGATATGCAGAAATGATGTTTACTTGTATGGTTGAATTAAATGCATATCTCTCTCTCTGACCTTTTCTACTCCGACGCTTTCAGGCTCGACGCATTCGAGCGGCCACTCCATCCTTTGCACGCACGCCATCATCTGCAGCCATAGCCCGGGAGCACAAGGCTACGATGACTCTGGCAGCTGTACTAGGGGCCTTTATTATCTGCTGGTTCCCCTACTTCACCTTCTTCACCTGCATGGGAATAAGAGCAAAAACAAACCCCCCTAATACACTTCATTCAGTGGTCCTGTGGCTGGGCTACTTTAACTCGGCGCTCAACCCCATCCTGTATCCGGCCTTCAACAGGGATTTCCGTCGGGCCTACGGGGAGCTGCTTCGCTGCAGAAGGCCGTCACGCAGGAAACAGCAGCTTGCTTATATATCTGTGCGCAAACCACTGGCCCTAAGAAACGGATCGAGGGTTTTGCATCAGATAAACGAACATAATGATGCAGTTAATAAAGAAACTGATGAGAAAAGTCTGCCTCCCTATGACAGAAATGGTGTCCATGATAAGCCAAGGTGAAACCTATGTGGACCTGCTGCGTCAGTGCTGGACCTTTAACTCATGAGAGCAAACAACAGAAAGAGTGAATATCGCCAAAACATTTTCATTTTCAATGTAAAACTGTGATTTATGTATATTTTTGTTTTTAGGCTTTCAGTTTTTAACCCATAAAGACCCAAAAAACCACCAGTGACCAAAAGCATCCACTAATGTAACTTGTTTAATACTTGTTGATCCATTAATCCTATCAATACATGTAAATAATTGGTGTAAAATGCAGTTTGTCATCTTTTCATGATCATCAGATATGATCCATTTGGACGTTCAGAGGCTCCGTAGTGAACGTGGAAACACTGTCACTTTCTACAACATTGATTCATTAAATGACAGTGGATAGAAATGCTTAATATCTTTTAAGGAAAACATCACTTTTTCTTCAGTTTTCTCTGTTTTTGATCAAATAACCCTCAAATCTAATCTCAGCATGATGATTATAGTACACAATCAGTGAATTAAATATAGGAAAATACCTGATTTTCACTGAAAAAAAATGCAAAATAGAAAAGATGGGATTATGATAAATGGTGATAAATCACTTAAGAACAGTTAAATAGAGGGGGAAAAAAGTAATTTGGGATCTGCCAAAAAAGTAGCACTGGGTCTAAATGGGTTAATGACTTGTGTTATTCCTTATGCTTAATGTCTTTGCTTTTTCATCACTGAGACAAAAACATTGCATGTCACATGGTTTTAGCAGCTAAGCCAGATGCTTTTAAATCAATAAAATTATTCCCACAATTCAACAACGCTATAAAATGGTATAAAATGTATCATGAGGCACATTGGGAACAGTTGGATTCAGAGTGGAATGAATAGATGACTCAGTAAGTTTCACAGCCAGCTGCACGAGGACACAGGTGGTTAAAAGTTTACAATTGTTTATTTTCTCTTGATCCTGTCACCCTGCCAAAGAAAGTGAATAAGTGACCAGAGAGTTGATTTGAAATGTGCATGTATGTATGCTTTGACTGACCCATCAGACACCCATAAGTGGATTTGTGTTCTCGAAACATATTAACTTCAACAGGACAAATACAGTAATATTTACACATACCTGTGTATCGAAGCTACTGTTAAGACTTTTGTATTCTATTTTGACAAGATATGCACTGCATCATAATTATAATTTATTAAAGAAAATGTATATAATGTATAATATGATTATTTATTCATGTTGATAGAGTTCAGACAATTCAACCCTTAATGATCATAACAGCTGCCAGCAACCAAAAGCATCTACTGATCTGAAATGTTGAATTACTTTTGAACCTTTAATCCTGTCAATAAATTGAAATAAATCAGGTAAAGATAAGGTGTAGTTTCTCAGCTTTTCAGCAGCATCAGATATGACACATTTGGATGTTCAGAGGCTCTATAGTGAACATGGAAACACTGTGATCATGTGCAACATTGATTCAACAGTAAAACCCACGTAGTTTGACAAATAACAGTGGTTATAGGCATTTTATTTAACGGTCATTGTATGCTATTCATCTTCAGTTTTCTCTTATTTGATTTAATAGCTTTTACATTTTTTTCTTAGCTTTTATAACATTTAAGTAAATTATAGATATTGGAAAACACCTCCTTTTCACTGAAAAATGCAACATTCAAAGGATAATATTGTACTAAATGGAGATAAATCATAAAAAGGTTAAATCTAGAGAAACATTCAGTTTGGAAGACATCACAAAAAATAGTCGTGGGTCTTTAAGTTAACCAGGTACATGATATGGATACAGTATTCTGAGTGGAATTAACTTTTTTAATGCAAACTTACTGTATAAGACGGTCTTAAAAAAGACAGGAGTAGCATCTGATTGAGTTGTATGAACCTGTCAAAGTTTATATATTAATGTGAACGGAAAATAAAAGACATAAAAAAATCAAGTCAGCGGCGCATCATGACAGTGGAATTGCTGTTAACTGTTTTTTCATTTCAGGTGGCAAAGGAGTAGTGACATGGGAAGTACATGACCGTTTACTTTAATGCAGCTGAGTGTGTATTTCTTTTCCTAAAAATGTGCTCAGATGTGTTTGGTTCACTGCTGCTCTCTTGTGAGGTGAATGTTGCTTGCGCAGTCATTTACATGGAAGTTCCCCCTCTCTGTGACAGCCGGTCTGATGAACACAAGTACGTTCATGGAAATTTCTAAACATCAGACGATTTGGTTTGACTATAAAACTTGACAGTGTGTTAGGTTGAATGCTTGGAGGCACACAGTTGTAATGCATTTATATATCTTAAATTCTAATACATTTTAATGTCTAGTTATGAATTTTATTAGTTAATATACATTCAGTTGTGTATTAGTTAACATACAGTACATTCAGTATGCATTCCATCTCTAGTATCCGGTGTAACATCATCTTAAATAATGAGCTAAATAATGTGCAATGTCGGTTTAAGAAATATAACACATTAAAATTAATGTTATATAATATCCATAATACTTGTTGCCAAAAATACAATTGTGCATCTGTATTTTTTTATTTATTTATTTTTAGCTCTGAAAGGTCTCTGATCTCTAAAGAAACAAGAATCTTGTTATTATATATGTGAAAATAATTCTTATAATACCTTTTAATAATATATAAAATTAACAACTTACTTAACATTGTGCACCTTACATGATTATTTAAAGAGAAATGAATGCTTTGCAGCTGGAAAAATTAGAAATGTGTAAAATATCGTGCAAAATAGTCAGTACCAAAATATAACCACCACTGTTGGTGCCCATTATACATAATGGGATTAAAATTTGCCTTTTGTTGATATTTAATCCAAACATTAACAGAGACAATTTACGCTGCACAGTGTGCGTCATCCTCTGCCTGATGAGAATGCATTGCTGTCCTCTTTTCCTGAGTCAACCACGCTAATTCAATACTGTTCTTATCCCATTATTTATACAAGACCCAGTAACAGGGCCACCTCATGTGATCTCAGATGCTCAGCCTTTCATTTTCATTGTTTTTTTTATCTCTGTTATCTTTGTGTATTTGTGTGTTATCATTTCCTGTATTACATCTACAACAATGAAATAAAAGAAAAAAATCGGAGCTGCTACATAAAGAGCATTTTTATCACAATGTCAACAGCTGTGTCATTAGTATTTTGGGTGTGTGTGCGTTTGTTTGCAGGTGTGTGGAAAATTATTTATTCAGGTTAATAGAGATTGGACATATTTAAAAGTCAGACAAAGGGGGCATTGAGAAACCTGTGTTGAATTGATCCTTTTATATGTTGAAGCTGTCGACTGAAAATTATTTTTGTCATTAATTTGGATTAACTGTACAACTGATACGTAGTCAGAGCAGAATCAGTGGGTGTGTGTGTGATATATTTTGCTTGACAATATGGAATATAGATAATACATTTGAGGTGAGGAAGAAAAATAAATATAACAAAAGAGCTCATAGTTGCTCCAGCTGCAGAGTAAATTTAATAAAGTGGGTAAAGATGCAAGAATAAACCAGAATAATTCCAATAAGCCATACATCACTGATATCATGAATAAAACTAAGCATAAAGGTAAATAAGGAGACAGATCAGTTCAATGGCTGTATGTAAATCAATTTAAATTATAATATTAAAAAAATTATCTACATATATCATGTTTATTTAATATGTAGAAAGGCTTGTTGTGATTGTTGTTTAGGCGATGTGGTGAAACCCCACTAGATGGCAGTATAAAGTAGTTTTTGCACCATACACTCAACTTTCTTCAGGTTTTTCCTTGTGGGCAAATGGTCTATAAAAAAAAAAAAAAAAAAAAAAAAAAGATAAAACAGGTAAAAATTAATTGTTGGTTTTTTT
>JAPQRQ010000007.1:12611149-12623733 GCA_037367365.1 Apogon talboti | reverse complement strand
TATTACATCAACTCCACACTCACATTAGCATAAATTGTGATTTATGTTTGGTCAGGACAAACTGAGTTGGTCCCAGCGTAAGAGAGGAAAGATGCCCACTGAGGAGGAAGGCCCCTGAAGTTTGGTCAGATTCAGAGACTCCTCCCGTTGGTCAAAAACCACGCTCACTGAGCCGGGGACAGTGAAGACAGCATCCTCACATTTCATCAGTGCTGCAGGGGTTGTCCAACCTGTTCTATTACTGCCCATTCTTCACACTGAGGATTTTTTCCTTTAAAGAAAAAGAAAAGCAACCAAAGAGCATAAACACAAGTCGGAATAAAAACACTTCTGAGAAAACCATCTGCAGAAAATCCCCACACACTCACTTTGATCATGGTTTCCAGTTTGATGGCGTCGGCAGCGAACTTGCGGATGCCGTCGGACAGTTTCTCCACGGCCATGCGGTCCTCATTGTGCTGCCAGCGGAAGTCCTTCTCTTCCAGGTGAATCTTCTCCAAATCACAAGACTTCGCTGTAAAAACAGACCATCAACATGAGAAAACACAGGTCAGACTTCACACTGTTAAATAAAACAGAAACACTTTAAGAGAACAGCTCAGAGTTCTTACTGAAACGCTCAGAAGAGAAGAAGCAGAAGGACAGGAAAACAGTAAAAAAAAAAACAACAAAAAAACACACAAAACAAAAAACTGCCAATGTGATTACAATGATCATTGTTCATTTTATAATCTGAGGTTTTCCAAAAACACAAACCCAGGGCTGCACAGTATATTTGGTTTCAGCATCCTCATCACATTACAGGATGTAGAATATTAAATAAACCCAACAGATGTCAAGCTAAAACCAATGTTTCTTGATACAAAAAGGTAAACTTATTCTCATAACAGACACTACAAGTCTATTTGAAAGAATACAAAGGAAAGACTCAAATGGAACAGACTTAAAAAGGCTCAGAGTTCATTACTCACATGCAACAAAGGAAAACAATCATTATTGTTCTCAACGAGTTCATCAAATGACAAGAAAAAAAAAAACAAAACAAAACACCAAAAACACTTAGTTGCAAAAAGAAAATCTAAATCTACTGTGGAGAAACTTGTTGAAAGAATAGTAAGTTGAGTTTTTAGAGATACGTAGGCTGCAACACTACAAACACATGGTCATTTTCTAGAATATAATGCATCGATGTAGATTAAACAGAACTGCAGTGAAATACAACATACACAGTAAAATTAATGATGGCAAAGAAACAATTATACAGCACATTATCTACAACCTGTCATACATTTTGTTGGCAATAAATGACTCGGTAAGGTTGTTGTGGAGAGTAGTTTAAGTACTCTTGTGTGTCTTTAGGAGCAACTGTTGATTTCTTTTTGAAACCAGATGCCACTACATCTTACAATGCAACAGAATTATTCTGCCACTGTGTCTGTCATTAGACTCCTTGCAATTTCCCCATCTTTCACCTCCTTGAATATTCAGAACTCCACTCTGATCCAGAGGTTATCTCACTGTGACTGATTCTTCAATTCCTCAAAGATTCTAATTTGTGTTGAAAACAAAAAAAAAAAAAAACAACAACAACAAGCCTCCATCTGACATCCCTACATCACCTTAAGGCCTATTTATGGTCACTTTACATATGTTAGTAGGTACAGCCATTTCAAACAGTGTAAAAGCATCACTGATGAAGACAAAAATGAAGAAGATCAACAATAACAAACATGGTGGTGACAGAGGAGCTGTTATTATGTTGATATTAGTTGTTGTAAATATGTCAGTCGTTTTTCACCTACTCACACAGTTGACTTTCGAGAAGTTCCACTATTTCTGGAAATTATTCTCTTCATATCTCAACACTGCCGCCATGATTTCCGGCGGTACTGCTTCGTCTGGGTTCACATTCACAAGCTCCCAGAGAACGGACAGAAATGCAGACAGAATGAATGCAGAGGACGGACAGAATGCTGCGTCTGTATATGTATGAGCGTTTAACGGTTAGCATACATGGGCCTTAAGATGCAAGGAAAGGAACCCAGGTGAGGACCCAAGGATCTACAACTTGAGAACTGAAGAGGGAGGTGACATGGTAATGACATTTACATGGCAGGTGGAAATGGACATTCCAAGAATACTGTCATTTACATGCAGCTGTGGTATTCTATTAAAACAAAATTGGGTTTGTTTTGATAGTTTTCCCCACTGGTGGAAGACGTTCCACTGAATGAGTTCAGCTTTCTTTTCTTCTTCCAAACACCTTCTGGAAAAGGTTGGCTCTTTGCTCAGATCAAAATACCAGCCATGTCCCCCTTCACAATGTTTAAATGCATGTTTCTGCTTTGAACCATAAGTGTGGAGTTTAAGTCGTAAACATGTCTAAAGAATCGTCATAATACCAGAATTATATCAGCGTATCCCACATGCCTTTGCTAAAGCATGCTCCACTCAGCAAAGGGTTAATTCAGAATATCCAAACTGAACCTGCTTTTATGGTGTGGGACACATTCATAACATTCTGAATAGTTTTTTGGAATGTTAGTGTGCACAGAAAACAAAAAATACTGTCATTTATTATGTTATTGTTTATCATGAACACAAACACCATGACTAAACTTCTAGATAATGGAATGAGGTTTAGTGGATGCACAAAAGACTCCAGACTGAAGCATCATTTCAATTTTACCTGCTAAAACAACAATTAAACCACAATTCTTTCAACCGTGTATGAAAACATCTTCTGTTATGGCCGAGCTTCAGTTGAATGAAATCAGTGATTGAAGGAGGGTTCAGAGTGAGTAGGTACCTTTCTCTGCATTGAGCATCTCTGGGACGGCGCTGTGGTCCTGGCTGAGTTCTGCCAACAGACCAGGGGAGATGGTGAGGAGGTCGCAGCCCGCCAGCGCCTTCACTTCCCCGGTGTTCCTGAAGGAGGCGCCCATCACCACTGTGCTGTAGCCAAACTTCTTGTAGTAATTATAGATCTTGGTCACACTCAGCACACCTAGAGAAAAGACCAAGGACTTAAAATTGATAAGATTTAAAGAGCCATCCTTTATATCCACAATGGGGAATCCTACAAACTACTCTCAAAATGGTAGATTTTGACTGATAAGGAGTTTACATCCCTAAAAATTTTAATTTAGCAACATTTTCAACACTTTTGATGATTTTACTTCATGTCATGGTTTTTCCAGTGCTGAAAAATGAAACCAAAGCTCTATTTTTGTTTGGCTATATAACAAAATGAGAAGCCCAAAACAGGAAACCATTAAACTAGGTTGGTTTTGATTTGTGGCGTTCCATTATTTCCTCTTGATTAGTGTTTACTGAACTTTCTCCAACAACACAGCTAAGCTCATTTCAGTTCCATCACCCAGACTGTCATGCAGAAGTACAGTATGTCCATTATAGCCTGACAGCAGGCGGCGTCACCCTGCCCTGAGGCTGTGTTTCACAATAGTTCACAACAGGAACTGGTTTGTGCCCTTTTGTAATCTGGGTTGTTTCCAAAACAAAAAGGAAAATGCAGCCTATGATCAGGGACAATGGGGAAAATATTGTGTGTGGCGACTCCTTTAGTGCCACACACTATGTAGGAAAGAAACGGCAGTGGGTATGTGAAACCTTATCGAATATCCGTGGGGTCACATTTCCACTGGACCCTGAAGTTTGTCTACTAGGGAATCTCACCAAGCTCAAACTGACAAAGTATGCTAAGAAACTGACAGAAATCCTGTTGACAATCGCTAAGACCTGTATTGCAAGGAAGTGGAAATCGGACACCCCCCCTTCCAATTAAGATGTGGTTAAGTGAAGTATATAGTTGTGTGCCCCTGGGGAAAATAACTTACTGGATGCAAAAAAGTAGTAAGACATTCTACAAGTTACAGCAACCATTTATAAACTATATGGAAAATCTACCAGCACATCAGATTGGTTAAGCTTGTAGTACTCGAACAGGGCTTGTAGGGCGTAGAACAATACTTTGTGTGGATCTGCCTGCAGAGACCATGAAAATGTGTTTAGAGAAGTTGCAGACCCAAATGGTCAATAAAACAAACATTATCATGACATAGTGTTATGATAATGTTATATTTAAGTCAATATAATAAATGTATATATTATCATTTCAGACCTTAGACAGCACCAGAAAGCCTCTAAAGGGGGTTGGATCTAGTAAACCTCAACAAAAAACTATTTATAGCCGCAATTAAATTTATGGTTCCCTGAATTGTCACCCAGGGTCAGTTTTAAGCCGTTCTGCCCTGGGCTGACAGCAGGCATGTAAAATACAGACCTTTGAAGTTTAACATTTCACTGTGGTTGTGAGTGTAACTGCTTTCATCCTCACCATGATATGAATCCACATCCACAATAATACTCCGATCACTATCTGATGTCTGTAGTTATCAGATTATTAATGATCGTGTAAACAGAATAATGTGATTTTTATCAGTTAACAGCATGCACCATGTCTTCGTACATGTACACGTTAATTGTTTTTGCACATGTACAGATGTAGAAGGATTAAATAAATCAGATTAAATTATAGATGATGGAAGTGACGGTTAAATATGAGTGGAGACAATAACAAGTTTGATTCTACCGTAACTATGTACATATGGACTCCGAAAGACATCCAATAATGGACTGAAACGTCTAAACCAGGTTTTTTCCATTATCACAAGTGCAGTTTCAGATCTGATTATTCCAATTATCTCATTACTCCTTATTATTGGATTTTTATAGTCATGTGAATGGGCTCAATGTACAGTATACACCTTTCTGGTGGATGGATGCAAACAGAAGTTTACAACAAGTCCATGAACAGTCATTGGACAATGAATTCAAACATTTTAAATGAATCCTTTAATCATTATGGACTATCAAATAATCCAATTTATGTTTTATTAGATGATTAAAGGAGCAGAAATTATAGGCTACCACTGTCACTATAATTCTAATATCTGAAAGAAGAAATATTCCTGAAAGCATTTGGTTTTTGTAATGTTTCAAAGGTCAAAAACTCAAACTTACACTTGAGCTTTAAATGCAAATATTCAGTTAGTAATTTTTTCAGCAGTTACTGGTTCTGCCTTTTTATGTAATATGATGAAATCAAAGATGCAATCCACTAAACTCTATTGTACTAAGACTGCACATGAATACCTGGGTCTTCATGAGCCTCGTAGCTTTTGCGGTCTGTGTTCTCCTTGTACCAGTCAAGGATGCGTCCGACAAACGGAGAGATGAGTGTCACATTGGCTTCTGCACAAGCCACTGCCTGAGCGAAGGAGAACAGCAGCGTCATGTTGCAGTGGACGCCATGTTTCTCCTCCAGTTCTCTGTTCAAACAAACACAAAAACTTGGATTAACATTGTAAATGAGTTCATGCTCCCGTTTCTTTTTCATCACCGTATGCAATGTTGGAGGTTCCTGTGGAAGTCACACTATGGATCAGTTCACGTTGACTCATTTCTCATGCTGTGGCTTCACATCAATGTAAATCTGGTGGTATGAACCTTAACAGGAGGAAACAAAGTCTGAAAAAATGGGCACCTCAAGAAGTATATTTTACAGGGGAAAATTTTTTTTTAAGAGACTTTTTTTTTGACCTAACTGACATTAACAATGCATTAAATAAGGAACACTAAAAGTAAGTAGGGTTTCTTTTTCCTCCGGAGCAACAAATCACAAATAATGATGATTTTCTTGATCACATTATAATCATTTCATTTATGGAATGCAAAAAAAAAAAAAAAAAAAAAAAAAAGATAATACAGGTAAAAAGTAAGTGTTGCTTTTGTTGCTCCTTAAAAGAAACACTTCTAGATGTAGTGTTTGGGTAAAGGCATGGCATCCAGTTTTGCACTTAAGCCACTGCAGTAGTCGTTCCTCAGAGGGCTGAGACTTTTAAAGGTCTAGTTGTGACTCTTCAAGTTATTAAATAACAATTTAACAACAATTTTAATTAAACAGCATAGTACTGCACAGTGAGGGCTGGGTCGTTTCGGTCCATGAGGACTGTCTTCAGGACAAAGATCAGACGAAACACGAGAGAGAGAAGTTGAAATATGCAGGAAGTAACTGATAAAAGAAAACTGGGAGATGATTTAATTAATATAGTTTACGACAGAAGTTAATTATTTTGGGGATTTTTAACAAGCTTCTCTAAAACTCTTCAGAGTACTTGTTGTGATCTCATTAAAAAAATCCTAAATGGTGTAGTTCACTAATTAGTCAGCTCAGACAGCACGTCTTTATCCACTGGATTTAACCTATTTATTCATTATTCTTGCTGTTTATTTATTGTTAGAGACATGTGAGATTAGCGTTGAAATAACTTCACACATTATGTAACTGAGTAGGAGGTGAGGTGGGTGGCGAGGTGCTAAGACTAAAAAAAAAGGGAAAAACAATATTCTTTTGTTTGTTTGTTTCTTTAAAGCTCTTCCAGCTCAAAATACGAGGGTGTGAATTTTGTCTCTGCATTTTGTCCGAGCGCAGGCTGGTGTTTGTTAAGTCACACATCCAGATTATTCCCAGTAGGTCTGAACAGGACAGCAGTTGCCATGGATAATTAAACAAATTTCTTCTGCAGGCTGCACTGAAAGTGAATTATGTGAAGGACTGCCAGCTGGTCAGACTTCATTTTTTTTTTTTTAATTCAGGAGCTATGTTGGTTATGAGTCTCTTTTCTGATCCATAGATTTAGTTATTGTGCTTCTGCTCATAAATAACCCTATGTTTATGCCTTATGCTGCTGTAAAGTGGAGTGAATAACACTCATCTTCTTTATGGGGATGCTGCCTTGTCAGCAACTTTTTTACTGTTTGCAGTTCCCACCTGCAACTGAGCCACTGCCTTAATTCATATCGTTATAAAAGAACCAAAACTAATTTTTTTTTAAGGTTTTAGCTTTCAGCAAATTCTCTGTATGGTCTTGAATATCACCACAAAAAGATAACATGCTTTTTATTTCACAGTAAGTGTGTTTTTATGTCATTATGTGTATCTGTTCAGTCCAGATTTTACCTGAAAATCTGACTTGTGTATTTATAAATTATGAAGAAAAGAAACTGCATGCATGTTTATTGTCTGTGAATTGCCCGTGTGGGTGTGAGTTTGTGTGTGTGTGCGTGTGTGTGTGTGTAGAGATAAAGCAGCTGTTGGCCTTGCCTCGCGTAGCCGGGTATCTCAGCTCCTTGGCCTCCCACTGTTCTTGTCACTTCTCATCATTCCATGAGCAGATGACTGCTAAACTCCTGTCTGGAGATCCAGAAACAGGTTTGTTTGAGCATGCTCAGTGTGGGGGTTTGGCAGCCTTAACATCTGAGTGTGGGAGGTGACGCAGTGCTGCTGCAGAGGTCAGCATGCACCCAGCAGCAGTTTTCATACTGAAGTTATTGAACAGACAACGCTTAAGAAAAATGGAAAATCTGGCGCACAGGCATGTATAAATGACAGAAGTAATGATATCACGCTGGATGTGATTTTTCCTCAAGTAAAGAATATGTAGGTAAATGTTTAATGAACTCCTGAGCTACAGTATAAGTCTGTTCCTTGTGAATGCGTCCTCTGCTTACAGAACTGGAAACCTTATGTTTCAGTGTAACATTTTATGCCTGAACAAGGTCCAAAGTAATTTTCTTTGCTTCTGTGAGTTTATTTTTTAATATCCTCCCCCATATCACCAAGGACACCAGTGTTTCAAATGCAACGGAGCTTAGCTCAGTTTAATTTTACTTTTACAAGAAACCGAGCTTTTCTTTTTTTATTTTTTTAATGGAGTCAGCAATATGTCGCTAGCTACAGACAACCACCAGAGCAAACAAGGACATGTACGCAAACTCAAATTTATTTGCTGTCAGAAGCGTGGTGGTATAATCACTTTTAGTTAATTTGCTGCATTGCTATCTGAAATGCTATGTAAATGCTTCTGCTTCGGGCTGTGTATTTTGAGATACATAACTTATACCATGTCAAAACACCAGGCATCCTTTAGACGTGATGGTGAAAGTAGGCCAGCGAGTGATCCAGGTTATTTCTGTTACTGGTGCTGTTATGTCTCCAAACAACCTCTAGGAGGCAAATGGAGCGGGTAGATGAATTACTGAGAAGGCTTGAGTTACTTTCAGGACTGACATTTGCAGCTACAAACAGCAAAAAACATTTCCAACACTAGGTTTATCATTTATAGGCTACGAAAGCCTCATTAATGCAATGTGTTAATTCTAAAAAATCTAGCAAATATGACACATTTATGAGTCAGCAAACTGGAAAGAAATTAAAGGTTTAGTTTCACCATTGTCTTCTCTAAATATAGGTCAAATAGATCCACTGTACTACTAATCGTCTGTTTATTCTTTTTGTCACTGCTACATAGCTATTTTTACTTTGCCACTCTGTGAGTAAAGTGCCTCTCTCGTGGGATATTAAGAGGATAGTGTGAACAACCACCTCAAGTCACGGACGCCATGGTCATCCTTTAGCAGTTTTATGGTGTGACATTAAGGACAGAGATAGGGCCGCTGTAAATATTATGGTGAATCTGTGGCTGTGAGGAGATAAATAGAATCAAAAAGCATTAAATATAGACAAGACAGAGGATGAAAGAGGAAAATAGACAGAGGAAGGTCTGCGTCATTCTCTCCCCGAGCATTTCCCCAGTTCAGTGGAGTGAGAAACCAAAAGCTCTGTCTCCACAAGTAAACTGCAGCCCGCCTTACATAACCTTTTTAAGCGTTTTATTTGTTGTGTGGCTGAAAAGAGTAAGGATTTACGAGTGATCACTTGCCTATAGATGAATTTGGAACACTCTTTGTTTCTGATTCAGCATCGCTCATTTGATAGGTGGCTTATTTCCACTGTGGTAAAATGTATTATTTAGGGTTGAGATTTACTCTGCTGCTTCAGCACTACATAATAATAATAATGATGATGATGATTATTGTAGATGTTCTTCCAGGGTATTCTCTGTTTCATGATTAACTCCTATAATCTACTGACAAACCATATCATATGGTGAATACGCATTAATGCACAATAATGAAATTTTAATTCATTATTGTTTTAGCAAAAATGTTTTTCTGGTGTTTTCGCAAAACAGAAAACAATAAAGAACAGCGACCTGACTATAGATATTTACAATATGTTGCAATATCTGTAAGTTTTCCTACCTTCAGTATTCATTATAATTGTACGACGTGAATTTTTGCTTATTTTGCATTTTACTCTAACTTTGTTTTTCGTCGAGTAGCATAGGGACATTCTTTAGATTAGCTACTTAGCCTATCTAACTACAATTTAAAAATGATGTTTATGGCATCTGTGCACGTTTACTTAGAGGATACTTAAAGTATATTCATGTACACTTTTCATTAAACTTGAATAAAACCTCTACCTCGTTGGTCTGAGAGTCTTTCTGAGGTTTAGATTGCTTTGGTAACTGGATGAACTGCCACACTGATAAAGAATAAGGCTAGGATATGCTGTTATATTAAGTGTTTAAGTTAAAGTTAATGACTTAAATTAAGGAGTTTGATTGGTAAAGATAAAGTGATGAGGAAGAATACAACAGTGGATACTTCAGATTTCTTGTAGAGGTTTGAGTTTCAAAATAAGATAAAGTCACCTGACACTTTATTAGGTACACCTGTATTAGGTTAAGTTTCTCATTAACATAAATATCTCATAGGCCTATCACATGGCAGCAATTCAATGCAATTGGCATTTTGGTGAGGTCAAAATGGTCTAATAAAGAACAAACTAAGTATTAGAATAAAGAAGAAATGTGCTTTAAGAGACTTTGAATGTGACATGTTGATTGATGCTGGACATGCTGGTCTGAGCATTTTAGAAATGACTGATCCACCAGGGTTTTTATGTGTAACTAACTCTACGTTTTAGCAAGACTGTCTGTTAAAAGAGAAAATATGCAGTGGGGGGCAGTTCTCTGGGCTTAAAGGTCAGGGAAGAGTGCAGAGTAAAATTGGCAGCCAATATTTAACACTTAAAGAATAAGTTTCAACACTGAGTCAGTGAACATATAGTCACCTGTCAAACCTGGAAGCAGATGGGATGGCAGCATATACACTCACTGGCCACTTTATTAGGTACATCTGATACTAGAAAAGTCTGCCTAACAAAGTGGCTACTGAGTATATAATATCACCATAAGAGTCGAGGGTAAAAACATAGCCATCATCACAGCAAATAGTGTCTTTTTGTTTTGTTTTGTTTTGGGTTTTTTTTGTTTTGTTGGGGGGGCTTTTTGTTACGATGATAATAACTCTTCGATTGCACTGGATGCCATCATAGTGTTTTCATAACCAGAATATCACATATAATTTGTGCAATTAGAACACCATTAATCGCTCTAAATCACCTACACATCATCCACTTTAAACAGACAGCATGTACCGTTACACATTAAAGTCTTTACTTGAGGTTTGTGATGTGCTGGGAATCAGTCAATCTTTTGCTTTGGGTCTTCTAAAGTGTTACCCCTAAAGGACTACAAATGGGGCACGGGCTAGAAAGTGAGCAAAAGGATTTCTACGGAAAAAAGCTGATCCAAATCCCTTAACATAGAAATCACTACAGCTGTTATTGTGGACGTAGGCAACTTTGTGCACATTTGAGGAAGGTGCTCATTTATTATGGTGTGTTACAATGCATTCTCAAATTGCAAAAAATGAAAACATCCATATATTTATTAACACGTGTTACTTATTCCAATTTTAAGTCTCTGCTATGTTTATAAAAGATGTGGTGAAGTATTTGGGTTTTTCACTTATTGTTTTTCTCTGAGATGGAAGCTTAAATCCATAAGTCTTTAAAGTTAAAATAATTTACTGACTCATGTAGGTGTATGCTTTAATAAAAAGGCAAAAGAAAGAGCATGAGCTAAGAGTGAGAAAGCACAAATGCAAGACAGGAGGAGGGAGTGTAGAGGAGGGAGGGCGGGTACGGTGGTGGGCTGCTGGCGCTCTCTGCAGTACGGATCTGCTGAGAGCTCCTCCACAGACCACAGCCACAGGGCTCCCACTGCAGATCAGAGGAAAACCTCACACAGAAATATAGACCAGAAGAGGAGCTGCCTCCTCACAGGAGACTATAAGGCAGACAACAAGACAAGAAAGAGAAAAAGTGATCGAGAAGATTAAAAGGAGGAGGTGAGAGGAATAAAATTAGGTTCTGTGCTTTTTTTTTTTTTTTTTGCTTTTTTATTTGGATGAACGGAACCTCTACTGTGCAACGCTTTTCAAATTCTGGAGTTCATTGAATAATTTATCTTCTGCCTCATTTTGGTCCCGGGAAGACAACTTTGCTATTTAAAAGTTTCTTACACAGGTTTGCATCCTCCTTTTCCTTCTTCTTCTTCATCTTGTCTCCTGGCTCTTGCTCTACCATTTCACTCCCTGCAACTAAACTTCACTCAAGTGTGTGTATATGTGTTTCTTTGGATGTGTAAGCTTTTATTGTGTCTCACTGGGTGAAATGTACCTGAGGCAACTAATAGCTGAATTAACAGGTATTCAGATGTAACTGCACTGAACATTATTTGTGTGTTTGAACATAATGTATATTAATTTGTTTTAAACTGTAATATTAATATATATGTATCACATGTATCTTATCATATCTTTTTTTTTCTTTCATAATGATTCCCTTTAAGGCTCTCAAGAAGTCAGATCATAGATGCAACTGAAACGGATTCTCCTTTTCAACAAACAAGTACCTGCACTAAAGCATCGTCTTCTAAACGGCACGCCTTCACTGTGGAAAGGCCTGGAAGATTAAAACCTTTTTTAATCTTGTCGGACATTGAAGGATACAACATCTGTCCTGGTGAAGTCCTAACCCCCCATCTGCCCCTGCCTCCATCTCAGAATGGCTGGCTGTACCAGCCGCTGCAGACAGGGGGTGCTCAAATTAATCCAGTCCCTACAGAGGTTGGTCTCAGGAACCCTCACGAAAGGTAATGTGGATATCTCTTTAATTCCAAGACTTTCAGATACCTGGCTGATTTTATTTCCATGCACTTGGTGATTTACATACTACACTATTTTGCATAAAGTTGGAATAAGTTTGTTTACAGACATCATTCCTCTTTGTATTCCTATTTATACACATCAGTAATCACCTTTAACCACATACTGAGTCCTAGTTACATGCTATCAATCAAGAATAAATCACATTGTCACAATCATTTCATGAGATGAGATAAAAAAAAGGTATTTTATTCCAACCTTTTGGAGTATTTGGAGAATATAAAGTATTTATTTATTTAACCAGATAAGTTATTTGTGAACTAATTCTCATTTTCAATAACGACCTGGACATATAGAGACGAACGACCAATCACTCTCACATTCAGACCTATGGGTAATTTAGATTAACCAATTAACCCTTGGATGGTGGGAGGAAGCCGGAGTACCCAGAAAGGACCCATGCAAACACAGGGAGAACATGTAAACTCCACACAGACAGGCTCCTGGTGTTGGAATCCAACTCAGGACCTTCTTGCTGTGAGGTGACAGCGTTAACCGCTGCGTCACCATGCCGCCTAGTA
>JAPQRQ010000007.1:12585889-12599155 GCA_037367365.1 Apogon talboti | reverse complement strand
GTGGTGGCGGCAGTGGCAGAGGCTGACACAATAACAGTAAAAATGGGTTAAATAATTAAATATTCATATGTGGCTATGGGGGGGGTTGGGCCAAACACACACAGCCCAAGGAATGGAGGACACCATCACCATCTTGCTGTATTATTGTATTTTCTATCAATTTTGATATTAAAAACATGTGTCCTCTTCTACCACCTGTTTTACAACAGAAAATGGACAAAAATAAAGATGGTGTGGTGACTTTGGAGGAATTTATTGTCGCCTGTCAAGAGGTATGTATTACTGTATCTAATGGAAGTAAATTATATTGTACACGACCATATTCTGCCAGTCAGTATAATCTGAACTCAAAGATCCATTCACTAACATTCAAAGCAGTGAACCACATCTAATGGCCCAGCAATAGACACACCACAACACATACAGTATGTGATGGCACTTGACTCTAGTTTTAATATAGTATCTGAAGTCCTGCGCAAGAACAAAAGGCTAGCAAGCAATTAATCAGCTATTATCACACTAAAAAATAATGTTCAGTGATTCACATAAACTTTAACACACCTTTGTCTGTTTTACTCGGAGATTTGGTGAGGTTAGATTCACATAAATGTCTAAGATCACTGAACTCAATCTAGTACTAGAAATAAAAATAAATAAATAAATACTTAAACTGAGGTGTTGAATGTAAGTTTTAATATATAGTACATTTCATACACAATTCAATGTGTTTTTTATAAATAAAGGGAACATGGAGAGTAAAATAGAAATGTGTTTTTATAATAAAAGATCAAAGAAATAAAGAGAGAATACATAAAACAGTAATAGAAATGCATAATTTAAAAACACAACTTTATAAAATCTGTATTAAAAAGATTAAAAGAATGTACAGTCCTCCAGACTTACATAGCAGTAATAATTAATGAAGATTTACAGTGCCATAAGAAAAGAATGTAAGTTGTAGAACTCCTTCACAGGCACGCGATTGTGTACATTTTGGGCAAATCTAAGCTCTACCAGCAATTTCCTTTAAAAAAAATGGATATAGCAATGTTTAAAGATGAGAAAACAATCAAGGCATATAGAGAGTAGTAGATTTCTATGTAATATATTATATAATTTACAACATAAGGCAAATCTGTTACAAATGAATATGTCTCGTATCATTCATGATGCCTTTTTCTCGCTGCAGGATGAAACCATGATGAGGTCCATGCAGCTGTTTGAAAATGTCATGTAGAACAAGATGAGGATGATGGGGAGAGTATTAGAGCTGAAAATAAGAGGGCTTGAAGTGTGTGTTTGAGTGCATATGTGCAATACATCCGGCCTCTCCTGCTGTTCCGACGTTATCCAGCATCGGTCTGGATTCAACCAGAACGCCCACAGTGACTGGAATGAAGAGACTACACTGAGAGAATGACTGATTCCTATTTTAAAACCTCAGATTATGCTTTTAGCAGTCATTTGGAGTGACTTATGTGACTGACGTGGACATGAACGCATCACTCTCTGTCCTTTCTTGAAGGTTTGCCTGATAAAGATGTTCCTACATTACAAGGCTGCTTCTGACCAGCGAAGAGCTACTGTTCAACCAGCAGATCTATTTATTTTTTGCCGGGAGATGTTATTATTATTGCCAGAATTAAACTGCATGCTTTTTGCAAGAGCTTTTAATTTTTTCTCAAACCATTTCGTTAGATATATCAGAGGAATTTGGCCATAAGGGTGTTGCATATTTCATGCATCTAGTGGTTGACAAATATGCCATGTGTTATTTTGATCCCTGTGTTTCTGTGTGGGCCTGGCTGTCGCTTGCTTGCTGAATTGACCTGAAGCTTGCTGTTAGAGTCTGTCTGATGATTGTATTTGGAAAGTCAAACCAATCAGAAACATTTCATAGGTCTTATATTGTACATTTGTGTGTGGATATGGTCTGTCTTTCTGTCTATGTGGAAGCATCATTTTTAGTATGAATAAAGAGGAAACTGAATCTGTTGTTTATATTTTCACCTGCAGCTTAGCTTCTTGTGGTTAAATCGGTGTGATGGCAAAACTTAAACACGTATTGGTAAAGAAAAATAATAATAAATGTGCAGAAAAGTTCAATTTCATGAAGTGCCACACATAGTTGACAAATTAATTAGAAAGAGTCTTGTTGCAGTGAATCTAAAATCTGTATTTGCACAGGTGAAAAGTGGAGTTAGCAATCGTGAGAATAGACATTTGTAATAAAGGTGCATTGATTTCTTTTGTTGGCATGTAACCGCAAGGAACATTCAGGTAGTAATTGCCAGGAAACACACATTGTGATGACTCCGGGTGTGATAATAAGAAATATTGCTGAATGTAAGCTTTGGAATGTGTTATTTTGATGCCACTGAGGACAGCTCCATGTGTATTTGTGAACACTTGGCACTGCCTCCTTTATCCAAACCTAATCTGTGACGTCACTCTGATGAACAGATATAGGACAAAATAAGGGTGACTCATGCAGTTTCCCATTTTCATTCCATGTTCCAGGGTGTGTCTTAAAGCACCACCATAATAGAAACCTCAAAAGGAAGCAGAAGTCCATGCACTGAAATATTTATCACTTTTCTTTTGACTGTATTTTTTTTACTTGATGGTTTTTTTTTTTCAGTGGACCTGCTCTTTGCTGTGTAGTACATCAGCGTGACATTACAGCCTGGGTTCTTCTGTCTTGAATATTTTGGTTTTGGATCAGAGTTGTTTAATGTCACAAACAGAAAATTAAACATATTTTAAGCCATGAAATAAATATTCAGATTCTTAAAACGACTGGATCTTTACTTTATTTCCACCTCTGCCCCTACCACACACAAACAGGAGACGAATGGAAAGATGAAAGAGGAATATCTGAGGGAAAAACAGGTGCAGATGCGTCACGGTAAATAATATGAATCATACTGGGTGTCATGGTGCACTGCTTTTCTTGTTATTTTAGACCACATTTGAATTCAGAAAAAAAAATAAAAAGAAGAAGCTAATACGCTGAGCATAATAACACAAGACTTACAGTTTGAGATTAAATGAAGCACCAAAATGCAAAATGGTTAATCATCAATAGGCTCTAATTTACTGTTTGCTGTATTTTCTGGTTTCATAATCACTCTGTGGTCTATTTCAGGTTTTGATCTTTCTTTAGGTGGTATAAGGACAGTGCTGTATAGCTATCATCCATCATATCCTTAAAATAAAAACATCAGGACTAAAAAAAATGTGTTGAAGGGGAAAATATTGGAAAATACAGGCTATGAGATGTCTCTGTATAGGCTTCATTAACCATTTTTTTCTGTCAACACTGCATCTTTTTTAATTCTGACAGATCTGACTGTGACTGGAATGCATCAGATCTGTATTATATTTACATACTGTCTGAGCGTCACATGACTGCATCTCCTACTTCATTTGCATAACATGAACAGTCAGTGGGAGCTTCTGGACAGTGACTGCAAAAACACTTTGTCTGAAGAAAAACATGTGATCTTGACTAAATCAGGAATGCTGACCTTAAACCTGAAACAAAAATTCCTCCATCGGGTTTAGATTTTGAGCCACGTGAACATGCAAAAAAAGACTAATTTCCAATCTTGCAATAATAGTTTTTATTTTGTGTTCAAAATATAAGGATAATATGTGCTAAATTGGTCAAATATACTTATACATATCAGATTTTTTTGCCCATATGTGACCTGCATCCGATCTGTTAAAGACAGTTTGAACAGCACAAATCCAATTTTTTCAAATCCGACCCAGGCCACTTTCATATGTGGTCCTAAATCCGATACGTAGCTGATATTTTGCAGTGCGACTTCAGTCTGAACGTTCAGGTCACATTTATCCAACTTTTATTTCATTGAAATGTGACAAATGTCACAATTCTGCATCCCATGAGGAGGAATGGTGGAAAAAACATATTTACTTCGATAAACACAGTGTATGTGCCTGTGTGGTCACGTATTACATCAGGTCGTCTATTGTGCATGCGGGTCACTTCAGGGCAGAGCTGGACTGGGACAAAAATTCAGCCCTGGACTTTTTGGTTCAGACTGGCCCACCACAACCCGCATGCAGGTGCTGTAGGACTTGTCCCATTAATGTTCACTCATTTGTTGCCCCATGGGGAACCACAGGTTCTAGATGTGGTATATAAATTGGTGTAATAAGCTTAGCTCTGATAAAGTTCATTCCTTTACTTTCTCGGTCAATTCCACTGGCAGGTTCAGTTGAATACCCTCAGCTGGCATGTCTGTTTCTGCACATGAAATTTGACACCATGGCAATGTGGCTCTATTGTTTATCTGTTGCTAGGTAACCCACTTCAATTCTATGATTCTGTGATTCTATGATTCTGTGCATTTGTACGGCTATTGTATTCCAAAATCTCCCAAAATCACTCACACTGGTATATGACTGTGTGTGAATGTTTGGTGGTGGTCAGAGGGGCCGTTTGGCGCGAACTGGCAGCCACACTTCCATCAACCTGCCCCAGGGTAGCTGTGGCTACTAAACAGAATTTACCACCACCAGAGTGAGAATGTGAGAGCGAATGAAGGATGGATCAATAATGTAAACCGCTTTCGGTGTCTTGAAAAGCGCCATAGAAATCTAACCAATTATTATTCTTATTATTCTTATTCTTCTTATTATTATTAAAATATGGGTCCTACCAACTTCCCGTCTTCGCTAGTCTCTTCCTTGACCAAAAATACATAAGTATGCCAAACTACAGCAGTCAGCTCCTTTCGGATTCTGTGTGATGCCCGAGACACACAAACAGGGTCCTCTTCCCTTTTATGATATACACACACACACACACACAAGCGCTTAATACCACCACTTTTACTGAACAATATCCCTTTGTATTCTAAGCCTTCAATAAAATAACTCTTTGGCTAGTTAGCTAAAGTATGGAAAACAACAGTATAATGATTTTAAAAACAGACAGTTTGAAACTGTATAGGCTATAAAGCATGACATAAAAGGAAAAACTTGCACACACACTGAACTTGAAAGCTTTAGGCTAATTTGTGTTCTGCATCATGAGTAATTTATGCAGATATTTTATTGTAACAGTAGTTAATCAGTAATTAATTTCTTTTTGTTGGTAAGATTGTAGAAGGTGACATGATACCACTATCTCTCTGATGACTTTCTAATACTTGTTTCATAAAGGTGATTGGATGAGGGGGTGGGACTCCTGGGCCGCTGTAGCCTCTTTCATAGGGCCACTGGGCCAGGTCACCTCGATGCTGAGCCTGCAGCTCTGTGGTCCGGTGCTAATCAAAGTCAAGGATTGACCATACAGATGAAAGACAAACCACTGGGCCAATTTCATGTCTATGTACCTGGGCCAGGAGGGTTACCGTAGTTACAAAAGAAAACAAAACAACTGCCATCCATTCGGCCCCATTATTGATTGGCCCACCGGGAAAACGGCCGGTACTCCATATAGCCAGTCCAGCCCTGCTTCAGGGTCACATTCAGTTCATACTCAAAACTGATAAAAATTGCATTTAATGTATAATAGGAACAAGCACACACACAAAAAATGGGATTTCCCCAAAAAATCTCAATTGTGCATTAAGACCTGTTGTCCGAACATAGCCTAAGATTTGTTTGGGTGCCAACTCATGTGGGACTGGGGGGAATGAGCTGTCAGACAAATATGCAAAGCAAGCTCTTAGAATGGAAACTATATCAGTCCATAGTTAAGTTGGCAAAGCAGAAGCTAAATCAATAATTAGGAAAGAAATTATGAAGATGTGGTAAGATCAGTGGAACAAAGAAAACAATGGAAGAGAACTTTACTTTGTCAACCCATACGTTGGTTTGTGGCGCCGGGTTGGCAGGTGTAGAAGAGAGGAGACAATACTTACAAGGCTCAGATTAGGACACACTGAGTTATACCAGGACACTGTTCTTAACAGGTAAACACGGGACAGAAAAATTTGACGGCTGTAATGTTCTTGAAACTGTAGAGCACGTTCTTATGAATTGCACAAAGTATAACAGGGAAATAATCAATGCAAAGAGGAAAATAGAGGACATGGGAGAGTCATTCAGTTTAGAAGATATTCTAAGTCATCAGAACATAGAGTTATTAAGTATCTTTTTGAGTTTTTAAAAGCTACCAAGCTTAGTAATAGAGTTTTTTTTCTTTCCCTACAATGCAATGTCATTTGTGTTATTGCCTGGAAACCATAGTGATCATTCACATGGTAGCTTTTAAAAACTCAAAAAGATACTGAATAATAACTACTTAATTTTATTGTAAGGAAAGAAAACAAAATTTTATTACTAAGCTTGGTAGCTTTTAAAAACTCAAAAAGATACTTTATAATAGTTTTTAAAAGCTTAATAATAGTTTTTAAAAGCTTAATAATTGTTTTTAAAAGCTACCAAACTTAGTAATAGAATTTTTTTTTCTTTCCCTACAATACAATGTCATTTGTGTTATTGCCTGGAAACCATAGTGATCATTCACATGGTAGCTTTTAAAAACTCAAAAATATATTTAATGATAACTACTAAATTGTATTGTAAGGAAAGAAAAAAAATCTATTACTAAGCTTGGTAGCTTTTAAAAACTCAAAAAGATACTTAACAATAGTTTTTAAAAGCTTAATGATAGTTTTTAAAAGCTACCAAGCTTAGTAATAGAATTTTTTTTCTTTCCTTACAACACAATGTCATTGTGTTATTGCCTGGAAACCATAGTGATCATTCACATCCGGAGGGTGGCGGTAATGCACAAATAGAGTTTGCAACCGCCGTTAAACAACAACGGAGAAGGAGTAGGAAAAAGAAGAAGAAGAAGAAAAAGAAGAAGAAGAAGAAGAGGCGGAGAGCCACGTTAGTTAGTGGATCCTGCTAGTACTAATAGTTGGTTATTCATCTACTGCAGTCCAACGAGAGGCTGTCATCGTTTTAATCTAAAAAAAAAAAATGAACGGTTTAGAGGAAGGACCAATGGCGCCACAGACCTTTCTTTACGGTGAGATAACTTTAGTATTTCGGATGTAAACTAGAATCGACATGTTTGACTTTTCGCACCGCAGCAGATATCAGAACCAGACATGCTTTAAGTTAGCGACACATTGGTTTCACTAAGGCAGAATAATACTTATTGTATCTGAAGTATTTAAAGCGTATGACTATGTATTATTTGTCTGTGGTGACATTGTTCAGAGTCGGGTTCAATTTGACCAGCACGTGTTTTCGTATCAATATGGCGGCGCCCATATTTTATTAACATGGCTAGTATTTACGCACTTTATCGACGGGGGGGATAAGAAATTCCTCTGTAGCTTAATGTACTCTGGAGTGGTAGGAACGGCCCTGTTAAAGCTGAACTTCGCCGTACATTTGTATTTTAGTTTAATGCTAGGTCGCTAACACAACGTGGGTTCAGTCAGACACGCGGACACAAGTTGATGCTAGCTGATTTTCCTCCTCGTTTTCAGACTTATTCCTATCCGCTTACTATCACCTCCGTTCCATATATTTCTGGCGGCAGTACTGAGAAATATTAAATCAGCATTTATGTACTCAGCTTATTTTAGGACATATCACTCAGTCAAACCTTACATCTCATGCGTACAAATGAACCTGAGGTGACCCTGTAATATATAGGGCAATGTGGAAAAAAAACCGTCAAATCCCTCTTGGACTTATCTATCATTGAATCCAGTTGGAGTTTATAATTTTTTATGTGTTATTGTAAGAGAAGTCAAGAACCCTTTTTGAAATTTAACACAGAACATAAAGATATTTATTATATTTAGATTAATTGAACATGTATGCCAATTTATTATCCCAAATTTACCCGAGACAGTGAATATACAAAGTGTTCCCTAGAACACTGACGAATATTAAGATCTATATGAGAAATATCATGTGGTCAGAGCTGAAAAACTCCTATACATTTCCATTATTCTAGATCTGTCTAATTAAAACTCATGAGTTCAAAGTTAAACTCCGTTACTAGTGACTAAAGTTGTGCAAGTACATCACATACTAAAAGTTCATCATTTGTCTTAATAGGATTTTTTTTTCTTTCATTCTGCCTCTTTATAATGTGCCAGAACCATGTGGAAGTTTTTCCATGAGTAGTCTCTGGAGCTCCCTCTTGTGTGCAGGCAACAAACGACATTTTACCCTAAATTATCACAGGGCAGATGGCATGTGTTCATAGGGGGCTTTCCCATAATGTCACCTGCAGTGGAAACACTTTCAATGTCAGTGAAAACTGTACAACTTTGTGTTTATCCTGTTTAAATACACTGTTTTCTATCTGATCATTATTTTAATGCTGTGTTATCAGGTTGTGTGCTGGAATCTGGCAAGGAGGTGGTGTTCAATCCTGAGGATGATGACTTTGAACATCAGCTAGACATAAGGATGGTGAGTACTACAGGGTACAAAGTCTGTAGAGTTTTATAGATTCAGCTTAGCATCTCTGTGCTTGGTTAGTTTCTTTGAGGGCCTGCATCCGTATAGGTTTTTTTGTTTGTTTTTGTGCCAGTGTTGAGAAAATAAAAACTATGCATAGCAACTGTTCAGAAAGATAATCATGAAATATTAAATCAAAGTTCAGATATGAAAATGCATGCATTGTTTTTTCCAGCACTCCAAAAATGCTTCAAGTCAAAATTCCTCAGTGCACTGTTGCTTTTCTGCCAGAGAGAAAAAAACAATGTAGGCCTTAAAATGTTACTGTGTGTGTGTTAGTATTGTGTTGCGGTGGAAAATATCTAGCCATCAGAGTTCCCTGTATTATATCTGGGTACAGTGAGCTGTAGTAGGCTACATATTTGTCTAAAACTAGTGTTATTTCTTAACCGTGTCAGAGCATAGTTAACTTAATCACCCTAAATATCACTTAGCATGATTGTAGGCTTGATGGTCAGCCGCTGTACTTATTTCATGTCTTTTTTTTTTTCCCAGGCCTGCGTGGACCCCAGCACCAAAGATGAAATGCACACGGTGGAAGTGGAAGGACAGGACATGGAGGGTCAGAAAATCAAAGCAGCCTTGGTTTCACTAAAGCCCTCCACTCTGCCTAGTGTGAGTAAACATTTTTTTTTTTTTTTTTTGTCCGTGTTCTTTATTCCACTTTTCAGTGTGATTGATTATAAACAGCAGCATCCAGTTAACACCAAGAACAAAGAGTCTAATCTGTGCTTTATTTTGCAGGTATGTCTTGGTGGTTTTACAATCACACCTCCAGCAGTTTTCCGTCTGAAGGCAGGCGCTGGTCCAATTCATATCAGTGGTCAACACCTCGTCAGTGAGTATTTGGGAAAAGAGAATGCATCAGTATCTGTAATGAGCAGGAAAATGCTCCTTGAATCTTAGGAGATGCAGAGGAAGACACCAAATTAAGTTAATATATTTAGTTGGATTATGGCATAAGTTATTTAGTCACGTCCTTCTAATATTGTTAAACTTCTTTAAAGTGATGGAAGCTGATCAAGAATTTGATGAAGATGACGACGATGTGGAAGGAGAGGAGGAGGAAGAGGAAGAAGTAAAAACTTCAAAGAAAAGACCTGCTTCCTCTCCTGCCGTCAAATCGCAGGTTCGTTTTACTCAATGTGTTAAAATAGTTTCGTAATTATTTAGAATCCAGATGACCATGATTTACTTTGGACGTCTTTGCAGAAAAAGATGAAAATGGACAAGGGGGACGAAGAGGAGGAGGGTGATGACGATGAAGATGAGGAGGATGACGACGATGAGGACATGTGAGTGTCAGCACCTTCTCTAACCATCAACACCTTTAACTGTTTATCAAACAGAAATATTTTTTATTCTGCTCAAAGATGATTTCATATGTATCACAGTAGTTAACTTCACTGTTTTACTGCCTTCAGTTAGTAACTTCAGATGGAACTGGTACATGTCTTGTCTTGTCAGTAAAGTTGTTTGGAAATGGCTGTTGGCGAGATGGCAAACTCCTGTCTTTAAAATGAAAAGCATAATTTATCAGATTTAAACACTTAAACTATTTAGCAGCAGATTTCTTCTAGAACAGTGTTTCAGCTCTCAGTGAACCTCAGTCATTTTAACAGCTCATCTATTCCCAGTGTAAAATATAGATACAGACTTGGCTTTCTCTCCATACTATGTGTTCTTTTCTGTAAGGAGTGCCACTGGAAAACACAGCACCAGTTGAGCCAGTAGTAGATAGAACCATGATTTTTGACAAGTGACAACAAAGAAGCAAGGCAAAAGACCAATGCCATTTAGAAAGCTGCTTCTGCCTCTTAACGTGTACATCAGTGTAACCTCCTCCATCATGTATGTTACTGTTGTAGCGATTTGAGATACTTACTCAAAGCACTCCTGGTCGCCCTCTAGTGGATGTATTACTTAATATGCATGTCAGTCTAAATGAATGAAGCATGCTTTGATTTTCTTCTCTGCTGTATTGAAAACCTACCAACTGTGACCCCAGCACTGATAACTGAACAGTGAATTTTGTATAACCTCAATAGACACATTTTCAGTCACTCAAAAATCATAGTAAACAGAGGGCTATTTGAGGTTGGGTATTGAGGTTGAAGTTAAAATGCAAGACTGGCAGGGACGTGCACAGGATTGTAGAGGGACAGGGGATCAAAGTCAGAATTGTGTGCACCAATTTTTTTTTCAGGCCTAAATAACACAATATGTGGCTTAATGTGAAATTAATAAAGTAGCCATAGATAGCCAACAACATAGCTGTGTATCTGTATATGTATCTGTAGTGATATGCAATTGCTGTTTCGTTTGTGTGTATAAATCATTGTCAAAATTTATCATAATACTGAGTTTTGGAAGATGTGAAATTTAGCTGTACTTCTAAAAAGCTATAAAACATTGGCTTATTATCATGCTATTTACTGTTGAAAATAAAGATTGTAACACATGAACATTGAACAGTGAAACATGAAAATAAATGCTAGAAAAACAGTTACTCTGTAGAGCATGCCTACAGGACCTCTATCTCTATTGTGAAAGTGTTTTCTCATTGGTAGTTTGTGTATTGAGGCAACCACGTCTTTGTTTGCATGTCCAAAATAAACTAAGCAGGTACCCACTAGGGAAGAACGGCTCTGCTCAAGAACCTTTAGATATTAATAGATCTGTTTTCTTCTTATCTGATTTTATTTTATGCTCAATGATTCCCCCCCATATTTTCTATTAGGGAAGATGATGATGATGAGGAAGATGAGGAAGAGAGTGAAGAGGAAGAAACACCTGTTAAGGTGAGCATGTGTTTCATATAAGTTAGACTGTTCCTGCTACCTGAGCTTGCAGTCTTTCTAACAGTTGCGTGTTTGCCACAGGCAAAGGCTGTGCCATCGAAACCAAAAGTTGCTGCTCAGAATGGAAAGAGTCCTAAACCTACCACTTCAGCCAAAAAGGAGGTAACGAGGACTTTAAACACTCAATCTGTCTTCAGTTATGTTATTTCTTTATGCCCTTGTGTGTAAGGTTCTCTCTTAATGACCAAAAAATGGTGTTAATTACAGGAAAAAACTCCAAAAGGCAAGGGTGAGAAATCACCTAAAACCCCAACCACTCCCAAAGAGCCTCTAACCCTTCCTGAAATTAAAGAAAAGATGATGGAAGCCATGAAGAAGGTTGGTGGTCTGGAGTGTTCTTGAGCCAGATATACCAATGTGATAAAACACATTTAAAGCAAACAAACAATGTGCATGTTCTTTTTTTTTTAGGGAATAACGTTACCCAAACTTCAGCCCAAGTTTGAGAACTTTGTGAAGAACAGTTACAAGGTTGCAGATGGCAAGGTAAAGAACATGAGTTTCTCAGGTTGATACAGTATTTCATTGTTTTTAGTGGTGTCACCTTTGATAAGTTGGCTTTCACTTTGTAAGTTTCTTTGTTTTTTGCAAGTGTAAAAAAACAAAACTGTGGCTGTATTCAAACATTCTGATACATGGGTCCCCTGATACAGTACCTAACTCATCCAAAACATTTCTAAGAAGCCTTACCTCTGATATCCACTGGATCAGTCTGTGTGTTATTATGGCTGTTTTCACCAGTTATCTCAAAACCAGCATTAACCTACAAAATGTTTGAAAACACTCAACTATTTCCTACTATAGTCAAGTTTCAGACTATTGAGACGTCGTTTTTTAGCGTCATATTGCTGCTAATTTGGTTCTGTTCTCTTGCAGATCATTACTGAACTGTGGAAGTGGAAACAATCAATGAAGGAGGCAAAATAGCCATCAGGATAGTTTTATTCCTTTTTATGGTTTTTGTTTATACCCTTACCGCCTGTCCAACCCTCTGAACCCAAACTCGGTGCCTCACACTTGTCATAAATTCGTTCTGTGTCCGACATCATCTCCACCTGCCTGTTACAACTACAGAGTTGGCGATGTGGACTGTGATGGTGTTTTTTCCACCTCTGATCACCCCTTTAAAAAGGCAGGTTACTATTTGCATCTTTGTAAATGTGTAAATAAAAATTCTTGCTAGATTGTTGACACGTAGTGTGGGGAATACCTTCAGGTCTGTTTTTTTTTTTTTATTTTAATATATACAGTTAAGGTTGAATTGGCCTCATGCAGTTACACTAAAAATGTACAGACCGGATAATTACAGTATGTTAGACTAGTAGCAATGCATTTTGTTCCATTTACAACAGCCTGTAAAAATATCTGCAGTCATAACACCCCACCCTTTAATGTGTCGCCAACAATAATAGTTTTCATCATTATAGAAGAATGTTCAGCACTTTTGGAAACTGCTACTTCAGTTCTTTTGAATGTGTATGCCAGTGTTAGATTCCAGGTAAAGATCCATGACATTCATCTCTGCCCTTATTAAAATGTTTCCTGTACCTTTTAACACTTACCGTCCAGAAATTAAATGAAGCAGAGTTGCATCATCTGTAAAGGACTCTGTCAGATGTGAAGTGCCCTCTACATTTCAGCTGTACTGACCAAAGTGGAGATTGAATGATCTGCTTCACTGACCTAAATACAAGTATTGAACCTGTGTGACTGAATGCATGAAGGAATTGGGGTTATCCAATGAGCATTTTCTTTACAAACTGCTAAAGAAATCTTCTGCATTGTAACACCCTTTTGGAAATGGCAGTCACTAAGTTTTACAAAGCTACATTTTATGCTTATAACACATTTTGTCATGTAGAGTTTATGCATGAGGCCTTAATGGAGACCATTCCATGTTCTGAAAACCCAAGTGCAAGTTTGTATGATT
>JAPQRQ010000007.1:12546645-12556832 GCA_037367365.1 Apogon talboti | reverse complement strand
CACTACTGACCAGAAGGGGCATTACTTCGGCTCTCTACTTGCATTATATTTTAATATGACCCATAGGTACAGTATGGAAAAAATTATACTGGATTTTTTTTTTTTTCATTTTTTACTCAATGAACAAAAGCACACATCGAAACCTGGTACTGTGGAGATTCAGTTGAAATGATCAATCTAACCCAGAATTTATAGTAGATGCATGTGAAAAACAAGTCAGGAAAGCTGCAGTTTGTTAGCAAGTTAGCAAGAAGTCCAGAAGTGAATTTCCAGAATTGGTCGTCAAATTCCACAACTTGACAAAAGCAACAACTCCCAGCAAAGCTAACAGGTGGAATGAAACTGTTCCTGAAACTTTACTGGCTCGTTGCAAATGGATGCAGTATGTTTTACCTCCTATTATTTTTAAAAATAAAAATAAAGGGGAGACATAAAAAACATCTACACACATTTAAGAAAAACAGAAGACAGAACATCAGTTCTATACAAGCACTCACAGAATGAACTGCTTTCATCCCTTGTGCTGTCCATGGTGCCATCAGGCTGCATCTGCAGGTAGTATCCATGTTGGCTGTACAACCGGGTAACAATACCTTTTAGCTGAGGCTCTGAAAGACAAAACAACAGCATATTATTAATGGTGTTTCAGGCTCAAATAAGGAATGACAGGGATATACTTTTTTCAGGGAAACTGAATGAACAAAAAGTTTAAGATAGTGTGAACATTTTTTAAATCACCTTTGATCGAACACTAAAAAATCTTACTTTTCCTCACTTTTTAGTTTGTTATGCTAGTGAACTGTAGTGAATAAAGATGATCTAACCTAGTATAAAATACATAACTATCAGTGTTGATACGAATGGAAAAAATCTTGCAGAGCAGATGATTGATCTGGATGTAATGTGATAAATTAAGCATCTATTTAATACACATTTTGTAGAAACTTTAATAAAGATTACTATGGGAATCCAGTGGCACTGATTTTAATTATCTTAACTGTCATTTTAAGTATTGCAAGTTTAACATGAAAATATCATATTATCACTGGTATTTTTTTTTTTTAGCAAAGTCCAGATCATCAGAGGTTGGAGTCAAGTGATAAAGTTAGTGTGTCTCCAGCTAAACATGAGATATATGATCAAGAGGGCAGGGTAGTAGAGGAAAAGATGGAGGGTGAATAAAGTGGTTGAATGTTTCATGAGCAGAGTCCCTGCAGCGTCCTTTGCGTTCATTTAAGAAACAGACAGAATCTTTGCAGCAGCACTCAGACGTCACCAGTGCCCCCATCAATGACATGAAGCACTCTCTGTGTTGTAAAGATCTAAGTTGTCTCCTGAGCTCAGGACCGCAACCTCGTGGCCGGGGTACTCTGACAGCGAGGGGAACCCCGCTGGTCCCTTGATTCAGCTCAAAGCTCAGTCACTTTCCCTTTAGAAAATAGTGTGATCAGACCTTGTGGACTGACCACTCATTTCTCATGCAGCTTTAATGGGGGAGATGAAACATGGATGAGGAGCGGTTTATGACAGACCCCCTGGAGGATGGGTGGTCATCTGGGAGTTCCCCCGCGTTAAACTCCGCCCTTGCCCTCTCATTCACTCCCCCAGGAGGCACCTAGGGCACTGCGCAATCTGCCCGTCTTCTTCAGCCTAGCATAGAGAGGATGCAGGGATGAGATCTGTAGAACTATTTCCCACAGGTACTGTTCCTGAGTAGAAACATAAAACTGTGACCTACTCCCATTGTAACATGCATGTATCTGCAACACTTCCCCCATTCTCTCCCCTTCAAAGCTGGTTACCAAAACACCTCTGAATCTTTCTTTTTCTTTCTCCCCTTTCTCCATTCCATATCCTTTTGAGTTATGTACGCTTTCATCCCATCTAATAACATCATACATCATCCAATCAGAGCAGGGAAGCCGTTCATTACATGTCCCCAGATGCAAAAGCGAGAGATGAGAGGGAGAGAAAGGGAAATGGGAGGATCAGGGAGGAGAGCAGTAAGCACGGGGACAGTGAGGGAACATAGCCAATAAGATGACACTGTCGTTTCATTAAGAATGACGGCTGTATGTGCTCAAGAAAAAGCACATTCAGAGATTCAATAGACTACTCATGCAATACAGAAACACTCAAAATTTCCATGTCAAATGTCAGGAAGATTAAAACTAATGTTTCACTTAGTGGAACTGGCTCGCTCAGTAGCAATGCAAAGAAAATAGTGACTCAGAACATGAAGGTATGCTTCAAACAAACAAACAAAAAAAACATAACTGCTGTACCTTACCTTTATAAGGTAAAAAACAGGATGGTTATTGCCAACCCATAATCGTATATTGCTGCTACTCATGCCTACTCAGGAGGTGGTTCATGAGAGGTTTTAGCTGAGTTAATAGGCACAGAGGCACCTTTAGTGTGTTACAGATTACTTGCGTATTTGGATGGAATTAAAGCTATAGTACAAGGTCTCCCAGTATGAGTCTTGCAGACCATATTTGGCCTCTTTGTTTTGGCCCACCATGGCAACTGAGAATCTCATGCTTATTACCATTTAATTTTAATGGTAAAGTTTGATAATAAATTCAAGCTGTTATGATGATGAAATGTTAATCTCAACTGCAGTGATGCAATTAAAATGTACAAATGTACATCGTGGTTCGTGGTACACATTCATATTAACCTTCCCTTACATTCAGTACATCTATATTATGAGTATATCCCTCATTGTTGATATGTTTGTTTCAGTACTTTTCATGACAATAGAGGGGGTCATATCTGTTTGTATCCAACAGTCTTTGATGCAGATTATTATGGAGCTTCATAGGAAAGGAATTTGTGCTCCTCTGGTCTAGTCTGACATTCTACATTGATTTTCTACACTCCATTAATGATAAGATCTTAAATTAGCACCTTCATTTTGTGATTCAGTGAATTGCAAATGATTTGAGTTAATGGGTTTTGTTTCCACAGTGGCTTATTTGTTTACAAGTTGAGTCTTGTTTGGGCTAAGGGTTTATTTTCCATTTATTTCTAGTACAGAGAACTATTTATTATACCCACAGGGAAATTCAGTCTCTGTATTGTATTGTAATACACCCTGAATTTAGTATTAACATTAGCAATTAGCATGTTGGGAGCAGCGAGCTGCCTTTATAACAGAGTATGAAGGCTTGCCGGGGGGGCATGGGATCATTCTTGGGTGTTTTTGTTTTTTATTCAGGTTAGAACATGTAGCAGGTGGAACTAATGCTTTAGAGTCAGAGCACCCTGGACTCAAAAATGTGCAATGTTTCTGTTTTTGCAGTTTGTACAGTTTGCACTTTAATGTTCTGAGATGTGCAATGTAAACGGGCTCATTGCAGCCACTGATATTGTTAAAATGTTCATCATTGTTACCAAAATGTGTTTGTTGTTCTAAAAAAAAAGTAACTTTATTGTCATAGTTGTAAAATAATTGCGCATTTCCTATGATTATTTGGAAAAATATTGTCTCAGGGAGCAGTCTTGTTGAGTTTATTTGTATTGTTTAAGCAAAAATCTAAGTCATTTTTAATTTGTACAACAAATTATTCAAGAACAAGCAAAAAGTGTTGTTACGATATTGGTGTTTCTTTCAATAAACGTTATAATTGCCACAATGTTGCTGGGGTTGACGTGGCACAGGAGATTTTTCGTCCAAAGGGGGGGGGGGTCCCGAGAGAAAAAGATTGAGAACTACAGCTTTATTGGAACAAAGGACTAACTCCAGGTCTTTATCAGTTCATTGGTGAATGGCACTGACTTTTATAGAATTAATCTATATGCACCCCATTTTGGTGATGGAGGGAAACTGAAGGACCCAGATGAAACCCACATAGTACAGAGAGAAACACAGAAAGGCTCTGGTCTAACTAGGAATCAAACAGGAACCCTATAGTTCTAAACATTACCCAGATTGTTTGATTTTGCTGTAAATGTCCGCAATTACTTTTGGCTCTGTTGGTTCAGTTCAGCATCACAACTTTTAATCACATGTAAATGAACAAAACAGTGCATAATCCTAACACTGACTCTGCTCGATGACATCAAATAGCAGAGATGCACTGCGGTCCCATGTGTATTCTGCCAACAGTATTGACAGCATCTGTGTCTGTGTAATCACGCACACACTTTTGCCCACTGTAGTTAATGCTGCAATGTGTTGGCATTAGAGCTGAATACAGCAAGCCTCTAACAAATCTGTCACATTGTCACGCCTGAGTTACAGACCCTTGCTAATCATAATGCAGGGTAAAATTGAGCTCATTCACAGAACACAAACACACCTGCTAACGTGAAATTGGTTTTTTGAAGGCTGATGTTGAAAAATACATATATATTATATAAATTTCAGATAAAATGTAGTATCGAAATAGTATGTTATATATATTAAGGAATTACTTGTGCATGCTAAATTCATTTAAGTTTAATTTGGATTGAACTGAAGGGTATGTCCAAGCCATACAAATGAATGCATGTTACTAGGCAAGTCAACTTTTTGCTGTTATAAGCCCTAGAGAAGTACACTGACAGATAGTGACAAATTGTGACAGCAGTTTACCTCTGGTAGGATTAGGAAAACACGCAGAGTTGTTTACATGAGCAAAAAGCCTCTGTTTGTGTCATGAGGGTGCATAGTGTGCACATGTAGTCTCTACTGCTCCACAGGGGTAAACAGAGAAGATGATAACTCGGAAAGCTACTGACTCAAAGGTCATGTTTAGTGATGTGGGTCTGTTGGGGCATACTTATTCATACAATCAGAGGAAATTTCATATGGCAGGGGCCAAAAGTAATTAAAGTTTTAAAAGACCATAACCCACACAAGTGTAATGTCTGAATAGTTTAAAGTGCCCTTGTACTGTAATTCATGATGTGCTTTATATTAAATGGTGAACAATATAGATCTGGCCACAGAGCTTTGCCATCAACATCCATGCACATAGAAAAGTGACGATTGAATCCCCCCATGGGTTTAAACAAATCTATGATTGAACTTGGTCTGTATGAGAGACTGACAGAAAGCCAGAATGTCCACATTAGTTGCTTTAAGGCACAGCGCATCAGCATATTCATAGCAGCCTATGAATAAATAAGCTTGGCCCCCAAACTTTGATTGAAAAAGGCTTGAACATTGAGAAAGCATATTTTCCGAGAAGTCTTGACCAAACTGGAGTAGGTTGACAATGAAAACGGGGCGGAAATGTGTCAACTCAGCTTGGAGTCCCAGCTCATGTTATCTACTTTGAGCAAAGTGTCGCAAGTGTTGCTCAGATGTTCCATGACCACACAGTGAATGGTGAATCAGCACTTAGTAAAAACTCCTCTCTTGAGGCAACTAAGACAGTCTGTGATTAATCCCAGCGTACTTGTAGATGAGGTGTGTGTGTGTGTGGGAGGGGGGGGGTAATGCACATAATAGCACGTCCTTGCCCTATAGTTAAAAGAACAGCAGAGACTGCAGGATGTCTTTTTGGGTGAACATATCTACATCTGCCCTGCTGCATCGTCACTTATTATTACCAGAAGCACAACCTGCAGCCTCAAACACCCTGGGTATTTCCTGCAGAGAGGATGTGTGTGACTACATTCGTCACTCCAGGGACACGTGTGGGCTTGAGTGACAGAAAACATTCGCTGATCCAGGTCAGTGGAGTGTGGGTCAAAGAGAGCTCTCAGTCTGTTTATGTACATCAGCACACAGGTGTTGTCAGTGCACCCGACAACATGTTGACTCATCATCAGGCCCATTTTCAAGTGACCTCTCCACACATCAGCAGACTTGCAGTTGACAAGGGAAAAAGCAACTAGGGACAAGAGCGTTGTTTATGTGATGTGCAATTGACAGGCAGACTGTATGTACTGTGAGATAAAGTGAACTTCCACTGCGATGCACACTTTAGATTTGTGTATGTCAATGTTTAGGTCACACTATTCTTACACACATTCTTCCTGATGTGAGATATTGTTGAGCCTCTGCTTTGCTGGGCATGTATTTATATTTGTGATTTTCACTGACAAAGGCAAACTATTTTTGTAGATGCATGAGAATCTGATCATAGGAGACGTTCTGTTTATTAAATTGCGTTCGCCACTAATTCTAGCACTCACTTCTGCGTGGTCCACAAAGGGATGCCCCTCATCAATTTACATTCAACACTGATAATCATTCTGAAAATCACCTGGGGGACACTGGAGCTTAATCCTACAACCATACACACAGCAATTATGTGTGTGTCTGTATAAATGAGGTCAATGCACATAAGAACCCAAGGTAATCGCTTCATGTATCATGACTGCCATCAAGGACACTTAAATCCTTTGCTGCAGTGTAATTGCTCTGAAAAATAAGCAGTGGTTGAGGTTTATCACTAATCAGTATAGTGTATGGCTTGATGTTGGTTATCATTACACTAATGTACTTATCTGGCTTGATTTGTGCCCAGTGTGTCGCTTGCTGATCTCCCTGTAGCAGAGCTCCTCTTGATAAGGTTGGAGGTAATTACTGGGGCCCGCTTCAGTGAGCGGCCAAGGGCACTTCTTCTTCTGCTCTGACCGAACCAAACAACAGGGGTTTTCCTTGGCTTATATTTTCAGGACTCCCTGACTCTCCCCTCCCTTTTCATCAAGCTTTCTTTCGCCCTCTTTACCAGCCTCTCACTGAGTTTGTATGTAGCCCCATGTCGCTTTATGCAGACATGCATGTGAACTGCATATGTAAGAGAAAAGGAGCAGTGTGTCTCTAGTGTAGTGTTTGATTCTGCTTCTAATAAAAGGAGAACATGGTTCCTCCTTTTTTCATTTCTAAACTGGGCCATGTGCTACAGTGCTGCTAGTAATTATCAACCTTATGGGAAGATAGAGAGAGAGAAGGAGAGAAGCAAGGGACGGTAAAGCAAGGCAGTTACAGCATAGAAGCTAAACTGAGAAATACAAGGCATTTGTGTAAAACTAAGAGAGAAAAACATGAATGCACAGAAGAGAAAAGTAAAAGGGCATTGATGGAAGCTTAGAGAGATATAAAGATATAGACTGAGACTTGAGAAAGGGATGGAGAAGACATCAAAATGATAGTACTCTGGAGGAAGAAGAAATGCAACGATTAGATTCAAGAACAATTCACCAAGTCACCTGCAGTTCCAACAGTGGCCTCTTAATTTGGATTCATAAATGTTTTTACATGACAATGGCAGCAGTTGACACAAGTGATGCAGAGTTACTGTCGTTCATTAATGGTGCTGACAAGAGCATGTCAAACACGAGCAGGAGCAAATAGGACCCACACTGCTTCTGTGACACACATTCAATATTCACATATGTGCTTCATTAGCATTATGACAAGCGCATATCAGTGACAGGGGAGTCAGAATGAGCGCTGCGGCGTACTACAGCTTCATTGCTTTATCAGTAGCCTAATCATAGCACCATTTTGCACCGACACATAGAGAAATAAGTTATAGAGCCACACAAGGAAGACCACTGACTCTAATATCATCCCTACACACCTCACCTATCCTCTTCCCCGTGCACCCTCCAGCAAGAACACAAATAGGCACATAAATATATGCAGAGCAAACAAACACAAACATTTCTGTGCACTCCCACAGGGGTCCAGACCAGTCAGATTGTGTGATGATCACACAAGTAAACAAAGAGCTAAGATGAATAGTAGTGAAGGACAACAAAGCCTTCAGAATTTAAGCTGGGATTGATTTTTTTGTTGAAACACTTCACAAACTGCATTCTTCCTGCACAGAAGTAGCAAATCATCAGTGCAGATGCCTAAGAGCGGCTTGGCAGCAGAGTAGGGAATCTATAGTATATTTCATCCCAATACTGTATAAAATATGAATACAAATGGAAATGTGCAGACACAAATATATGTTCAATTTGCATATGCAAACATGCACAGTGAGCAAGGCACAGAATAGGGGTTTTATCAAATAGGTGGTTTGATAGAATCCTTATTGTGAAATGCTAATCTGCATTCTGAAAATAAATGCCACAGCAAAAATATCTAAATCCTGGTTCTAAACATACACTATTTGTTTGCCAAAAAGATGTGGAAATGGGGAATGTGGAAAGATAAACAAAAACAAACTGTATGCCTTGAATTGGACTGTTTTCAGTGGTTCTACTGTAGCTGTTTACATTGTTAAACCGGTTTTCACTAGTTTTAACACTGTAGTTTTATAGGAAACACAACCATCACTTGTTTCCATAGGATTTTCAGAAATATATATGCGCACACTCCAGGTTCCATGTAGTGATCAATGTAAACTAAATACTTAGATATACTGTAGCAGTCTGATCAGAGCACTTTAAGCACCTGGAGTACGTCACCCATTCATATTCTCTACAGTCCCTCTCCTTCCTCCTCATCATTGCCTCTATAGGTGTCCTCCATCCTCACTGTCTTTCTGTTGTTAGAGGTTAAATTCAATCTGTCCTTGTCAGGTTTAATCAAAGCATCCACAGATTTAATTTAGCAGGTATGTGTGGGAGGTTAAGGTGGTATCTTTAGGACAACAGGCAACAAAGGGGTGTTTTATTGTACACACATCCATCTGCTGCCTCGGTGCCACTGTCAACAGCTTCTCTCCAGCCAAATATCTTCTCTCCTGTTCACAAGCCAGGCCTGATCTTGAACTCCAAAAAAAAAAAGAAGACACTGATCCGCCTACTGTGACTTTATTTGTTGGGTGTCTAAGAAGCTTCTGCAGCCCAGAGACACAGTTAGATAAACCCCTAATATTAAAATAAATGAAATAAATCCCATAATCTCTGGTGGGCTTTTACTCTACATGAGAAAGTCAGAAAGATTACAGCCCAAAGTCTTGTTTCACTGTGGTGTAATCTGGTATCTTGATCTTGTACAGAGTTAAAGGGATGACCCAGATCACCTACTCCTTCACATAGACAGCTGTACCCCTTATCATTTGGCACCAGATATTTAGATCCTCTTGATGAAACGAGGGTTTTTCAAAGCTGAAAATCTCCAGAATTGACCTCAAAAGCCACCAATCACCAACTCTTGTTTATAGTGTAAAGCTACTGAACATTGGTCTTGCTGGAGTATGTGTTAGATACCCAGGTTTTACTAAGGTTAGCAAAGCAATACATTTATCTTGAAACTGACACACAAGAATAGAGCTTTGTAAGTGCACGGCAATTTTACACACAAAGACGAATCTACCAAAGCTCAAAAGAAAAACTATCATACCCATCAATTTTTGCAGAGGGTTATATTTTCTAGATGCATGAAGGAGAAAAGTAATAACACAAAGTGATGTTTCTTACATCAAAAGTAAATGATATGCATGTTGTTTTTATATATAAACCTAAAAGCACATTAACCATAGAGGGAACTGTTAAACCCAAAATGCCTGAGGTATATAAATATCATGTTTTTAACATATTGTATGGTGTTGTGTAGTTGTGTTTTTATAAATGATTATTTTGGTATGGGGACATGTTGAGTGTTGAAGAAGTATACGAAAGAACCCATCATGCATATTTTCCTGTCTGCATTTTAAATGCAAACCTTTATTGCAATAAATCTGCCAAATTTCTTTATTTTTCTTATCCTAGCATGTAATGCATCTCTTTAATCTGAGCCTCTCCAGAAAAAGCCAACTATATTCTGATCAGCATATGATAAATGTGAGCAAAAAAAACATGTACATATAGGTTGAATCTCTTGTCAGTGCTGATGAAGATCTGGAGTTGGTCCCTGAGCACCTTCAGTGCAGCTCACTGCTTCTACTGTGTGTGTGTGCTGTGTTAATGCTAATGCTAGATACTGTGTGTGTATATTATGATGGGAAAAATGCAGAGACCATAATTCCCTATGGGGATAGTAAAGCATGTTAACCTTTTAACCTTTGTAAATGGTTAGAACACAGCGCAGGGACCTGAGCTGGAAAATGAAGCCAATGTGAAAGTATTTTTAAAGTTGTAATACCACATGTGGCCACTGGGGTTGGCTGCAAAAAGCCTTGACTTTCTAGACTTATGTTGAACTTCTTCCTAAAAATACCGTGTTAGTATTTTTTTCCATGAGTCATTCCAGGCCCATCCATTTTATTTGTAACCCTAATTATTGATCTGTTCCATCTTTAAATTTTTCTCCATTAATAAGATCACAGGGTAAATAACAAGTTTCC
>JAPQRQ010000007.1:12499192-12516193 GCA_037367365.1 Apogon talboti | reverse complement strand
ACATTCACCTAAAACACTCACATATCACAGGATGATAGAGTAATAGTTTGTCCAATTAATTATGGCAGTGCCCATGTCTTAAAATGCATTTTTTTAACCTGACAAGAAAACACGTGAAAATCTAGACATGTTTTCAGATTATCTGGGATCTGACTCCATTGTCTAAAATGATTTTAACCCTCCTTCCTTTCCTGTGCTATGAGGTAGATTTAAGAGGTATATCCTGATAATACAAGGAGTAGATGCAGAAATTGTATATCTTAACTTATGCTTTAATTGTGATTTTTTTTTAGAAATATGGAACAATATTAGTGATAATATTGATGTAAGTAGAGTTTCTTGTCCCCACATTGTTGTTATGTTCATATTTTTCATGATCAAATGGAAATACAGACTAAGGAGAAACTCCACATTTTCCTGTAACTTAAAACAAACAAAAAAAGTAATTGTAAATGTAAAGTAATTACATTATGGTTGTTTTTGGACAAATCAACATTCATTTTTGCCTGGTTAATCAGTAAATTATCTTATTATAACACGATTATCCTCATGCTAAGATCAATACTATGACGGTATAAACTGGAGACCACATCTGAGCAGTTAATGCATCAGTACTTGTTATGGAAAATCCAGTACCAAATACAAGCAACAGTGAAAAGTACTGTCACTCTGAATGATGTAGTAGCAACAAAATACTGAGTTCAATCTCCGGGTTTCTAAATAAGAGGATGTACTACAGATAATATTACATGGTTTGACAGAGTTGTCTTCTTTCAGCCATGTCCTCGCTGTCCTTGCACCAAACTATGACTGAAAATGGTCTTACTTTGATATAACACATCTACACCACAGGAGACTGAAATAGTTTAACATAAAGCAGAAAGATGCCCTTTTTCTATACAAGCTTGTCCACAAATATATACACAATATATTTAACGTCTGGCCTATCTGTTGCTTAAAATCTGCAATCTAAGCACAGATTTACATGGAATGGCTATTTTGAGCAAAGGGATTTGATAAAACAGACCACAAATAACAACATAGGTGTTGATTCTTGGTGGGATTCATGATGTTAGCCATTGTTTTACATCAAAAGGAAATGCTTGAGTTGTTGTTATCAACATTATGTCATATATATATGATCTTTGGATTTAAGTCTTGATGCAGTTAACCTGACTCCAGTGTTTAACTTCATCATAGTACCCAATAAATCTCACAAACATACCAGCAGCTTGTTCACCCGATACGTAATGTAACAGACCGTCCTCCCACAACAACATCCTCTAAATGGAACAGAAGATACTATTAAATATACATAGTCTTTCACATGGGAAAATGCAGAAACTGTGAGCAGCCTCACTAAATGCTGAGCTCAGATTTGGGTTGTCAACCCCAGGAAGCATTACAACGACATTATGCATTCAATTCATACCCATGACCTTTAAAGGTTACAGTCCTTTATTCACAAGAAAAACAGCAAATGTCGACTTGAATTGTGTCCTTTTTTAAACATTTTTTAAGGGACCAAGGTTATGCAACTGTAACTTTAGGCTTTCAGATGAAGAAAGATGCACATGAAAAGAAAAAAAAAAATCTGAAACCATCTGAAACAACATCTGTTCTGCTGTGAATACACAGAGATGCAACAACAACTTAAATCCAGTAGAGTGAGCTGTTCTACTACAACAGAGTACAGGAAACATGTCGCGTATTCATGGATGCAGCTCTGAATGGAATTCCGTGCTTCTACTGGGTTCCCTGTTGTTTTGCTGTAGATGCAGGGATTTCTTGCTTTCTATTTTAGTGTTATTGTTATTTATTAATGTCTATCTATATACCGAATAACAGGGTGAATATAAGAATCTTTAGTGTTCAATAGTGTGTTCTGCAGGATTTATCATTCTACTTCAGTGGTATTATCTGACCCACAGTAACTAACATAGTCCAGCATCTGACACGTCATTAGAAATGCTAAAAAAAAACAAAAAAAAAAACAAATCTGACCCTGGATCTAAAATTAACCGATGCACTTTAATGGGACTGCACTAAGGTATATGGCAAACTGCAGCGTTCCTGCTTGAATGCACATTGAAGGCATTCAGCCAATCACTCTGCCTCCACCACTCTGTCTTCTTTCCATCACATCCAACATCCCACTGCATTTTAACTTTGCCATCTCAAGGGCACAGGTGCAGCATGTACAACCTTGATTTAGGAGACATTGATCTTATCACCCTGCTGAGTACAAGTCAAGGCATCATAGACTTTAATTCCTTGGTGCAAAGTTAGACGCTGTTGTCAAGTCAAGCGATGATGAAAAGCTTGAGCTTGTGACACAAACTAAAACTAAACTTAAAAAAAAAAAACAACTCACACACACACACACACACACACACACACATACACTCTCCTTCTCATAGATTTTGAGGAGAGTATCCAGGGCGAGTCTGGACAGATTCTGCTTGGTTTATGCAGTTAATAAAATTCAGTAAGCAGATGATACTCCTGCAGCTGTTTACTCTTTAATCTCCTGCCTGACCAATGATAAGTGGTCAGGGCTCCAGGGACCTCAGCGCCTGTAATATTTGCCCTCCCCGGTGCCTGAGATTTACCCTCCACACAGGGAGTACTCAGGAATGTTCCCTTTAGTACTCATCCATACTAAGCTCTAAAATAATAACTTTAAACTGCTGGTAATGGCCATCAGCCCTTAAATGACCTTTCTAAAAAGTTTCAATGTTATGCTTTTTTAAGGTTATTACTAGAAAAATTGTCACAATATTGAACATTTGTTATATTTTATTTAGACAAATAGGTTTAGACAAATATAACAACAATGCAACCACTGAACATAATGAGGGGAAAAAAAAACAACTAATCATTTAAACTAACCTGTTTACATCTGACATTTTTATGTTCATGGCTGTTACTTTTACAGGATCAGATTATTAATAATTCAACGCTACAAGCCCTTAAACCGTGAACATGCAGTGCATTCTGCTCCAGGTCAACATGAGCCTTCACCGGAGGGGATCGTGATGTTAAATTTCAGTTCACAATATTTGGACAAAACTGCTTCTCAGTTAAGGCTGTGGGAATGTGGAATACTTTACCACTGTGTATGAGAGAAAGTAGTTCTCTTAAACATATAAATGTAGTCTGAAAAATTGGTTCCAGGATGTTTTGGCATGTAGTCACTGAAGTTAGAGTCTGAATATGGTCAGTATTTATACTGAAGGTCTGGTGCAAATGGGATTTACTGATAATTTATGTGACTTTAGTAATTTCCAGTGGTGTGTTTCTTATTTGTAAACTAGTTTTAATTCATAACATTTAATTCATTGTTATTTTAGACCACAGTCCTATTGATAGTAATGCATTTCTCTTAACATATAAGGTTTTGATTTCCTATATAGTGATGTCTTATCACCTGGCTCCCATCCAAGGACAACAGATGAAAATTAGCTCCCAGCTATTTCTAGTATGATATATGCATTGTGTACTGTCCCTGCTAAATAAACATTACATAGATAAACACAATTTGCACACAGCAATGACTTTAAAGTAGTTGGTATTCTGACAAAATGACTTAGGAATATGACCCATTAAACATAACAAATCCAACAATCTTTTCTGCGACCCTCTTGAGGACTAAACGGTTTAGAAAATGGATGAATGGAATAATGGATGCTATACTTCTGAATGTAATTCAACAATTTAGTTTATTTATGATTGAAAACAAGAAAAAAATAGAGTATGGTAAATAAAGTAAATCAGTTGCAAACACAGCAAATGGATGCTTAGTATACATAATTTAATGTGTTGCATCCTAATCAGGTGAGTGTAATTTTAATTTTATTTTTACAGATAAATTACTGCCCAATTTTCTTTCGACAGTGAAATTAAAATATATTGTCTCTCTTTAAATTTAGATTCAATTCAATCTGGGTAAATTTACACTCACTTAACAAACATCTCTGCATACGGCAAAACATTAGGGATGATGTTAATAAGGTCTGATTTTCAACATCTAATAGGTGTTATTCATGTGGTTTTACACACTGAAACAGGCTATATTTTACACTGTGCTTGCTATATTGACAGACATGCTCTGCCAAAGGTTTAAATGATTTTTTTCTCAGACCTGTGTTTTCATCCGTCTAGTGTTGTCTTGTTCTATCTTGGCATCTCTTCAAAGCCATGTGCCCAGAAAACCTGAAGCGATGTGTCCAGAGGGAAACCTAATCAGATGGCTGAACCACTTCAACACACGCCATTCATGAAACTCATCTTTTTCCATACATGTCTCAGCTTTTCAGTTTGTTTCTGCAGATCAAGCAAACATTTTGGAGAAGATTCATGTTTTGGCTTTGTGTATCCTCACTGCGCTGTCTGCAAAGTTGTCCAGAGAAACATAGAGAGGCAGGGAAAATAAAACCAGACAGGTTAGACTTTGAATGGGTTCCAAGATGGTTGAAAGATGGCAAATATCCTGAATCTGAACTACTTAGTGGCTTTGGAACTGGCTTCAGATCCATTGTGCTGCCAAACACCATCATTAGCTATAGATTAAAAGACAGAAAAAATAAAATTAAAGAGAGAAACGGGTAAGCGAGATAGAACGCAATGACTTAGGTGGTTCAATAAATAATTGGAAAATGTCTGGTACACTAAGAAGAGAAGCAGGTGTGTGAGTGGGTGTGGGCATCAGGTGATGTAGGAACACAGTGGCAGCATATTTGATGTATGGGAAATGCATGATAGAATGACAATGAGAGTTGTTGACTGGAAAGATAGGAACACTGTAGAAATAACTGAATTTTCTATATTATTTTTGCAGCCCTCTGCTATAGTAATTTGATCTCCAGTATAGTTGCACTTAATGATGATGAAGTAAAACAAACACATAAACAGGGGTGGGGGGGGAAACGTAACAATCTGACGTCAGTCTTTTGCAGATCCTCATCTTAACAGAATCCCCGCAAAATCCTGTGTCTGTTCACAACTGCAGGTTTATCTTTTTGTACATGAAGATTTACGCAAAACGAGATCCTGTTTATTGAGTTATGCGTCGTAGCTCCTCGTCATGACAACTAGCTGTGAGATTGAAATATTGCAAGTGGTGTCCTATTGCTCAGAGAGTCGATGGAACCGCACTGAGAGAGAGAGAGAGAGAGAGAGGGAGAGAGAGAGAGAGAGAGAGAGAGAGAGAGAGCTCTGAAGCGAAAGCCTCAGGATGCTCCTCAGCGCATCCATCGGACTGCAAAATAATATCATCCCTGTATCTTAATATTTAAAAACGCATCTATGTTGGTATTTCTGCACAATTGAACGGAAGAAACCCCGCGTTGTGTCTCAGACTGAGCTCTAATTCTCTGATAAGAGCATCAGATACCAAGTGAATCCAAGAGAGAGAGAGAGAGCACCACGCAAGCGCGTAAAGAAGAGATTGGACACCTGATTTTGTGGGGTGTCTTTAGAGAGCTATTTCACATTTTTAAGTCCAACAATCCGTATTTTTTGCTTCGGCCCTCACGGTGCAGTAAGACAGATATCGTGGATTACTATCAGCATGGACAAATGGGGAAAAGAGGACAGATCACTGCGTTGACTTTTGAGGCAACGTGCAGAGACTTGACGCTATAGCGTTACGCATTCATTTTACTGTGAGTGCTTTTTTTCTGGTCTAATTTTTCTGTGTGTGTGAGGTCAACATTGTAAAAGTCAAATATCTGTGGATAAAGAACAGAGCAGGGTGTTGTCAGAGAGGGATGAGAGGAGGAGGGGGCAGTATGAGGTGTGCTTTTTTTGGAAAAGCCGGAGAAAGACGGACACCGAGAAGGTGTACTGATGTGCGAAAGCCTGCGACGCGTTACCCTCCTGAGAAATAATTGCGATCATGGAAGAAATGGCCTAGTTAAAACATCATCGACACAGCCACAGAGGATAGAAAAGAGTCTCATTTGGATGGACGGGCCATCATCATCGTCATCATCGTAATTCCGGTGCTGGCATCGAGTCTTTTTTTTTTTAGGTAAGCCATATGTTAACCACCACCTTCCAAACGTGATCAGAGGTTTTTCTGTCTGTCCTGGGTTTTATGTGTGCGCAATCTGTTCGCTTTGGTGACTTCGCACATTGCGCACGTTATCCATCTTGACGCACTGTCACAATTGGAGAATGAGATTTCAATGTAAATCCTCATGCCAGTTTGTTGCTATAGCACATATTTTCTTCCTTTCAGTAGGAGCCTTCGATTGGCCTTGCCTGTTGATGAGCTGTCACATCTTAACATGATCAGCCTACTTTGTGCATTCAGCATAAGTATTCCATCGTTTTAAGCATGCTGCTAATGAGATGATATTCATGTGATTTAATTGGATTCAGCTTATCATATGGACTGCCCATCAGGCTGACTGCTCCTCTCAATTTAGCTCCTTAAGTGTCTATTAGTGCTGCTTCCTTTGATTGTGAAGGTATTGATTATTTTATTAATGCTTTGGTTGCTTTTATGACTGACTACGTTACTTCTTAATTAGACATACATGCTGCTGTGCTGCACAGATAACTAATCTCAACCACAGTCTCTTAAAGGCCTTCAACTCAGAAGATGTCCTCTCTAATGGACAAACCCACAACAGTTCTTACATACAGACACACACAATATGCACGAACACACAACCACACAGGCACACACACTGTGCCCTAGAAGATGCAGATTGGATTGTGAATTAAATGCACACACTCTGATGATCCAGGGAAGGCGCCATTAATATTCAGTGGTGGTTGGGCAGTGCTCAGTTAATGGTAGACAACAGGACCTCTGTTCTGACAGGTCATGGATGAGAAATGGTATATTTTCATTTTTAGGAAATAAATGAATTTTTATTTATTTATTTATTTTGCAACAGATACAGCTGCCTGTAGCAATGAAGGAGTGACATTTAAAATCCATCAGAAAAGTAATAAAGTGGTTTTGCAGACTTTTGCAGAATTTAGTATTACTCTTGTTCATGTACTCTTGAAATAGCTGTGATTGCTTTCTTTTCCCGGCATCGTGTCGGTCTTCTTACTGGCATTTGGGGCAGTGACGGATGTGAGAAGACAGATTCTGAAACAATCTATCAAGAGCCTCATAAAAGTACATGCAGTACTTACTTGCCAAATACAGTACATTGGGAAAGTCTGATGTCATGCTTAAGAGAACATCGTATGTGCACTGTGGAGACCAAATTTGACAGAAAAATGATCTGAATGTATGTGAAAGCTCATTTTTCTTTTGAAGCTTAGAAAGTCAATCGTTTAAGTATGTCACCCTGACAATAAAGTAATTCATAGGTCACTCATCACTCATCCACTCTGTCCTCATGGATGGTCCTCAAGTGATCATGTACGATTTTGTGGCAAATTCTATGAAAATGAACGTTCTTAATAATAAAGATGTAGTGGAATGACATGTATCTATATAACTTCAATAAAAGGGCTGACAGGCCTCAAGAAAAAGATTTATAACCAATGTTGCTATTATGAGAACAGGAAATCTGATAAAATCCATGGCCACCAAACTAAATATTGCGGCGAGGACAGTATCGTTTAATTTAACACAGAGAAAATAGGAAAGAAATGAAAACCTGTGAATAGCTGCATCGGTTCAGCTTAACATGAAGTGTCAACCTTAAAACCGGAATTAAATGTGTTGAGTTTTAATTTGTTTTTTTACAAGGGTCCATGAGGTGCTCTTCCATACGTATACCACAAGGACAAAGGCTTTTATTCGTGAAATGGGATACCATTTGGGATCAGTCTTTCTAAATGGGTTTGATTGGAAATGTTTGAAAATGTTAAATGCTAATTTTCTTTTACCAAGGCCCTGCAAACACATAGACAACAGCTCAGTGCCATGTCAGTGGTATCATTTGGATTCTGTGGTTATTGATCAAAGTGTACATTGTACAAAGTGTATGTATGCTATTCTGAACAAAAGCCTTGCTAGCATTAAAGCACAATAACCTCAAAGTTATCATGTGACAGTATTATTTGATTAACTATAATGACAATACTAATAAAAGTTGTTTAGTATTTGTTAGGGGGACAGAATAATGTGCATAGGAAAACGGCATGGGTAAAAATGTGTATTTATTTTACCAGCTACTGCACAGATACCTTTGATTTCATTCTACTTTCATACATGTCTTGTGTTACCTTTTTTACATGTTTCCGACAATATACTTTTAACGGTTCGCTCCTCTGCCACATTTTAACCCATCTTGATGCAAAAATCATCCTTTAATTATACAGTAGTTGTCAAAAAAACAAATCCATGTTTTAATTATGTACCGTCATCTGCTTAACCTGACAAAGACACTATAGAGGAACATAACTAGACGTTACTAATGTGTCTTTGCAAATTATGATGCCATGGAGAATCTTGTCTTCAGCTTTACAACAAGCTGTGCCCAAGTGTATAAATACCCCTCATGCCAAAAACATCACAAGCTGTACAGCATTATAATACAGCCATTACATCAGAGACTAATTGAAAAAAAAAAAAAAGTTAAAAGAAATCAGTGGTCTCCTAGCAATGACACATTCACATTCACACTTTGAAACGCTCATTAGTATAAGGGTTTAAAATATTCTCATTTTATACAGTTGCAGTGGATCTCCCTTTTTCATACATGTAAAGAAAGAACAGAGGATGAGGCCTGATTCTCTCAGAGAAGGTCTGCAGAGTATCAATTATTTTAAGCCAGAGGACATGAGGCCATTTAGACTGAACACTATGGGTACATTCTCACTGAAAACTATTCAGATATAATCTTATTAAACAGTGTTACCAGTGGCCCAGTCTATGACCAAAGCACTGGGTTCCGAAGAATTTAATTGATGTCATTTGGATGTAAGTCTGTGCAATATGATGATAGAAAAGTGCATATTGTTTCCTATTATACTCCATAAATTTTATTGTGTTTTTTGTCATTTGGGTGCTTTGCACTTTTCCACAAGGCAGATCTGGCACGGGATTTACATAAAGGCAATACCAAAAATCGGTTCATTCATTCATTCATTCATTTTCTGAACTGCTTAATCCTTGAGAGCATCGTGTGGATGCTGGAGCCTATCCCAGCTACCATCGGGGGTTACGCCCAGAATGTGTCGCCAGTTCTGTACAAAAGTTCAAAGTAAAAGAACAATTAATCACATGTATATGGATATTTAATGTCATATCTTGATTGAATTTACAGAACAATTCATAATTACTGTGTTGTGACATGTACCATTTCTGTTGTATAAAATGATGGCCACAGGCATGCTATCAGCCAATAAGGCAAGTAGCAATAGGTGTTTTGATAATTAACCAATGATGACTGTTAGCTCTGTCATGATGCTAACCTACTGTATCAGCCTCCTCCCAGGTCTATGCTGTTTTGCGGTCTATGTTCTCTTGGGGTTTTCCCTTACCTGTTTTTAATGCCTCTACACTAAGAGTTGTGGGTCAGTCCCTTAAGGAGAGCGAGATTGTGCACTTACAGAAAGTGTGTATCAAGGGCCCAAAAAAGTCTGCTAGAGGGCCCTTGCGCGCTTGCCAATTTTACAGTGGGACACCCCCGAGCTCTCAGAGATGTATCAAGAATATTTGTCAAAATCTGTCATTTCTCCAGGTGTGAGAGGTTCAATGTTAGGATTGGGGCCTAGCCTGTAGTGCCACCGCTCCACCAGTGTGTTGCACTACCATGCTGTGTATCTGTGCTCAAATTAGCATAGCCACTTTAGAGCTGCCTATACTGTTGACCTGTTGCCTCTGACAAATAAATGCCCGGCCTGAGAGTTTGGTGTGTGAGTTTTTAAGGTAGTCTGTATGAGCCATGTACGCTGCAAACAAGTTGAGAATGTGAATGTTTTATGAAACTGAGTTGGAACGTGTGGAGTTTAAAAGTGTCGGGGTCTTTATACTGCACATAGGATGACATTATAGGCGCTTTCAGATGTAGATCATCAACACTCATCACATGCGTGTTGAAAACCTAATTGACACCAAGTAAACTGTGATAGCTGATGGCTATTTGGGGCTTCATCTGATTAGCCAGTGATTTTATTTTTTTTTTTTTATATTCATGGCATTTTAGGTAGTGTTTTGCATTGGATGTATTTGAAAATGTGGCTTTTCAACTCTACTTTTTACTCATCTGCTTGAATTAATAAGCAAAAGCACAAGTATCCACCTATGGTTTTCAGCTCATATACAGTAGTGTTACTATGCATACATACTGTACATTACCCAGCCAACTTTTTTCATATGGCCGCTGTATCTTGGATGAAAAAAAAAAAAATCTACTGGAGAATGGGAACATGAAGTAGCTGCTGTAATGGAGGTGTGCAGCAGATCATAATTTCTATGTGAGGATGTCAAGTTAGAGAGAAGGGAGGTTAAAATGACCCAGCTCTCAGTCATGTTTGGATCAAGGAGGAGAAAAGCAGGAGAAAAAACTTGACCCGACCCATTATCTTTGAGCAGAGTAAAGCTTTAGAAAGGCTTGCACAAATGCCATGGTAACCATTTTGTCTAACCCTCTTTTAAGAATATCACGTAACAATCATCCATGAGATAAGTCCTGGTAAGTGCCAGTCTGTCTTAGACAGTACGAGGAGAATATCACGCCAAACCTCATTTAATTATGTAGAAATGTAATGTGTCCTTTTGTTAGCAACACAGATGCAAACCCATTAGAACTGGGCATGTGACCTTTCCTAAATCATGAAGTTCCACACTTCAATTCATCAGACACGATCCATTAAGTGGAACAGCTGATCATGTAACATTTTATTCTCTGGTATTTTTTGGGCAGTGATGCATACTGCTCAAGCTGGCATTAAAACACAGCATGTTTTTTTTTTATTAGTTTGAAAAATATTCTTTCAAGCAGTGGTAGTGAATCAGTGAAGTACACTAATTATAATTCACTGTGCTTATGACACAGCACACACATTAGGCAGTTGGTGCTCTTTTCAGAGGTGTGGGCAGTTTCAATAAGAACTGGCAGTTTGAAATGTACTCTGTGTGATATATTAAGGAGATAGCCCATATTTGATTAATTAAATGCTATATTTCCTGCATGTTAAGATTGGACCATAATTGCTGTCTAATGTTGCACATAGCTAGCACTAGTTTCATCGCCTGGGGATACAGTGAATGTGCTTCTTGCCATTCAGGGACACTAAAATAAAGCCAAAGGCATGATTAGGGACAAATAATGAGTGAAGATTGACATATATTGACCGAAAACAAAAAGAGACTCTGCGTGTAGTGCTGTCACTGGTTGTGAGATGTGTCTAAATCGTTACTCAAGACAGATAGACCAAAAGCAAAGTAGCAAGACTGGAAGTGAGACATTAGAAAACATGATCCACAGACATTTTAAAACATAGCTATGATCTAAGGCAAACAGTGACAAGCACCAGGGAGAATAACTACGGAATACTGTGAATAAAAACTAGCAGTGGAAAAGACCTTTCAGATTTTACCTGACAGGGAAAATAATGGAATGCATTCATTGAACATGTTTTGAATCCCTATTCATTTGAATGGAAATACATCCATACGCATATTTCAGATTTGCCCAAAAATATTTAATTAAGTGGTTAAATTAGACAAAATCCAAGTCTTCTCAGACAATCTGTTCAACAATGTCAAAAACGTTTACTTGCAAGAAAGTAAAGGCTTAAATGGAATAAAAAAAAATATTAATTATAGGATAGGAAATGTTTTCTATTAAATTAAAAAAATTACAAGGTCTTAATGAAACAACTTGTGTGTAATTGCAAATTAAAGTTGGAATTAGTTTCACATTATAAAGTTTGCGGTTCTGATTTGTCTGTTTTCCTGTTTCATATCATCAGTGTACTATGTTCTGTCAGTGTCATCTTACCTGAAGTTATTTGTCACGGCAAGAAAAAATGGATGTTTGCTGTAAGAGTAAACAAGAATCAAAGTAAGCACTGTCCACTTTTTGTCATTTTAATAACACACACACACACACATATATACACACAGACTTATTTGATGATTATCTGATGTAAGAATTGTCTATGTTTATTTTTCAAAAGACAAACATTATTATTGTCACTGGGTTTGTTTACTAGCTGTTAAGGAGCTGCTGAATTCACTGTAAACCTAACTGTCGAATAGTGACAAACACTAATTAATCAACAAATAAATAGCACAGGACATTACCATTAACAGTTATACTAAGCTTATCTTATTAAGTTGGCTGGTTTCTCCAGCTATCATGGTTTCAGGGGCTGCTAGATCGACTGTTTATGTGTTTTGTTTTGTTTTGTTTTTCATTTTTATTGCAGTGTATTGTAATGTTTTTCAGCGCTTTTCCCAAAAGTTATTCCCAAATTTCATGTTGATGTTAGTAACATAGTTAAGTGAGACTCTGCTTGCCACAATATTTTCGTTTTGTTTATTTGTGCAAGACTGTAGTGGAGAAAAATAATCTATAGTAGGGTACCAGTGGAAATACCTGGGATATGTTTAGCCATATTGGACTGTTGGTGGATCGTGGTTTCCAATCAAATCAGAAAGTCATGTGTTGTTATGATATTTGTACAATGTGGGTCATACTGAGTCCATTTTATTTATTTTCATTCTCTAGGGGGTTTATGATCCACTTATAGTATTAGGTTTGACATCAAGCTTGAAAACTAATGCATCCCCGTTTCGGTCAGATATGAACAACGGTAAAAGCTTCTAAATTAAACAGATTTTTCGACAACAGACAGATGTTGAATCAACCTAACATCTGATTTAGGAGATACCTTTAAGATTGTATTTCCTTTGATAACAATACATTTTATTTATGCGGGCCTTTCTTGACACTCAAGGTCACCAGTAGGTAGAACCAATACCTGTAATGTTTAGCAAAATTCAAGAGAGTGTATGGCATCTTTCAGTTAATTTCTCATTTCCAGATTCATGTCATACAAATGTGCTTGTATATGCCACAGTAAATTGTTCATTCAAAACTAATGACAACAAAAACAACTCTCTAACTTAGGGGCTGCTCTGTTTTATTAAGGGGAACATCTCTATGTGAAGGCAGTAAACCTTAATGGTTATCAGTAGTGCAAGGGCTGGACTGCAGGTTTTATAGACAGTGGCAGTTGGTTGGCTGGTCTGACTGGACTAAAACGTGAATCTGAATAAGAATCAGGTCCAGAAACTTTAATGCAGACTTAATCTAATTTTTCTGGGAAATAATGCCATGTCTGAATTTACATACAAATATACTTTTTTTTCCCCCTCCTGGCTCATTTGCTTGGCTTCCTTTGCCAATGTTTATCAATTTCCTTTTGCATAAGAAATTATGATTCAGCATGAGTTTGTACTAGAATAATGAGGCCTGCATGAAAAATGTTTTCTTACAAATTCTAATAATATAAACCAAGAAGTTTGGCACTGTTAATGTAAAATGGTAAATGGCACAATCATTTTTATAACATTCCCTCGATGGCAGGAAAATGTAACTCCTTTGTAAATCATGGCGTAGGGGTTCTCGTGTGAAGTTTACTTGTTTTCCACTCGTATCTGCATAGGTCCTTTCTGGATAGTTTCTGCTTCCTCCCAACATCCAAACACACCTACCTTAATCTGTAAATTGGTCACTCTAGGTGTGAATGTGAGAGTGACTGGTTGTACTTCTGTATGTGTCACCCTCTGTGATGAAGTGGTGACACATCCAGGGTGAACCCCACCTTCACTCAAGGGTAGCTGGGATAGGCTCCAGCACCCTGGCATCTCTTTTGAGGACTAAGCAGTTTGGAACATCAATGAATGAATGCAAAACTTGCCAGACTTTAAATAAAAAAATGTCTGATGTTTAATTAATCCATTGACTTTCTCTTATATACATTGTCTTGTTTTATTCCAGCAGTTACAGTTAACCTATTTTCATAAAAACAGTGACTTTGCAATTTGTGCTTTCCATTGCACATGATTCATTATTTTCCACCAGTGCACTTGGGTAGTATTGTTTATAGCATTTTATCATCGTTTTTTTTTTTAATCATCTACTACTGATATACTATCTTACATGTAGTATAAATGCTGCCAGTAACATTCATGTTTAGAGTGCTTATCCTCATGAACAGTGTCTGTCGATTGCTTTCAGCCAAAGTTAAAAGCTTATTTTTACATTCTCATTATGCAGCTGCACAGACACAGACACTGTGTATTCAGAAAAAAAAAACAAAAAAAAAAAACCGATTTGTCTCTTCAGTGTGTAAATATATCTTCACAGTGTATTCCAGTTATGTTTCATTATATACAACAACCCACCTAATGGTTCTTCCAGATAAATCTAAACAGTGTGTGTAAAACCTGCAGCAACATGAATAATCACCGGAGTGAGAGGGTGAGCTTGACAGATTATCAGAGCCACCTAATTGCCTTGTTTTAATCTGATAGGTGATTGGAAGATTCAGGTGATACTGATGAGCTGATATCTTGCAAGAACTCAGTGTCCTACCTGAACTGTCAGAATGTTCCATTTCAACACATAAGAACAAATGTCCATTATTAAAAATCCTAAACACAAAAGTGTAGCAATTACCATCCCGGCAATCTATTAGCAATCCTTTTACCGTAATTTAGTAATTTAGGCGCTGTTATTTTCTGCCATCAATAGGATGTCTAATTTTACATGTGGATTCAGTAATAAAGGCAACTGGTGCTGCGAAAATAATAGTCTTTTTTTTTTTTTTTTTAAATCATTAAATAGTTTCCTTAACACATGACTTGACTTTATGGATGATTCAATCATAACACTGTATTAGATCTAAATGATCTAACTGGGTAAAATGTGAAGTGAAAAACCATCATCAGAAATTGAGTAAGCCATAATGTCATGTCACTTTTGCGAGCTAGCTCTGCTCTGAGTGAAAGTAACCAATTTGAAGCCCTGATAGATTTCAAGATGACCTCAGATCAGTAGCTTTGGAGTACAGGAAATCTCTGAGCACTTCTGGGCATACAAATCATACTAATCTCAGCAGAATACATCACACCCAGTAAATCTCAGTGTTCTACTTAAGCTAACTTACACATCATCAATGCAGCCAGCCCATCTGTCAAGGTACACTTTCCACTGAACGTGACAGTCCTCTTAAGGCAACATTTAAATTTCAGCAGCTGTTTGTGTTGTGGCAGCTTGGATAGCATAGCAAAGCAAACTGTATGTATTTACTGCAATGAATGATGATCCTAAGTCAATACACCCCCAGTGTGAGACAATAATGCAGGCGTATGTCGCTGAACCCGTCTGTTTGCTGAACAGATGAACAGCGTGCAGCTATAGGACCAGCTGCATGACTTGTCAACGATTGGGTTACCCATTATTGCTATTATCGCTGGTCACAGATTTTGCATCTGCTATCTTATATACACGTAACATACGCTCTCTGTATACCCCTGTTTGTTTTTGGTCTTCCAAGATTCCAGCATAACAGTAATAATAATATCTTCTCCCTATATGAGGTTAAAGGACCCTCATTATAGCTGTAGACAAACTATTATAATATTGATTGGCGTTGTGTATCCATTGATTTATGTGTAATAAAGCATGGTTTATGTGTTGCATCTCAAACTGTATTTCACCTTTCCCCTTCCTCCTTTCAGCCAGCGGTTTCAATTCAATTTGCATCAGAAATAGCATACAATAATGCTTAATCACAGCTCTAAACTTAGGTACATTGGCAATATAAAAGAGATGCACAGATCAGACTTTATTCTCTCTCCAGCTGCCAGTCTACACTTAAAATTTCTGCAAAGCCCTGATACATAAGCAAAGATTTACATGTTCAGTGGAAATGTTTTTGAGATTTGTTAAACATCTGTACATAAAAGTGTGAAATTAGTCAAGTTTAGGGGGCAAATTGGAGTTTATAAAAGGTGAGGGGTAATTACAGAACATAACATGAGGCAAAGTTCAAAGTGTAAGCTCCAATTGGGGACACTTGGACCAATTCCATGCACACTGACCGAGAAGCAGATGCTCTGACATCACTCAATATGGCATCGTCCACATGAGGGAACATGGGGTTCAACACCATGAATGCAGCATTTTTTTTTCCCCTTTGTGAAATATCTCTTTATTGCGTTTTATCAAAAGCACAAAATAATAAAAAATACAAAGAATCAAGATTAAAAGTGAGATATTTACCACTTTAAAAAGAAAAGAAGCAGGAAAGCCTGTTTGTTCAGTTTGTTTCATCATCATTCTGTCCTTTTGTGCAATAATTGTCCAGGAAGTTTTAGAAAATGTTCTGTATTTCTCAAAACTTGTTTATTTATTGTGGTGTACCTTATTTTTTCCAAACCAAGAAAAGAAATCATTCCCTTTATCCATTGTGATAGCTGACAGATGGGTTTCTTCCACCATAACCAATCAATATATTGTTTAGCTTAGAGGAGACAAATTTCTTGTGGTGTTTGGTGTCATAAGTTGGGGAACGCTATGATTTTGGAATTATGGGGTTTTCACCTTGGACTGATATGTATTGAATGCAGCATTACTGGTTTTTTTTAGTGTCCTTCATAAAAGCTACATTACCTCCTGCTCCGGGCTTTGCAGTAGTTTGGTGCAGAATAATCCAATAACCATGTAATTCCTGAGAATACAGGGTTGGATAACAGTACATGACTTATCTGAAATAATATTTGGAAGATGCATGCACTCCCTAATAAGGTCACTGTTGGTGCAGGCACAAATTCAGTGGCTCAGATCACTACTATAAGTCTAAAAGTATTTTTGGCTCAGTTGGTCTTAATGGTATTTGGATGACTGTAAATCAACAAGGCCATTTCCCCTTTTGTTCAATAAATAATGATAAAAACAATGATAAGAGAAAAAAGAAAACAAAGCAAAGAGTTAATTTGTTATTCTCTTCTGGATCCCTGTCAATGCTGTCAGAGAAACTGCATTTGAGCTCCAAAGAGTT
>JAPQRQ010000007.1:12469247-12493457 GCA_037367365.1 Apogon talboti | reverse complement strand
CAGACCCTCCCTCAAACAAATTTCAACACCGAAAACACATTAACCATGACCGAAATTAACCATCTTTGATATTTTTATCTGGGTTCTGCAGGAGTATTGGAATCATATCCATCTGTCTGTCTCTAACTCAAAAACTATAGCAAATTTCACATTGAAAATTTTACACAAGGTGGGTCTGTCCCTTATCTCAGCCCTTCTATAGAAGATGGCCCAGCTCCAGATCCTGATCTGGACTCGACAAATGGTTAAGTGATCCTCTCCACTGTTAAATAGGCTCCTTTTTTATGCTTTTGTTATTTTCTTATATATTAAGGCAGTTGATGAGTCGCTGACCCAGAAGATGATCCAGAACTAAGAGCATATTTTCAATTCATTTTCAGTTTGGAACAGAGTAACTTCATATTTAGTATTTACACTCATTGTTAAGTTGGGATGCACCAATATATTGATATTGAACAGTATTTGCTGGTATAGGGAGATATTTATTTTGACATATAAGATATCTTTTTACTGATGGCACTGGAAGATACTTTCAGATTCTGCAGTGTTATATTATCTTTTTTCATAAATTTGTATGTTTATGTCTGTGTTCATTCAAAGACAACATGATGAAGGCCTGAAAGACTTTAACATAGTCACTGTATTTATATTTATACTGTATGATGAATATTTCTTTGTTAAGGCGGGGGGGGATAAATAACAACAGAATTGTTATCGGCCAAGAATTGTGTAATCTGTGCATCCCTGTTATTTATTCCTTTTACGTTATTGGTTCATTTTTCATACTCTGTCTAATAATGTGAAATCTACTTCATCACAAGTTAAAATGATAGAAACATGAATCAGATCCTGGGAGTGTGTTTTAAGGGTGAAAGACTTTATTTATTTTCTTTTTCTGTTTCTTTGAGTGTATTCTCGACATTGTAGGATTATTCAGATGGATATGATCTAAGAGGTTGAGGGTCTGCAATCTCTGTCTAGTTACAAACTGGATAAAATATAACTGGATTGAACATCTAAGACAAAAGATACGCTGATAATAATAATAAAAAAAATTAGAATAATAATAAATCTGGATCACTGAACATCAAACTCAGAGTAATTTGTTATTTTTGGACTGAACATGAACTGCACTGTAAAAAATAAATAAATAAATAAAAAAACTCTAGGTGGTAGCACATTTTTTTGTTTTTGATCTATTATTTTTCCCTCAGAGTTGTAATTCCAGAAGCTTGATATCTGCCATCAGCCACTACCAAAGCCAAGTTCTGTCAATACTGATAGTTTCATTCATTCATTCATTGTTTCATTTTCTGTAATAAGTTGATTCTCTGTAGGGTCACGAGGGGGTGGGAGTCTATCCAGCAGACAAAAGGTGAAAACAAGTTGCACCGTGGACGTATAGAAACAAATATTCACTCTCACATTCACGTCGACAGGGAAACATTGTGTAAATCATTATGAATTGATTAAAAGAGATTTCTAATCTCAGTTGGACTCCCTGGTTAAATAAAGGAAATAAATAAAATGAATTGATTGAAACTGTATCTCCCATTTGTGCAATAAAGTGTAAAATAAATACTGACCTGTGCGATTGTGGTCAGGTGATTATGAACTTCCTTTGAGGACAATGCATATCTACTGTAAATAATGCAACGAATTTAATAGCGGTTTAGTCAGTAATTATTGATTTCTTATACAGGATTCACCCACTGAGTTTCCAACAACACCTACATGATGTGAACATAAAAATGTATGAATTCCATGAAAGGGAACACATCCTCCAGCGTCTCTATGCATTGGATGATGATATATTCTCTCTGACATTGCTCATGTACAGTATCATCTGTGATGTGGTGCAGTGAATATATGACAAAAGAAATATGTAACAGTGATCCTATTACAATAATCCTTATATGGTTTAAGCTCGATTGGCATAAAGTCTGTCGAATCTCTGCCTGTTACCCTCTGCAGCCCTCCCCTTGTCTCCAGAGGCTTCAGTCTTCATTATGCGACACGTCATATACTTGAGGACAAAATATTTCAGGATTTCAGGGGGCTTAACTTTTCTGTTTAATTGAAAGTCACTTTTTTTAAATCAGTCTGACAGTTAATAATGTTATTTGTTCCCAGAAGAAAATCACCGCTAATTGTGACCTAAAATTAGTTTAGATGTACTTTATTTGGATTGACTTATTGAGGCTCAAAGCAAACAGATCACACATGATGCTAATTGACAATAATAGGCTGTAAGTGCTCTATCAGTTTCACGTTTTAGAATTCGTCAAATCCTAGCGTGTGCCCTGTTTCCACATCACCGTCTCCACAGCGTTACAGTGTAGACGGTAGACTGTCAGACCGTTCGAGTAGTGGCTTTCGAGTAAATGCATTCTGATATCCTGCTGCACTTTTCAGGACTGGCAGCCATGTCTATCCCCATCTCTTACTCCTGTATCACCCAGTGCAACCTGGCAGTCTGTACAGGGAGGCATCGGTGTGGATCCTGCATAACTTCAGTGTTAAAGTGTAAAAAAAAGAAGATGAGGCCCTTTGGCTAAAGCTACATATGCAGGCTGACAAGTCTAATCTCCAGTTCAGGAGGCCCTTATCTGTTAGCCTCTTACTTCATCAACAAGACAACTTATTCATCTTGTCCGGACCATTAAAGGTTTAGAGCCACATTAAGCTCTGTAAACATCTCTTAATGAAAAGAGAAAATAAATAAATAAATAAAATTGTCTCGCTGCAGAGTGTCGGGTGAAAAGATCATTTCCTTGCTGTTCATTTGCTGCAAGTTAGCGCATTCAAAGTAGCAAAATTAAAACACACTGAATGCACATTTTTGATATGGACACTTAAGAGTATATTTTAGTTCTGTTTTCCAGAAATCTATTAAGTAACCAGGTCAGGGTTGTTGTTAAGGTTTCATTTGAGTCGTATTAACCCATAAAGGCCCACTTGTACTTTTGTGGCAGTTCCCAAAAGAAGTTTCCTCTAGATTTAACCTTTCTTAAATGATTTATCACCCTTTATTATAATATTATCCTCTGTATTTTGTGTTTTGTCAGTAAAAATCATGTATTTTCCTGTATTTAATTTACTGGTCATGTAGATGTTCATGGAAGCTCAGATTGAAGTTAAGGATTATCATGTTAAAAAACAAAGAAAATGGGAAAAAACAGAATTTTTAAGCAAAGATATCAATAACGGAACACAAAAATAAGCATCTACGAACACTGTCATTTGTCAAACTCCATGGGTTTTACTGGTGAATCAATGCTGTAGAAGCTGACTGTGTTTCCATGTTCACTACAGAGCTTCTGAACGTCCAAGTGGGTCACATCTGATAACCATGAAAAGATGAGTCACTGCATTTTACACCAATTATTTACATGTTTTGATAGGATTAGTGGATCAGAAGTTATTAAACATTTTATATCAGTTGATGATTTTGGTCGCCAGTTGCTGTTTGGATCTGTATGGGTTAAAACTGATATAGTTAGGTGTTGTTTCAGTTAAAATGTTAAACACAGATACCAGTACGTGCCCAGTCTGATACACACTGTACAAATACACCAGTCTCCAGGAAAACAGTAGATGTTAAATTAACACTATGGATAACTGTTTGTAGAGGACAACATATACCTACACCCATCAAGTTTTATTTGTAAAATTAAAGGTTCCTCGTCTGAACTCGGTGACAGTAGATGGGAGACACAGGCTTCGTCAAAAACTCAACTCTGTGTTTTTTTGGCTGGCTGCGCCGCTTGTCATCCACAGATGTTGACTAGCAGAGGAGAGCGGCTTGACAGCTGAAGTAGTGCATGTAGTTTTAGCACTCAAAGTGGAAATAAAGCGATATAAAATCCCAAGACAAACATCCTCCTCACACAACACTGTTCCGCAAAGTTTTCACAGACCACTTTGGCCGTTCCATTTAACCGTACCATAAACGTGTCCCACTGACAGTGAGACATTACCTTCTCAGACAGCTCCAGCTGACAAGACTATCTATTATATAAAACAGAACACAAAACAGCTTGCATCAGCCTGGTGATTTGTGTGTCAATTTATCCCGTTTTATGTGTGAAGATACACACTCCATGCCGTTTCAGCTCACGGATGGTTGACATGAACAGATGTTAGGGATGTTAGGGTACTACCATTTGGAAATCACATGTGAGAGGTTGAGAACAGACCAATTTGAGCTTACTGCAGACTCTGCGCTCGCATGGAACATCTGATGCCTCATTTGATTTTATGCAAGCGCTTGTACGTCAACGTTTGTAGGTGCAGCGAGGCGAGAGATATGAGAACAACCTGACAGGCTACAAGCTCTTGACCCAAACGTATGCTATGCTAGTCAGTGAGGAGGACGTACGAGCCTCCCCTGAAATACGGCGGATGTTGACCTTGGGCTTGTTCTATGTGTTCGTTCTCATTTGTCGAGCAACACACGGTTGTTGTTGAACTGTGCAAATCACAGATCCGCACTCTTCCTCCCCTTTATACCCTTTATATTATACTTAATTGATGTATATGTATTGATTGTAAAATAAAATTACCCGATCTATATACATTTTGAGAGCCTTAGTAGTGATTGACCCATCAGCCTGGGGACAGAGAGACAGAAAATAAGATAAAAATAATCTTAAAATAGGTAAGAATAGATGTGTTTGCTGAAAGCATGTGACTGGTTAAATAACTGAGCCAGATTAAAACCTTACTTTCATTTTTTTTCCCCCTTTTTTTGTCTCCTAACCCACATAAGACCAGTAGCTTCTCTAAATCACGCCATCTTACCCCCTCACAATGAGTCTTGAGTCATGTACTGTGTATAATTCACGTTAATCTTTTTCTAAGTTGGATTTTCAGCTTGAGTATTTATGCGGACTAACTTTTTTTGACGAGGATTCTGGTATCCTGACACATTTCACCACCTCCGTGTAATGTGTAGAGCTCTCATAAGATGGAGTCAGTCAGAAGGCTTTAATGAACTGAATATTTTTCCAGACAGCTTGCTCCTATTTTACCCTTATGAACCGGAATACCCCTTCACATCAGTAACTTTGAGCACCCTGTAATGTGGCACGCCATCTTTGTGCTGTATTTATCTGTCATTGCTTGTGTCTGGTGGCTGGCAGTGGAGTATGGATATTGCGGGGTTGAGGGTGGAGGGATGAGGTGGCATTCACCCAACAGTTAGCGCCACATAAAGCCTTTATCACACCTAAACGGCTCCGTCTCCCAAAGCCAGGGCGAGATAAGCACTGCCCATTCATCTGTAATGATGTGGAAGCAGGAACCAACTGAACTGAGTTGAGAGGGAAAGGCTAACTCTGACACTGAAAAGGGTGCAGGGCCATGGGGTTTTGCTTGTTCACTCCTCCTCAGAATGATATGCGTACTGGCTTTTATGCGTTTTGTGTTTTCTTTGGAGTGATGTTAATGAAAAGACAAGTGTTCTTTTGATAAAAATCCAAGTTTAATTGTCCAAAACATTTTTTAAAAAATGAATGGTGAGAACACATGTCTTATGTTGAATTGTACACGTGAGGCTTGAAATTACTCACTGTAACCTTGGTCACCTGTTCTTTTTTATTATTTACAAGTTATTGATATTATTGCAGCTTTTAAACAGCTCAGCACAAGTGAATTGTCGCAAAAAAAAAAAGATAAACACATTCATTTATATCAAGTATAGAAAAATAGAAAAATATTGATGCGTTTTAATGTGCAGACCTATAAAAAAAGCTTTTGTAGAAATTAGCCTACAGAACAATGAAATTTTATGTACATATATAGCCGCAATATGTAACTACTGACTATAAACAGATACATTTATGTATATGATATGTTCCATATTTTTCTTCCATCAGCTTTTGCACATAACACTGCAGTCACCAATTATTTCAGGTTTAGAGAAACGTGCATGCGAACAATCTATACTTACTTCTAAATAGGTCATCCCTTGATCATTCATACATATAATATGCTTCCATCCTGTTTTTAAAGTCCCATTTTGAACAATATGTTCAGGGGATCTGGATGAAGAGGAACGACCCCCTTTTTTGGGCCCCCAAGTAGTGGGTCAGGGAGTGTGTGGTCGGCTCGGGGGGTGGGGCACCCTTGCTGGGCATGAGTGTGGGCGTGGGCTTGGGATGCAAGCTGGGGGCTGATCACCCTGTAGCTGGCCGCCTCTGGGGAGGGTGTATAGTGTGAATGGCCGAAACACCCCATGATCCAGAGGAGCACTACTGACGATGTGTCCTGGGCCCCCGCTTGGCCCCTCCCCTGGGAGGGGGTTGTGTTCCCCGGGTTGGGCCTGGGCTAGACGCATGTCTCGTGATTGTACTTCTATTACAGTACTCACCAACGATCTTTTGTATGTGCTTGCACAAAGGGTATCAACACCTTATCCTGTGTTTTTGGAATCTACCCCATGAAAATGTTATGTTCTTATAAATGCCTAGTGTTTCTTAATGGGAACTGTTGTGGTAGACTCCAAATTATAGCTACAGTATAATATGTAAAGGCTGGATATCAGTCTATTTCTGACCCAAACAGTTGGATCAGATCTGAGTGGAAGTGGTTCACATCTCGGTGTCAATCTATTCATTTCAGTTCTATGTCATTCTACATACAGAAAAATACAGGAATTAAAGAGCCTGTTAAATTACTTCAGCGTAGTACAAAATAAATACTAAAGAAATAAAATCACATACTACACTTTGGGACTTTGGACGTACTGTATTGTACACTGTTAAACCAATGATAGTTTTTACTAAGTTTCTGGTGTGTGATTGTTTTACATTTTGCCTAACAATAGCAGAAAGCAATGCTTCAAATAAATATTGCTTCTCATATAAAAGGACTCAGATCTTCCATGCAGTGAGATATGCAGATTGCAGTGGTCTACAATTTTTTCATCACGGAAGAAATGTGCTAAAAGTTGCATAATTTGATAAAATGAACAGGAATAAATGAAAAAAGGGCCAGTTGGCCAATGTTTTTGAGATATATTATAAAGCTGTATTACATAAATACATAGGTGTATGTACATTTATTTAATAATTTTATGTTTTATGTGAATAGACAGTGCTTAGAGACAATCATTTCTTGAGTAATACCCATTCTCTCATTAATTCATCATGTTGACCCAATACTGTATCATAGCCAACTAGTACTTTCAACATATTTTTTCTTTATTAGTGATGCACATTTAGTAAGATTTCACTAGTTCTACTCTGGAAGTATTATCCCTGTGGATGCGTGTGGATTAAACACTGTTGTTGGTATTGGTAAAAAAAAACAAAAAAAAACAAACAAAAAAAAAGTTAAATTGGTGCATCCCTAGTCATTTACAGTACATGTAGCATCACATCTGACATCTCAGGTCTACTGTGAGCAGTTTACTGACTCTATCCTCTCGTGTCTTTTTAAACATACTGACAGGACCTAAAGAGCACATCTTGTCACATAACAAAGACTCAAACCTGCAACCTGTCTGTATTTTCCAGGTGTAATTGGATTCCTGACTGCAGCCGCGGGCCCATCAGGAGTTCCGAAGTAGAAGAAGAAGACGGATGAGACCACACAGTCTACCTGAGAATGCGACCTATCCCACAGCCTCACCATGTCACAATAGGGAAACAGTCCACCTGTCCCCTGCCACAAATCCTCTTTTTTGTCTTCTTTTACCCCTATAAGTCACTGAATTAATGATCCTTCTCTTCACCCATCTGTAGTCTTATTGATATGACTAAAAGAGCCTTTATTTTGGACATGTTGTTTTTTCCTCTGAATGCTGCCAGCCACCAAGGCTATGGTGGGAAGCGTCACCATAGTCCTCAACAGGTTGCCAATCAATGCCTGGTGTGGCTCTTGGGACTAGTCCTTCACCTGACCCTTTCCTCATGTCAGCGGGTTGACCTTAAACACCCCATAGTGACCACGGGCTATGGAAAGATTCGTGGTATCAGGAAGGAGCTTAGCAATGACATCCTGGGCCCGGTGGAGCAGTACTTAGGTGTGCCATATGCTACGGCGCCGATCGGCGAGCGCCGCTTCCAGCCTCCGGAAGCTCCCGGCTCTTGGCAAGAGACACGAAATGCTACCAATTTTGCACCTGTGTGTCCCCAGAATGTCCATGGGGTGTTACCTGAGATCATGCTGCCCGTGTGGTTCACAGACAATCTGGATGCTGCAGCAACCTATGTTCAGAACCAGAGCGAGGATTGCCTTTACCTCAATATTTATGTACCCACTGAAGATGGTGAGTATAATAGGCAGAAAATACTTCATGGCTAAATAGTTTTGTGTCAGGATTATATTCAGAGGAAGAAGAGTTCCTGTTGTGAGCCAAATGACCTCCAGGAGATCAGACATACAAGTATATGATCTAATAACCTTTAATTATTATGGCATTCCAATTTAGCATTAGTTAGTGAGTTTAATGGGTTTATTGACATACATAGTCACTGCTGCAATCCTTTCTGTGCTAATACTATGTAAAGCACTAAAGGTTTTTATTACCTATATTAACATTTTATTCAATACTTAAAGCCTTAACAGAACACGTTTAATTAATTAGCCACTGTTAGCTAATAACAGGCCGGCCACAACAGTGTGCTAAATGCTACCTCACTTAACATAATTGGTTCAAGCCATAAATAAAACTTACACTGTGTATTTAGAAAATACATAGTGAGGGACTGCAGTGACCCACTGATGTAAACAGCAGATATCTGAGCAACAGATTTATAGCTGTTATTTTAGGCAGACCACAGAGGCAGTGTGATGACAGCGAATGTCTCCGAGTGACTGATTGACATATGGTTTCAGGCTGGCATGTGGACAAGCCTTGAAACTTATCACTCATCATTCACCTAAAAACTATTCACTTTCTTCATTCTACAATTAAGTACTGTACTGTGACTGCTCTTACAGTAGTTTGAGTTATTGTCTCATTACACTCTACTATGACTATTACATTTTTCTTAAGAGACTATTGTTTTAAAAACCATGATCTGTTTCTGTGAATTCATTTTGTACATGTATAAAGAACACCATAGTTTTGGTTATCTTTACAGAAAACTAAACTAATGCATACTGTTATCATGTTAAAATCCAAAATGTTGCATTTAATAGCATCAAAGGTTGTAAGTTACCAGCTGAATTACCCTCCCCTTCCATGCATGAAGCTAAAAATGTGAAAAAGACAGAGTCAGTGTTTGGTTTTCACCTTCTGTAGAAACATGGTGATGCAACTCTGAAATACAAGAAGATAACAAGTGTTCATTTTTAGATGATAAAAACAAAACAATTCTTATTTTCAAGCCATTATACACCAATGAAAGTATAATTATGAAGATTATATTCCATTTCTTCAAATGAATCCCCTACACACTGGGCCGTTAATATGACTAGTGAGAGGAACACTGGTGTTAACACAATATTTATAAAACCTCCAAGCTACTTCTTCCAATATCAAGGCTCCAGATCTAGATTTTTGTGTTAAACTAAACAACAGAACTGTCACTAGCATGTTTTTACTTAACTTTTAAAGAGAGTACATGCCTGTTTCCAGCTTTGTGTAGAAAGATGACTTTTGTATTGTGTTGTATAGATGCTGCTCTTTAGTTAGTGTGGGTAGGTGAAGAAGACTAATGTTAGTTTGGCAGCTTTATTGGGAACTAGCAAAATACAATATACTGCCAAGGACATCCCTGTCTCTAGGGGTGAAATTAGTAAAAAAAAAAAAAAAAAAAAAGAAGAAGATCACTATAAGGCAAAACCTCCACCTCTTCAAGAGCTATTTTGGTATACTTCTTGCATTAATGATCATGTGGAGAGCATTTGAGAAGGCAGATGGGCAGGTAAAAGAACACAGCATCAAAGTCGAACTGTGGAGGCAAAACATATGCTACTGATGATAGTAAGCAAGGCTAATGATAAAAAAAAAAAAAAATGTTGAAAACTATAATTAATAGGCTCACCTGAGAGTTGCCTACGGAGCCAACATATTACTACTGCCCATAAATTACATCTAACTCTAGATTAGTGTAGAGTGGTGTGCAATCTTCTAAACAAACACCATTGTTGCAGATGCTGTATGAATTTAGCAAAGCTGTAATCTACTTAGTTGGATTAACAATTTCTAGAAAACAGTAAAAATATTCTAGGCAATGAAAGAATTATATAAATATAATACACATGTATAACTTCTGCTGAATGTTAAGTGTTTAATATTTTTAAAAGAGAAGATAATGTCTTCAAAAACACCTCTGGCCAGGGGGGTTTATCTACTTGTGACACAGGAAACAGGAAGATGCATGTAAAGATCTGTGTCGGTGTGCATTACAGTAGATGTGCCACATACTCACCAGGATGGTGTAGAGTGTCCTGTGTTACTCTCAGGGGAAAATGTGTGCAAATGAGTGAGACTGATTTCACATGTAGCCTGTCTGCTTGTCAGAATCTGTCACTTATTGTCAGGGGTCACTGCTTATACAAGGCTGGTACTGTCCCTAAGGATGTGTTTTGCCTTGTGTATGAGAGAGAAATACAGACTGAAGGATTGCAAAAGCGCCTCTGAATCCAAACACCACATTTTTCATATATAACTTGTTACAGCCCCCCAGATTGTTTACATGGCGCTAGAAGTCTAATAATGTCAGATGTACCTGCTTTGAATAGCTGTATATCTCCCATAGCTGCAGCTTTGTGCACACACATATTAAACCTCAGGACATTTCTGTTGCCTGAGATCCAATTTGTAATTTTCTCAAATATCTTCAGGAGTGCACTGCTCAGCATCAATATGTTTTTTTTCAGTTAAACTAAAGTTTTTATTTTTTTTTACCCAAATGTTTGCTTGTGAACTCACCAAGTGATGGTCAAGTGTGCTTGTGTTGGTGTGGTGTTCTGCTGAGTTTTGCAGTGCAGTGGGGGAGTTGCTTTCCCACTCACAGCGGATGTACTGTATATAGCTAGGTGGGCAAAAAATGAATTGGTAGCATAGATATATAAGTAGCCAGGATCACAGTCTCTGGCTTACAGGACTTGATTTTGACACATTTAATCCACAGAATCCACGACAGTGTCATGTATTATCTTTTTTTACTCCACATTAAGTCGTGTCCCTATCTGCTATACTATTTTTGACTGACAACTACTCTCATAGAACATGTTCTTTGCGTTATTCTTTAGACAAAGAAACGTCACAGCTCTCTTTTCTCCCTGCATCTGTTCACCCCTCCTCAGTGAATCCCTTCCTGCCTCTTCTCCTCTCCTCTCTCCTCCATCTTTATGCAGATGGTGGTAGAAGGGGTCACTGTTGTGAATGCAAATGAGCTCAATGCCCTTCCTTACCAGGCCACTATGTATCCCGCTACTTCTTCAGCTCAAATGAAATTCAAATAACTGCATAGAATAAAGTAAATAAAACAAATGTCCCCTAGGTTGAACTGTGAGTTTTACACTCCTCCTTTATCTCTCTCATGCTCCCTTTTTCCTTCTTTACTGTTCGATTCTCCTGTGTGACCAGGCTGCAAGGCAAGAAGACTGCATTCCTTTTTCCTCAAGACACTCCTCGGCTAAGGGCCCAAGATCCTTCATTTTTATTGCAGCTGGAGCAGCCATTTACTGTGCTCTTTATTAAAAACCATATTTCAGGAGGCAGGATAGTGGAGGCAAGGATGGAGCTAGAGGCTGGGGGCACAGTGGAAGAGATGGAGAGCAGAGGGACAGCCATGCATGTGCTGGAAGCTGCTGCCTGGGTGTAGGGGGTTGAACCGAAGCTGTGTCTGACACCTTGTCAAGCAGACAAGCCGCCACAGACATGACATACTGCAGCTTTATTCCGTTTACTGCACTGAGGAAATGGAGAGGGACGTGAGACAGCTTGCGCTCTGGCCACTAGCTCAGTGAACCGAACAGAAATGCTGTTGAGTGAGAGATAGAGCTGCATTAGGTCAAACAGGACTGGGACAACCCAAGTTAAATGTTCCCGGATAGGCCAGTGATTTTCATTGACCACTGCCCCATTACATCACATGATGTCCCACCAGCACAAGTCTTGGCACACGTCCTCATTTGGTGATGTCCTCTTTCTTTTTTTTTGTTGAGTAAAGTGTCTCTTTGAAGACAAATACTGAAAATGAAACTCATTTTGTATTAATGTTAAAAGAGGAGACCTAAGTACAGCCATGTTTGATCTTACTTTTTAGCGTTTTAGACCGAGATACTTCTGTGAAGGAATTTACCATTCATAGCAAATAGTCGCACTGTTACATTTTGCAGATATATACTTTTTCTCTTTAGCGGACCTTTTAAAGAGGGTTAGGGTTGCTTTTAGCAATGATTCCTTGAACAACTATATATTTATAATACTAACTCAGAAATACCAAAAATATTTAAAAATGGGAGGTAGTAAAGAACTTTAGCATGACTATATCAACAATGTGTGATATATTTCAGGTAAGACTCACCAATGTATAAAATTCATTGAAAGAACCAACTTTTTTTGTATTGTTAACAAATAAAAAAATGCTTAAAACACAAAAATGAGACTGGTGCATATTCCAGAGATCACGCTCACTCAACAGTACCTGTTTGTTGACACATTATTTGTGAATATGCTCCCCCAGTTGTTTCCTAACAGTGGTAATTTATTTTGTTTTATTCGTATTATTTAATATTGTGCATTGACACTCAGCTGTTGTATTGTTGTTCTTTGCGGATATGGCTCATAGACTCCACAGTGTATGGTTCCATTTAGCAAAACAGTTTTTCAGACATATTTTGTCTTGGCTTGAAGAGAGAAAAAAAATCCATAACACTGAAAAAATTAGATATTTAGCTACTTTGGCATATGCACACAGCCCTAGTTTCACGTTCTAATAGCCAACCTCCTTATACCTGCATTAGAATGATTGGACAATTCAGCCGTAGCCACACAGCTGCTGAATGAGCAAGTGAATGTGAAGCATAAATTAAAATACCTCGTGCCTTCCAACTTTGCAAGCGTGACTTGCTCTGCATTATCTAACACAATGTTCCATTTTATATCGTTAAGTAAATTAAGTATTTCTGTTTTTTGGACCATTAGTTTGACAAAACAATATGTCACCTTGGGCCCCCAGAAATTGTGATGACTGTGTGGGCCTAGAGTCATCATCTCAGTTTCATTTTTCTATCACATTTGTATCTCATTGCCTGTTTTGGTACAGTGCTCATGTAGATCCTTTCAGTGGAAGTCTGGAAGTCCGTTACAATGCATATAGTTTCAGCTCTTTATTAGGCAATAGAGCACAAATGAAATCAGAGAAGTCTCCATTAGGCAGTGAGGTGTGGTTTTAGAGCAGTGCTAAGTAATGGGGAATTGCTGAGCAGGCGGAGGACTAATGTGCCTTTCTGTCCATTACCGGTCTGTCTACCTGTCTGGTCTGTATTACCCGCCCAGCCCAACATCAACTATTGCACCATCTACCACTATGGCAGGAAGTGCTCTCTGGATCAGGCGTCTGCATGGTGGTACTGGGAGGATGCAGCAAATCCATTCAGCATCGACCCTTTTCCATTTAGATGGAAGATAAACGTTTTATATCGGGAACCCATATTCATACAGAGACATGGTTGAAATGCACCATTACAACACCATGGTGTCTTCTTTGTCAATAGACGCAGTGCACTGTGTAATGAGCTACGTGGCATTACTTCACTGTGAGGTTTCCAGCAGAATGTGAGAAACAGGCATGTCAGCAGCACACTTGCAGAGTGATAAACCCCTTGGCAACCTAATGTAGAGTATTCTTTAAAACAGGAGCCTGCGCTGCCTCCCCACCGCAGAGCCGAGAATATGCTGCTGGGTGGGTATGAGAAAGACAGCAACAGATGATAAGGACGCTGTTAACATGCTTTGCGTGGCGCGTGTTTGTTAAAATGTGTGTGAGGCTGTGAGTGCATGTGAACGTGAGCATGTTTTAATGACTTCCTTGACAGTAGACAGTGACGGAGAAAGACACAAAACGTAGAGGTAATTGCAGGCTGATGGAAAGCTTCACTGACAGAAACCAAGAAAAAACAAATTAATGGGATCCTTATCAGTTAAGACGTACAGAGGTTGACACACCAGGGCGTTGCTTGGTCACTGTGATAAATGCTTTTTATTGGCTGTGCCCTATGGAGCGTTTAACTGGCGTTACCATTAAAGCTTAATGCGGGGCTCCTCTTTGACCTTGGTGAGGGGAATCTGTCTCAAGCTTTCGCAGGCAGCGTAAATATCGCAAACAGCTTTGTCTCTGCTAATTTGGTATTGAAAAAGCCTGAATACTCACAGGTTTTGTATACTCGTGTTATCATGGGATTGCATATGTGGATCTGAGTTCTCTTCTCTATAAACTGTGCAGACACTCTTGCTTTAGGACTGCAAAACGGTGTCCTGAGTTGGACGCGGTATCTTGCTATTCCTTCCCTTTACCTGACCAAACAGAGTGATGGCTTGATTCTGCTCATTGATTTTTCTTTACAAAGCAGCAGTGTGTCAGGGCTGATTGGTAGAAGGGTTGAAGAGAAGTGGCCTCTGGGGTCATTTACAAGGCAGTCCGTGACTAGATCTTAAGCAGTTAAAACAGATGAGTTGGAGGTTATCTTTCCAGGAAACAATGTTCAGTCCTTGTAAACATTTTGTCTTCAGCTGTTCAAAGTCACAAAATATCTCACCATCTCTCAGGCTTTTTTTTTTTTTTTTTTTTTTTTTTTTTGCTGTGCTCCTTTTACGCTGCTAATGACATCTCTTGAATTTTGTCATTTTTTTTCTGAATCGTAGGTCCGCTTACAAAAAAGCAAGATGAGTCTTCACTGAACAGACCAAGGGATGAAGGTATTTTACTTGCATGTTCAATCTTTTACTCTTCAGATCCTTTGTGCTTGACGTTAATGACATATCTGACACTCACTCTGACATGTTCCCACTGAACTCAAATGCATATGAAATACCCATTCACTCCAACCTATGTTTTTTTTTTTGTGTCCTTGTACAGGAAGCTACTATATTTGACTTGACTTGCTAGGTGGTTGATCAACCATTCACTGTTAGCCTGAATATCAAATGTAATGCATCGCTAAAAATCAATTTTCTTTTTTCACCTTCGCTTTTATTCTTACACTTAAGTCTTTTTCCCCCCTCACATAAATGAAATGGCCTGCCAAATTGCACTTTCTGATTTTATTGGCCTTCTCTCTGATTCTTCATTCTTAAAGGCAAAAAAACACTCGGATAGTGCTGAGTTTAATACCTGCCATTACTGAATATTCTCAAGTCCACTGCAGTCAAATGGAGATGCTTCTAATATTCTTCACCAATGCAGCTAAAATCCATGCAGGCTTCTGTACCCGGGACTTACTGTATATTACATACTGTAGCCGCATGTATTACATTTCCATTTGAGCATGTGTCTACTCGAGAATGTGCAAATCTGTGTCTTGAGTGCATGTGCTCTAATTTGTGCCAGTGTGTGTGTGTGTGTGTGTGTGTTTTTAGGATCTGTGCTATTTGAGTATTGAATTCTCTCTTCCTTGCATCTCTAATTGCTATGGTTTAAAAAGAGACAGATGTAGCTAATCCAATTGTGTGGTTTCTTAACGGTGAAAACAGAAGGAAGGATTCATGCAGGATTGTCGAGGAGAGCAGCAGAATGATAGAATAGAGATGAAAGAAAGGGAAAAGCTGAGCTCAGAGAGAGTACCGGGGAGGGCAATGAGGGGGAGAGAAGGGAAAAATAGTCATAATGAAGACAAGTGCATGATGAAATGACATTTATAGAGCTTTGAAAGTGAGAGAGAGATGTAGAGAAAGACAGAGTGAGAGGGCGGATGAGTAGAAGACTGGTAGAGCTTGACATTTATGCCGACACCTGATGGATCTGGACTGGATCAGAAGGGCCGGGGTAGGGCTGAATTCCTCATGTAATTGCTCAGGTATGGATCGGACACAGGTACTAAAACGCTGTGGGAAAAAAATACTATTATTAGCATCTTATTTTTGAAAGTTATTTGCAAGTTGGCTTGGAGAAAAACTGCACCGCTCGAATGTGGGTTTGGGTACAGGAATATTCAGCTGAGTCAGGATAAAACTTTTACGCCCAAATCAATCTCTATTTCCATAAGAGAATGAATGAGAGGCGACCAGAGGAATGGAAAAGTAGAGAGGGGGTAGCTCCTATTGGGTGGTAGGATATTACATTAAGATGGGGTGTTAGGAGAGGAGAATACTGAGGAGAAAGTATTAAATTAGGTAGAACGAAGAGGAGTGAATAATGTGCCAGTGTTTTGGAGGCAGACAGTGAGCTCCTTGTTAGCCATATAGGACTTGGATTTGGGCTGAGAGAACCGGTTTCACCCTGCGACCCCTCAACCCTATCACCTCTCTGTTAGAGCAGAGGCCCCTCCAATCATGGTCACCATTGTAGGGGCACCGTGGAGATGCACACAGTATACAGCACACAGTGACAGAATGCATGTGAGATAAATTTACCTCTAGGTACTATAACCTCACATCAGTGTACATTCATTTCTGTTGCTTTCAGGTCATTTAATTATGGTTCATTGAAAGGTGTAATCATCTCATGACGAAAATGTTATGTTATTATTAGAGGATAGAATATCTGTAATACCACTAAACACTACTTACATGCATTTCAATCTGCTGTGAATGCAACTTTCTGATAATATAGATCATATTTGCATCAAAGTTTTAGTGATATAAAGTAGTCAGAAGTCCTTTTGGGCTTGTCTAATGAAAGTCTGAAATCTCTAAATGTTAGAATGAAGTCCAATTGACAAAATGGAATGCAGGACATTTTTGTGTTTTTGTCCACTTGGACCTTTTGCCACCCACCTTTCATTAAGGCCTTGTAGGCATGCATGAGCTTTTTATCTTCCATTCCAAAGCAAATGGAATTTTATGTCCATTTAGTTTTTAAGGGTTTCTCCTAACCCTTTATTGGGCTGTACAAATATTTCAGAGTTGATGTTGGCTCTTGTCCTTTCATTCAATCATCAATATAGCATGATAACTAAACCTGAACTTAAAAACATATAACTAATACTTTAACTTTTATTTCACTAATGTACAAACAATAGTATAGTATTACAGTTTGTTTTGCCTCAGTTCAAGTAGATTCTTTTATTGACATATTTTTGTGATATATTTCTTTGAAGTATCGTTAAAACCCTGGTGTATCTCAATGTGAGCTATCCTCTGAGGTAAAACAATTTCAAAACATTGTGTTTTAACAGTTGGCATCCTCCCAAACCCTTAGTGAAGCTGTTAAATGTTAAAAATACAACTGTTTTATCATAAAAATAGCAAACTGTTACAATTTCACTGTCCTGTACAGATTCATAGGCCCATTTATCTTTGATATCTAAAAGGCGCATTCTACACTTCTAAAATAAATGCGTGTCTGCCTTTGACTTTTTCAATTCAACTTTTTGTTAACATTGCTATATGACAGTTGATTAATGGATTTACTTTTATGTAATATAGATCAGATGTTTAACCTTGATCATAATTTAACAATGAACATCTTATTTAACCCATTTAAATAGGCATAGTGTTACTTTCAGAGCAAGGCGGTTATTGGACAAAATGTTGAAGATCCTTTTCTCTGAGGATTCATTTTACAGCATGAGTACACTGTGAATGTGGCTCATGGCTGCCTGCTGATATGTCACTCCTCTATACTGTCCTGGTAATGCTGGGATAATTAAACTTGTTTACATATCCTCTGGGAAATCAGCAGAGGTTCACAACACACCAGAGAAGGGGCAAAGAGGAGACGTGTGTTTGAGTGTACGATAGAAAAAAGGCTCTTTTTATACATATGTCGTCTGTCTGATCCATAAGCGGTGGCTACATGTGTGCCAGTCTTCCGTTCTGTTCACTTGAGTGTGTGTGTGACTGTGAGTGACGCACCCAAGTGCATGTGTAACCTGAGATTCAGGTGGTGATGCAGGCGGGTGTGCAAATACGTGAGTAGAATTTGTTACCAAGGCAACAGGCATTCAGTGAGTCGGTGCAATGGAATGGCTGGTGCAGTTCTATTAGCGAGAAGCAGTTTCCATAGCGACTCAACATCGCAGCTGCCTATGCAAGAGTTTGTGTGTGTATGTGTGTGTGTGTGTGTCTGTACGAATACGGTGTGAATCCTGTGTGAACTGAGTGTTCATTAGCGTACCTTGCTATGTATGACTTGCTTTGTAACATTTCATATTTTTTCATCCTTGCTATCATATTTTTTTGTTTGAACCTCCCATCCATGTCTCTACCCCTGTCGGTTCTCTCATGCTGTCCTATTTTCATCCCCTACCTCTCTGTCTTACCCTTTTTATCTCTCTTTCTCTCCCCCTATCTCTGTCTCCTCCATCTCTGAGTGCTGAAGCTCATCAGGGTAAACAGATGCTGTGGCTGTTATTTATGTTTCCACTTGGTCTGGCTTTCATACAAATTATCCACAGGCCCTGCACAGTGCAGACGCTCGGCCTAACTGGGCTGCACTGGCAGCTCTCTCAGCCTTATCCACGCTCAGACACTTCGACCATACCACAGACGTTGCGTGGGGGGGAGATTTCAGGAGAGTGTGTGTATGTGCGGTGGGGGGGGGGACACACAGGCTGACAGAGTGAACCATAGCAACACACTGATGGGCACAAAGACGCCAATAACAGGGAGGGTATACAAACTGGCTTCACCATTAAGCTCCACATACGAGGGGAATAAGAGTTTAGGAAGGTACCATCACTACACAGGATGGGGAAACTAACATCACAGAGTGAAATATAAAGGATAAGCCCAGTGGGGCAGACATGAAGTACTTGTTACTGACTTAAAGCCAGTCTGCTGAAAATATTTCATACTTAGTGTCTTCCTTTTATTCGTGAATCACTGGCTGCAGGAGGTGCAGAGTGCATCATATGGGTCTTTTCTCTCCAAAGTCTGCTGCACTTACCTTTACAACAAATCTAGAACTATCACCAAAGCATGTCATGTACTGTATAGGAAAAAATACAGTAAATACTGTTTTCTTACAGTAGGTTAACATTATGGTCTGTCTGTTTTATGTAGATATTCGAGATCGTCGTAAGAAGCCAGTGATGCTGTTCATCCATGGCGGCTCATACATGGAAGGCTCAGGGAACATGTTTGATGGCAGCGTTCTTGCTGCCTATGGAAATGTCATCGTGGTCACCATGAACTATCGCCTTGGTGTGCTCGGTAAGTTTGTTGTGTTATATCCTGAGTATCAAATATTAGGGTGCAAATAAGCATGATGTAAATGTTCACAGACATGAGCCTCATGCGGTCTTATTTCCTTAAATAAAGAAAAAGAGGAGTCGTCATCACCAGATCAACTAAACATGCTGCTTCTTAATTATTAACACAGGTAAAACTTCTTAACACTATATAAGGACAGTTCCATCAGCGCCTGCACATCAGAACATTAACATTGACCTGTATGTGATAGAGTTAGGGTAAATACATTGACTTTACAGATTCAGTGCATAGAGTTCACCTCACCTGTACTTCACTGCTGGAAAAAACTGCTTTGTCAACGTCTTATCGACCCAAAGACAGTACCAAGGACACAGACATGTAACATAGTGGAAAAGACAAGTGTACAGCAGAAAACACATATCCAAATCTAACACAAAAGAGGAAACAATGGAATAGAACTGTGTTTTTTATGTAGTTTTGAAGTTTGGTGATGAAGCTTTTTTAATGTAAAGATGGGTTTAAATCTGCAGGCTGTTTTTTGTACATTAATCCCAATAGGCCTTTCTACTGTGGTACACATTTGCCTGAGGGTAACATTAATTCCCCATCCACACTAATGCAGATGATTTGCAAAATGAATATTTTTCTGTATGCTTGGGCGTCTCATCCATGTGGTCAGGAAAAACACATAGACTCCATTTTTGCACGTCTGTTCTCCTTTGAGTAATGAACCTTCACCTGAAACATGAAATCCAGGTGTATAAATCAGTGCATGCCCTGCAAAAGATCAAGACTGAGGATCGAGGTTTCCCTTACACTACAGATCAGACCGGTATTATGGACAAATCAACATAATGTAAAGAATACACTCGAATACTCTCTGGGTCTGCTACATCTAATGTTATCTATGGTATTAATACTTAAAAGTCCAATGGTTTGTCTGAGCATTTGTTCCAGTTTATAGATGTTTTTGCATTGTTATCTGGACAGAGATTAGGTAAAACTATTATATGGACAGACTTTTCTTTTAAAATACAGAGACAAAAATAATCTGGTCCGCATTAATGGGGATGAGGCATAAAAGTAACAAACCTATGTTTAGACAATTTATTCAGTTACTGGGTGGAATGGTGGTGCAGTGCACGGGGGTCAGCACTGTCACCTCACAGCAACAAGGTCCTGGGTTTGTCAACATGGGCCTGTCTGTGTTGAGTTTGCATGTTCTCCCCATGTCTGCATGGGATCTCACCAGGTACCCCAGCTTTCACCCACCATCCAAAGACCTGTACCTTAATAGGTAAAAAAAAATCCTAAAATCACCCATAGGTTTGAATGTGCAAGTGAATGGTTGTTTGTCCCGTATATATCAGCAGTGACCCCCGAGACCCTCACAAGGATTAAGGGGTTCAGAAAATGAATGAATAAATTCAGTTAATATCACATGTATACGATAACAGTACATGTACAGTACATGTAATGTATACCAAAGTAACACATTTATACCAAAACAGAGGCAAATTATATTAATTATACTTAATTATATATTAGTACAGTATAGTACAGCACAATACAGCACAGTACAGTACAGTACAGTACAATATAGTACAGTACAGTATATTATAGTATAGTGTAGTATAGTATTGTATCGTACAGTATAGTATAGTACAGTATATTATATTATAGTATAGTATAATATAGTTTTTAGACACAAAAATGAAAGAAACCTCAGTGTGTTAAAGCATTAGTATCCAGTACAGACCTACAGCCTGTTTAACATTGAATGATTTGCTTTCCAGGCTAATTTGATGGCCTTTTTTTTTTTTTTATCCCCAGTAGGGACTGAATACAGCTGCAGCACATGACATACATGACTGCATCCTGTACATTTGGCATAACCAGATAATATGGAAACGGAGAACACTTAAAAAGACACAGAGTGGGGTCGCAATGTGACTAATTTATGCTGTGATACAATGTTGAATTATCCCTGTGCAGCTGGGATTGTATGTTTAAGCCCAAAGTGGTAACCTCTATAGTTACTGTGTTCACCAAAAATGTAATATCTGAGATTATTTTCTGTTGTAGTAATGAATGCCTCTGTTAAGAAAGCTGCAAGGGTTTGATTCACTTCTTCAGAGGTTCCATAGAGCACTGATTGCTTTTGGTGTACATCCAGCCATTGAAAGCAAAACTGAAATGTGTCTGTTGCTTTCAGTGTATTTTTGGATTAAGGGGGTATTCTATTTGTCCATTCTGTTGGGGCTTTGCAGTGCTTGCATGGCCTGTGAGTGTGGGCAGAGTTGTGTGTGTGTATGTGAGTGTGTGTGTGTATACATACAGCCCTTATACTGCTGCTGGAAATCTGTAGAGTCAAGTATTTGCATTCACTGTCAACTTTTGGAGGTGTTTGCATACAGACTATCTTTGTCAGTCATTGCGGTTGCCAGGGTGGGTAATCAAATCTTGTTTATTGCACCACGCCTGTTTCAACATATCAGAATAATGATAAACAGAGAAATGGGAGTAGTTTAGGATGCTGTCCAAGAGTTGCAATAGAGGGTAACATGATCCAGACCGCTATTGACAGGGCCAGTGGAGAGGCACAGGCACAAGGACAGACTGAGAGTTTGTAAAAGAAGGACCTTAACCTGCAGCTTTATACGGCTCAATTTGAGCTTGTTATGTGGTCTTCACAGCTGTCAGACAAATCGTGACCATTAGAGAGTGGAGTGTGAGGTTCAGCTCGCAATCTGGTTTGTTACATACACTACCAAATTACATGCTAATCTAAAGGCTTTTCTGTAGTACCTTTGTCTGCTTCTTTTAAAGATGTTTCTTCAAAGCTAAAGACCGCCAATTTACACACTCACACAGTCGCTGGGGTTGAGGTTTGAAATAACTGAAGAGCACTCATGCATTGTACAGTATCTATATTGCACCGCACATATACAAAAGCATCAAAATACATATAAATAGAGGTGTGAGAGAGTGATCCCGTTGAGTGATTATGAGAGATGACGCAGTGTCCTCGATTCCTTTAACATTGTTAAAATTTTGGTATGTGGGCGAATTCTCTCTCTCTCTCTCTCTCTCTCTTGTTCAGATATGCTTTAAATGGGTTACTGTACTAAGGCGATTATCCTTGTGTGTGTGAGTATGTGTGTTTAGTATGTCTGTGTGGCATCAACACGCATGTTTCCATGTGTTCGCTAATTTCCACTCGTGCATATACAGTACAGTGCGTAAAGACTGTGCGTGTGCTGCACGGTTGTGTGCCGTGTGTAAAATATATATATGAATAATGCACTATCCATCTGAATTTTTAATAGCAGTCCTCTCTGACACTGTGAATTTGACTCAAAATGAGAAACATAAGAGTACTGTTTTTTTTAACAGCTTTATGCTCTATTTTTTTAGTATTATGCCGTACTTACACACTCAGAATTTTACACATGCCAACCTCATTTCATACAATGCCTGCGCCTTTAAGAGAATGATAGGGCGTCAGGAATAAGGGAAGACGAGAGAGCAGGGAATAGAGACAGATGAGCGAGGGAGAATCATAGAGAGACAGTGAGGGGGAAAAAAGAAACAGAAGGGGGAGATGGGAACAGGCTAAAAATAAACCGTCAGAAATGCTTTTTTAAATCTGCACTGATGCAAAGTATTCATTCAAATAAACACTCCTGCGGTGTGACCACAGCGTCCTTACATATGGGTTTACGGCTGACGCTTTCACCCCAGCGCGACACATACATATGTCCATTCAGAGCAATTTATATACTTTCTGGGTTTTCTTATTAATTTATTATATGCCCTGTCGTTGTGGAATAAAATGGGTGAATGAGGAGAAAATGTCTGCTGCACAGTTTGGTTCAGAGGTTCGGTGACAGTTGAGATTTTAGATTGCTGCTCGGCTCACCTTCTCCCACCTTCCTCCTGCTCCAGGCCCAGAGAGCCTTCTGATTTGTGTTGCATAGCCATCTGTTCTGACTAATTAACTAATTAACTAATTAATGAACTCTGGGGAAAGGCCCACCATCATGGGCTCGGAGAGAGAGAACATTTTTCACCTCAGGAAGAGAGATGAAACGCTTCTCCTGGAAACGTTTCTGCACTGCACTTTCTAGCCTTTTTTTTTTTCTTGTAAGTAAAGGCAACCTATTTAGTTGTAACTACCTCTTTGTGTAATTAAACCCTATCATTTGATAACTATAGATCTGGCTTAGAAGAAAACACAGCTCTACATACAGTATAAGAGACGCTATATTTACACTTCAGATGATTAATCCTTTAGAAATTAATATGTATTGTAATTCAGAAAGTTAATGTAGTATAGAAATACCACTTTTAATATTAAAAGTGCTAACACCATAAAAGGCCATATTATTGCTGTGTGACTTCTAAATAAATTTAGGAAGAACATAAATAGAAATGTGTAAAGGTATGGGAAACTATTTTTAGAGTGAGTGACACACAAAAGAATGTTTGTGATGATACACAGACATTTTTCTGTTGTCTCTACAAATTGTTTTTTGTAGTTAAAAGGGCGACATGTACTATTTCTACTTTTGAATAATAATTTTAAAAAATCACCTCAATTTATCATTACCATGTATAGAATAAAAAGCTAGAATTTATGCTGAAGATGCCCATACAGGGTGTCTCAAAAAAATGTATACACGCTTTAAATAATGGTAAAGTAGGTGTTTATAAAACTTCATTTACTTTTCAAAATTTAATAGACTTTACAAACATCATTTTATTATTTTGTCACTGCCTGTTCTCAAACTGACGTCCGTTCTGGTCCAGACACTGCTGACAACGCAAAGCAATGGAAGCGCACACATTACAAAACAATTCCCTTGGTATTTGCGTGCATTCACGTTCAATGGCTGCTCTCAATTCAGCGACTGTTGCAGGTCTCATAG
>JAPQRQ010000007.1:12455024-12468804 GCA_037367365.1 Apogon talboti | reverse complement strand
GAATTTCCTTTCTTCAGAGTTTAGTCTGGCTGCCATCATTAATTCCAATGGGTTTAATCTGCAAAGACAAAACAAATGATTGAGTTATCAGCTGCTAAAGTGTGTATACTTTTTTTTGGGACACCCTGTATATTGTACAGATATGAACTGAATCATCTCATACCTGTGGTCCAGGGGATTTATGTGACCACTAGAGGGAGTATTGAGTCCTATGGTCTGGAAAACGCCACGGGGCCTTTGACCAGGATGTCGGAAAGTGACAAAACGGGACGAGAACCATTAAGAAAACACTTTTAGATTCAAAGAAAGCAATTTTGTTGTTTTCACCACTGGACACAGCTCTAAATGAAAAGAATGGAGTTTGACAATGAAACCGCAGTATTTCTTCTACATGGGTGAGTTTGGTTATAAGGCTTATGAAGGTGTAAAGTTATTCTGTGATGTTATTATCTTTGTTAGGTTTGCCATTTGTTGATCCACTGCTCAGACTAAACTTTAACAGTCTAACCAACTGTTAAAATAACTGACGGCGAGATTTTGTTTGAAGAAGAAAACTTGATGATATCATAATAGAGATTTGTCTAAACACACTGTATTCAGTGATAGTGTTGATTCTTTGATGTTTTTGGTAGTAATAAGTGTGTTCTGGTACATAACTTACTCCTGTTGTTAATAGTCTGGAATATGCATATAATCCCTTTAAACATGTAAAATGCAACCTTAAATATAACAACTCTAACAACTAATACTACTATAATATACTTTTTATTTTTCTGTTTTTATTGATTCCATAATTATTGGTATTTTGGAGTATAATGTATATTGTTCAGCATGTGCACCACAAACCACCACCACAACATGTTACTCACTAAAAAATATGCACTTTGTGTAATTATTAAGTGGAGTGTCAGCACATTTACGACTCTGCTGTTTAAGTGAACCGGCCTTGGGAGTCAGTTCAGATTGTGTTGCCTGTTGTTCTTTAAATGTGACACAGAGACACCCAGCAGTGATTTTGCTGTCACTTGATTTTAGCCTGCTGCCTCCTCTCAACTTGGCCGTCCCCTAAATACAAATGAAACACACCTCCCGCTCCTTCCAAGTGAGAGTGAACCCCCACCCCCCACCCCATTGCCTAGGATGTCCGCGACCAGAGCCAAAATATTTTTACTGTAGTGTCATGATAGTGACTTGTTCATGTGCTGGTTAAGGTGTAAAAATAGAATGAGTTTGTCCTGTCACACAATCAGTTTAATCAGTAGTGTAAAGAATGTAATGAGGTTTTTGAGGGTCTTGGCATAAACACTGCAATGCCAAGGACAGTTGCTTTCCTCACACAGGCAGAGTTCACATTGAACACTAATGACTTATAGGTATATTGACTGAAACTGGCACCGACCTGAGTCCCAGGCTAACAGCCAGAGGCACAGCCGGACCAATCAAATGCGAGGAAGACGATTAATGCATGCCAAAGCAAATCATACTGGATGTCTGGCTTCTTTACCATTAATCAAATACAACTTTAGATTTTTCCTCTGGTCCAGTGGAACAATAATACAGGATCTACCGTGTTTTATAGGCCCCTGTATTTGTTTGTACAGATCGTTCATCCCCACTGCCAACAGGCTCTACAGTACCTGGGTCTGATGACATACAGTATATACGGAAAGTTACCTGTTTAATTTGGTTTTTGTTTAGTTGTTTATCTGATGGATGATCAAATTTCCCCTGGTGATCAATAAAGTTAGTGTTATATAATATTAGTATCCTTATTTTAGTTTATGGTAACTGTAACGAAATCGTTTCTATATTGTTTATTCTGCTAACATTCAGAAACTACAAACCTCTGCTTTTACTAGTGAGTGTAGGAGTCACTACAGTGTCAGCGTTGAAATGCACAGTAAGACACTACAGTAAAAATAGTTTTGGTCTCAGTGCAGAAAGGTGGACTTTCAGTGCAGTTTGTCTGTGTGGGTTCTCTCTGGGTATTCCGGTTTCCTCCCACCATCCAAAGACATGTGCCTTAATAGTTGGTATAAATCAGCCATAGGTGTGAATGTGAGAGTAAGTGGTTGCTGTTCTGTATATGTCAACCCTGCAATGAACTGGTGTTTGGTACAATAATAAATGTGAAAATACATATTAGTTATGTAGGTGTGGTTTTTTTTTTTTTTTTGTTATTTTAATTCAGGTAAGTTGTTGATTTTCCCGTCGGTTTTGATCTGGGATCAGTTGCATCTGAAGTTGGACTCCCATGAAAAGCTCTGAAACATCTTTGTGTCAATGTGACATTTGAAGCATTGCTTTTCAAATTTGCATGACAGCCTGGTTTTATTGCCCAGCTTGGCCCTGGTTGAATGGACCTTTGAGAGCAAAAATTGAGTGAGATAAGTAAGGTAATAAATACAATGTCATTGGAAGCCTATGGGCGGTGTACTAAAATCACATTAGTTCAGCAGGAGGAAGCCCAATTACAGTATAATTTCATTTCTGGGTATACTTGACATATGGAGTGATACATAATTTAAACTGACCTGTCAGCGAGGCTTCAGAGTGAACTTATAGCTCCAGCTTGGCAACTTAACACACAGATATAATAATGCTGATAATTGAACTGTATGTCAGATCTTCACATTGGAAGAATACAAAGAATGTGTTGTAGTATAACCTTCACGTATGATGTGTAGTTTTAATCGAACATAACAGATAAATCTTACAGCTTCAATGATGATTAGAATATGAGTTTATACTAAAAAAAAAACTAACATAACATAATACCACTTTTTTATCATCTTAAACCCTATTTTCACAGTACAAGTATAGTCTATAATCATCTCTCATGTCACATGTGATGAGCACAATCTGGTTTTTATTCCATAATTCATATGTTAAGGACAGGCTCCCCACTCATTGATGACTGTAGAACTATAGAAAACGTTCCTGATAGCTGTCGTACATCTGCCATCACGCTCCTGCAATATAAAGTAAAAGTTTGGCTTTTTTTTACATTAAATAATTGTCTTGATTAGATCAGATTTATTATTTTTTTTAATGGAATGTCCATTGCAGTAGACAGTGTATTTTTTTCTTTTCTTTTTTTTTTAAGTAAAGCTGTGAAACTCGTGTCCCCATTACAGCCTCCATAGTCCTTGACCAGAAAAGAGGCAGAATAAATGTACAACAGTAACAAAAAAAAAAAAAAATGGTGCAAATAGAGTTGGTAGTTTGCAGCTGTATTTTTACTTTACAAATTACAGACATTTCTGATGCACGTAGGATTAAGCTCATGGATGACTTTTGCAATTATTACAAATTACCAGAGGTCCACAGGTAATACTAGTTTAATGTGAACAGGGCTTTCATAATGATATCTATGGTAATGTTACTGCATTCACAGGGAAAAGACTGTTTTTTAACTCAAATTTAGTGACATTATTCCCCAGTTTTGATCTTAAAGGCAGGTTCACATACAGAAAACTGTTGAAAGATAGAAAAATGTTCTGTATTATAGCTGTCATGCATGTCACCCATCCCATCATATTTCAAGATGTCTTTCATCTGAGAGAAAGTTTGCTCTTTCAGTGAATTTTCGTACTATATTGTGACATGAACCTCCTGAATTTCCACTCAAAATACTTCTAAAACTTTACTTCATCATAACCAGCATAGCCTCTATCATTTTCGACTAGAAAATAGGCTGAATGAATTTGTGTGGGAATGTCCCACCAAATTACAGAGATGTCAGTTTGCACAGGGTTATATTATGACAGGAGCTCTGTTTTTGTTCAAATAGGGTAGGTAATTTGCAATGGAATTTTTACTTTACAAATTACATGACATGGCTGATTCACAAAGATTATGATCGCAGATGACCTCTTGAATTTTTAAAAATTACCAGAAGTTCATGGGCAATACTACTCCTGTATGCTTGGGTGCCTTAAGGAGAAGAAAAGTGATGGTGATTCTAAGAAAATTTGTCAATTTTTACTGGAGGAAAGAATTTAAAAGAAAAAGAAAGGATTCTGTCTGTCTTTCCAGTTGTCCATCTGAGATTTTGGTCCATCCCATTTCTCAAAGACTGTCCACCAGATGCTTTTCAAATTTGACACACGTTTTTTTTTTTTTTTTTTTACCACTAGGAGAGGTTCAGTGCACAATTTGATTGCTGAATTTCAATTTTGAGATTTTTTTTTTTTTTTTACATACTTTTGAAATTTTCAACTTAAACAATTTATCCAACCAGTTTCTTAGACACTATTCACTCGAAACTTTTCTAATTTGACACACGTGTTCTTGATCATTAGCAGGGGTTCAGTGCACAGTTTGATGGCAGAATGCATTTTTTTGATTTTTTACAAATTTTTTGACAATTTCAACTTACAACATTTGTCCAATCAATTAGGATTCATCTGATTCTTTTCAAATGTCACACACAAGTTGTTTACATGTGCCTTTCTCCCACTTTTTGCATTTTTTTAAATTTTTTGAACAATGTTTGAAAACATTGAAACTTAAAGCGCAAAATTAATTCCTGGGTAGGTAGGGTATCAGTGAGTAGGAGGGGCAAAGTGTTGTGCGACCAGGTGTGGGTATTAGTAACCTCTGCTTACATTTTCACTTGTTTTTCAAAAAATTATTAACTTATCACTATAAAAGAGTGCTTGCTTCACAAGGTGCTAATAAACATATTTGGTCTATGCATTCGATTTGCTTTGAATGAAATCCAGTCAGCCTCCTTGAAAAAGTAAATCTAAATTTTATTTGTATTTGTACATCAATGTAAAAAAAACACTTACTACAAATATTATTAAATTGTAAAAGATGGCCTGCACCTTTCTTATCAATCTTGCACAAAACCTTGTGAAACCTATTGTAAGCAGAATATTGATCCAGGCCTGGACAGTGTGTTTTTAGGGTTTGTGCCATTGAAGTGGTGGAGCCCAAAGTGATATTATTGAATTATTGAGATGTTATTACCCATATCATCTGGACAAACTACATTACGCAGCATTTCCCCCTCCCCAAAGCAAGAAAAAGTATATTTTCTTCTTAAGGCTGTAAGAAAAAACCTGAAAAAGGATGTTTTTGAAGTTCTGTCATCTTATACTCTCACACAAGAGAAGGATACTGTTCATTATTGAGTCTTTTTCAAGCAGTTGCGACTTACTGTTGTGACAAATTGTAATTTCAAATTTACGGGCATTTAATAAATGTGACATTGTTAGGTGTGTTCTGCTGCAGATTAAAAGATTTGCCAAAATAAACATAAATCAGTGTCTCTGTAATGATGCGAAAACTCCTGTATCTGGAGTGGCATTTTCAGTACATCTTCTGCAAATGACACAAAGGAAGCTTTTTGTGTTTTTGTCATGTCATTTTCAAACACAATCACATTTATATTCTGTTAATAATCCCCAAGGTTAAGTACAATACTGAATCATCAAATATACTTTATACAATTTATTCAAAATATGAGCCAATCCTTCAGTGTTTATTATGCAGAAGTCATTAAACACTTCAACATTTTTCCTTTTCCATTCTTTTTATTTTATATTTATTTATTTTTTCTATTAGAGCCTCTGCTTTTGCTTTATTGATTTACTGACTCGTACAAAAACATTTATTTTCCCTCTATCTGTTTTTAATCACCTTCTCCGTGTTCATAAAATGGTAATATCTCTTGTTTTTCAGCACCTCTCAATGTCTTTTGAGTGACGTGGCATTGACATTATATAATATGTCCTTCAATATTTTCCTTTCACCTCTTTGTCATTTTTGATCTGGCAGTAGCTTTGGGCAATATTCAGTTTAATACCTGTCTTATGTCTGGATTTTTTTTATCCCCTTCTCCCCACCACCACCCCCCCTCCCTTTACTTTTGTTCTTTCTACTCTGTTCACAGTAATATGTTCAGTGACCCACTGCAGTCATTTTGTTCAGTCTTAAAAATCCCTGTACTGATGAATGCTCCCATCTCAGCAGTCAAACACTCAGATGACTGACCAGGCTTCAGTTGTGAAATGTGAATTCATGAATTGGTCTGGGATTTTGCAGAGAAATAAAATACACCAGCTCCATAACACCATCCACTGCTATGATTCACTTGTTGCACTTATTATGTGTTGACATGGTGTAAACTGTATCTTCTTAATCACTCCCTCTTATCTCTTTTTACATCATATTTACAGTGCTATTCTCAATATTACTGTTTGAAATTTCCCTCCGTCGGTCGCTTACCCCTCCCTGTTGTCTTTCATCCATTTACTCCATTGTCTCCAGACTACATCTTTACTTAGAGGTGGAAGAATCTTCTCACACTTCCTTGGCTGTTACCTAAAGCAAGTGTTGAATATGCATGAGTTCAGCCTCATAAACTGCTGCTCTCAGCGCTAAAGTCAGTAGGAAGCCCAACTCAGCAGATGGGGAGAATCAGAAAGAAAACTTACTGAAAGAGACAGAGAGGAGAAGAAGGACCGTGTTTGATTTATCTTCTATGGAGAAAGATAAACCAAATTTTCTGGTTCCTTCATGATGCCCTTGCAGAGAGACTGACAGCCCAGGCCGGTATGACGCTAGCATCGCATGCACACCTGAGAGAGCACTGACTTTATTTTGTGTGTGTTTATGTGCGTCTGCATGAATCAGTTTGTGTACTTGAATATGTAAGGGCTTGAATGTGTGTATGCAAGTGGTTTTGTGAGTGTCTGTCCATATCATTTTGCTTGAAGCTCTGGACAGTTGCCAGGCAACCGTGGCACTGTCAGGCAGTTCAGCACTCGGCTGGGCAGCCACGAAGCACACACTTCCTCATGTCTGTGGTTTTGATAGGCAGCACAGGTCAGAGCTGATATGGTACCAGGTCAGAGTCACATCAGGATAAGACCCAGTCAACTGGTGGGATGAATTAAGGATAATACAGTTATATCCGCAAATCCATACTTATAGCAGGATACCTTTAATACCTGAAGTAATTCCCTCAAGGGAATATTTTGGTTAAACACAACCAAATTTACAATACACCAATTCATTCATTTTATTCATATTCATTTAGTAACTAGCACCATGGAGGCTGCAGTTTTCCTTTTAATTCCAGGTCATAATTAAATCATAATTTTTTCATACATTTGTTGTGCTAGACTATTGCTTGTTAGAGTAACATGCACCTCTGTGGTCCTGAAATGAATCTAATGAGCATTAGCAGTTTCTGTTGTCCACTGCACTGAGGACCTGCAAAATAACAGCAAAATTCAAAAATAAGTGTAATGTTTTTCTAGTTTTAAAATATGTTCCAAAAATGACTTTTTAACACTGGTGAAAAAATAGATAAACAACAACAACAATAATTATCATCATCATCATCATCATCATCATCATCATCATCATCATCATCATCATCATCATCATTTTTATTGTGCTCTTCAGTTATTGTCATCCCTTAGAAAATTTCCTGCTAAATATATTTTATATGAAACACATACAGCAGTATTTAATATGATTAATAATAAAGCCAGGATATTTTCTCCCCACTACTCCAACTTTTTAGTGCTGTTCAGTGTAGTGGCAATGGTAATCACCACCATCAGCATCACCATCAGCACTGCTGTTTCCAGCATCACCACCACCATCATTCACATTATAATCACCAACAATAAAATTTAATTTGCTTTTCAACACACTTCACAGGCTTGCTGACTCTCCTCTTCTACCATCTGCCCCTGCCGTCTTCTTATACTGTCCTTTTTGTCTGTTCCGCTTCTTTCAAACAGTGTTATGAAATAAGTGGTACTTAGTTACACACATATTTTTCTATGTAAACATATGTACAAATATTTATTGGAAAAAATATTTGGGGAATCATGTTTGGACAGTGATACTAGATCCTCAATATATAGAGTGATAAGTATAGACACTACTAGTACTGTACATATATTTATTATTCATTTATAATATGTACATTGGTAACTGTTAAATAAAGTGCGCCAGGTGACTTTGTGAAAGGCCACCATTTTACCAAGTCCTTCTACCTGTCTTACTCAGTAACTTCTCGCATTAGTGTGGAAGAAAAAAAAAAAGGGCCCTGACATAGAAGGCAAAATAAAATACTAAAATAAAGGAATATTTTCCCAGAATGGAAGTGTAAATGGAAACTTTGTAAAAAAAAATGTGCTACTTGGTGCTACTTTGTACAAGCCTACTGTGCTGTGATTAAATACTGTAAGAACAAAATATTCTGCGCGTGTGAGCATGTGTATGTGTGACATTTTGTTCAGTTTATTTTATCTTGTTGTGGGTGTGCACCTACTGTGTAAATGTGTGTCCTGGAAGTAGGTGAAACATGCCTTCTGTTGCTCTCCTCCTCTCTCTCTGCTGACAAGTTGTCTTTACTGTGTTGTATTTCCAGCGTGGGTATTTTAAAATGAGTAATTTGGCAAGCTTTCTGTGTGAAATCTCATCAGATGTGCGATGAGTTGGAGGCCGAGAAGTTCCTGACAATGACAGGATGCCATCTTCTGTTTGTGGTGGGATATTTACAAAAGAAATGCTTTTAATGGTATCCTATGCCCTTAGGTTCCTACCCTCTGTTCGCATACGCATAATCTGTACTTTCCCTCTCTTTTCCTCTCTGCATTTGTTCTAATTTACCCTGCAGGGTTTTTGAGCACAGGGGACCAGTCTGCTAAGGGGAACTATGGCTTGTTGGACCAGATCCAGGCCCTGCGCTGGCTCAATGAAAACATTGGCCACTTTGGAGGGGACCCAGAGAGAATCACCATCTTTGGCTCTGGAGCTGGTGCCGCCTGTGTGAACCTTCTCATCCTCTCGCACCACTCTGAGGGTAAGGATTTCACTGTCAATGTCACGTAGCCTCCACAAAAGGATTAACATTTCAGGACAGGGTGGGTAGTTTTTTTTTTTCTTTTTTGTTTTTTTTCTCCCAGAGATAAAGATAGATCCATAGGGATATCTTATTTCCCTAAAAGAGGCAACAGTCAGGAATGAGTCATTTGCTTATTTGTGTAAATATAAATGGAAAATGTGTGTATATATACAGTATATATATCATAAAAACAACATAAAATGATTCAGTAAATTGAATGAAAACCACATTGTCAGTATGGACTGTGTGAGTCGACAGATGGATGAAAACAGTAGGTTATTTACCACAAAACCATTACTCACCTTGGGACACATGCCCCATAATAATCCCAAATAATGCCATTCCACGTGGAGCTAAAATCACTGAACTGCACGGATAAAATTGTCTTTCTCCAATAAAACTAATCCCGTCTGGACAAGGCATTAGAAATAGATACAATATATATGATACTGACTTTCAGATCTTTGATTTAGGCTCAGCAAAATGCAGTGAAGTGAAATGGAACGTTCTAAGGATTTTGCTCATGTATTATTGTCTGGTGCGCTGTTACTGTAGAGCTCTAAAACTGATTGGTAGATGAACCAAAAACCATGTTCTGTGCGAGTAATATTTTAAAATGGTTCCAATAGATGGCCAGTTGAAATTTTCCATGCTCTCAGCTCTCTTTATAAATTACAGTGAGAGTCATGTCACAAACGAAACAGAGAAATCCTAAAATCCCATTAAAAAAGTATAAAAAAAAAACATCACCTTGCTTTGGATGTTATATTTTGGGCATTAATGCATACAGTATAATATCACAATGTTAATATATTTGGGGAGGTTTCTAAAGTAGTCACCAGATGTTTGCTCACTAATCCTTTTGATGTGATCTTTCTTTGTAAAGCTCAAAAGGTGAATGGCACTTTATACTTTACCAAGAATTCAGATTATGCTAGTATTAAACCGTTAACCTCAACACTTCTGAATTGACTTTGAGCAGATGATAATTTAAACGTATGAACCACAGAAGCCTAACTTTGCATACTAACAAACACATCTTTGTCTTGTGTGGGTTATTTGTCAGCAAATATTCAGGTAGACATGAAAAAAAATACTGAATTATTTAATAGTATTGGCCCAGATGGTCTCGAGTTGTCATGTAATGTTAGGTGAATTCCATGCTTGCAACAGACATAAACAAATGCATACAACTGCAATCTATGTGATAGCACAGGTAATTGCAGGAGTTACAAAGCCTCAAAACAAACACGCACATATGATTTGAACAGCATTATTTTTGTTCAAACTTCCACCACGCTCCCCAGTTCTGCATCCACACTGTTCTACCCGTGCAGCGTGGGTCTGCATCACTGAAAGCTGTGACATGTAATACACGGTTGTGGTAAAAATGTACGATTTGAAAATTTAGACCTTTGCTTGCAGCCTGTGGTTCCAGTTTTTTGTTTCGGTATGGTTATTTTAGTCAATAACATGATTAGGATTTGGCCCCAGTAGCAACTCTCCATAGGGTAAAAATCTGCAGCCAGCTGAATGTCCACTGGGGGGCTGGCTCCAAAAGCCAATCAATCCCCATAGATCCCCATGTTAAAATGACTGACTTTACAGCAGAAATAAACATGTTTATAGGCTGTTACAGGAAATGGTTTTGGTCTTGATAGTTAATTTCCCCCCTCAATGACAACTGTGTATGTGTGTGTGTGTGTGTGTGTGTGTGTGTGTGTAGGGGTAATTTTATATAACCCACCCATTTAGATTATCTAAAGCCAAAACTTATATATATTTTAGGGAATGGCCATTGTGATTGTTTGGTCTGCTGTATTTGAATTTAAGAGATTATACAAACAAGGCCATCAGAGGACTCAGTCATGAAGTTTACCAATACATAACTACAATAATTCGTACTTAGCTGCATTTGTTGATGTTAGCATGAATATAGGTTGAATTACAGTCTGCTAGCTAGCCTGCTAATTAGCTTAAGTGGCCATAATTTGTGAGTTTTCATTTCCTGACTTTAATGTTACTATTATGAAACACAAGTGTATGTGTTATTATTTACTAAGTAGCTAAAATTACTTGGTGGTATTTATTATTACACTGGTAGTCGATGTAGTCTGTGTTTTCAGTAAGTTCTGGGTTCATCCTTCATCCACTTGTTTCCATAAAACCAACATGGGGACATCCATGTTGGATCATGGAACTGGTGACATGGTCATGGAACAATCCATTACACTTTTTAGGTGGATGCAATCATTTTCTCACTATTTCTAGAATTGCACACGCCGTGGCAGAGGTGTGCACTCAAATGAAGGCCCTTCAACTACATACATATGAATTTGTGTCAGAAATCCCCTCCATTTTGAAGCCAGGCTATAACACCACAAAGTGCAGAGAAAGTTGGAGGATGAACAGTTTCTAAAGGTACTGTATGTGTAGATGAGAGATGAGATGAGGAGATGAGCTGGAGCTGCAGCTGAGAGGCTTCTTAATTGATTTCACAGGGAGAGGAGCGGGGGTGGGGCACATGCAGAATATGGGGGGGCTTAATTATTAATGACAGAATCTGCAGATAAAACAGAGGGACAGCAAGCCACTTTACATAACAGTGCAGTGGTGCAACAGTGCAAGCAGACTTTTATTTTTCTCTGTGTCTCTTCATCTATCTCCCTCTGTCTTTTTCTGTCTTCTCCCGTGTTATCCACCTCGGTCATCAAGCCCACTGCTGTGTGTAGAGTTGTCACCATTTTTCTTTCTGCTGTCTCTCATTGTATGTGATAGAAGTATTTCTTTTTCCCAGCCAAATGTTCGCTAAAGATTTTTCCCAGCTATGCAACACAGCAGGGTGTCTTCTTCATCTTGCTTCGTATGTAATACTCTACAATTGCTCCTCCTCCAACATATGCATTATTTAAAGCACTCACACTCTAAGGCCCTCTAAGGCACTGTAAGTGTGTCAGAGGGAAAACTGTGCTAAACTGAGAGAGAATAAGTGATTGTATGTTATCTGTACCTGCACCCATGCACTACTAATACTGTATATGCTCTGTTCCTAGGCCTGTTCCACAGAGCCATTGCTCAGAGTGGCTCCGCTATCTCCAGCTGGTCGGTCAACTACCGACCACTGATGTACACCAAGATCTTGGCCAGGAAAGTTGGCTGCTCTCTGGGGGATATGGCGGAGCTGGTGGACTGCCTGAGGAGGAAGAGCTTCCGCGAGCTGGTGGACCAGGACATCCAGCCTGCACGCTACCATATCGCTTTTGGCCCTGTCGTAGATGGGGACGTGGTTCCGGATGACCCTGAGATCCTCATGCAGCAGGTCAGCGCCTACCTTGTATTCAGATGTTCCGTGTTCTTTAAAACAGTACTAGACTTAACTTGTTTAAAGGCATCTAACTGAAATTTCAGATCGCAAACAAGTGATTTTCTGCACTTTCACTGCGCTTTCATTGGGCCCAGTGTTTGGTTAAGTATGGTTAGGGAACATGCAACCATGATCCAAACTCAGACATAGCAGGTAATTCACCTAAACATGTAATGCCACGTACCCACAAACCACTTGGTGCAGGGTACCCTCTGTAGATATAACCAGCTCATTTGACACATAATGAAAACATGACAATTCTTATTCTTAGTTGATGATACAAATTATGAAAATGACATTCCATTTGTGCAATGAGCTTCCCCATAGGTCTACCTAAATATTACATAATGAGTGTTTAAAGGTGATATATTGTAGCTTGTTAAGGTAAATCTCTCTCTTGATTTTTTTACTGCAAAGTGTTGCAGAAGAGTGGATGTATATTTATATGTATTTTAAATTAAGTTGAACTGAAAAAACATGAAGTATAACATGTTAATACTGTCGACAATGAAATATAATTCAAAATAAATTTTAATATCCACTGCATTCTTTTTTAATGTGCATTTTTCTTACTACTCCAACTTTTTCTTATTTGGGGTTGTATATAATATATTTATAGCCAGACCTGTTTCATAATGGAAAAAGAAACGAAAACCGTATTTTTCACCGTATATCCCCTTTATAATAGCTCTCTCTCTCACTGTCTACATATACTGTATATAAATCCACTTTAATAGCCTGTCTTCAGTGTTTGAATAGATAAGCAATGCTGCATTTCTTCCTGTCATGCTTTCTGTTTTGTGTCACCAGGGCGAATTCCTCAACTACGATATATTGCTGGGTGTAAACCAAGGAGAGGGCCTGAAGTTTGTCGATGACAGCGAAGGAGAGGACGGAATATCAGCAGCCTCATTTGACTATACCATCTCCAACTTTGTGGATAATCTGTATGGATACCCTGATGGTCAGGAAAAACCCAATTTTACTTTCCAATGTCATTTTAAACATAGATGAAAATTGATGGTTGAAGATTTTTGTTGCATTTTATTGTTGAAGAAATACATGAAAAATGTCACTTGACATATGAATTGTTTGTTCTCACATTACTTTGCTGTCTCTTCCAAGGTAAAGATATCTTACGGGAGACTATAAAGTTCATGTACACAGACTGGGCTGACAGGGACAACAGTGACATGCGTAGGAAGACCCTCCTGGCTCTGTTCACAGACCATCAGTGGGTGGCCCCAGCTGTTGCTACTGCCAAACTGCACGCTGAGTTCCAGTCACCTGTCTACTTTTACACGTTCCACCACCACTGTCAGACCGAGGCGAGGCCAGACTGGGCAGACGCAGCCCACGGAGATGAAATCCCCTACGTGTTCGGGATCCCCATGGTGGGAGCCACTGACCTCTTTCCATGTAACTTCAGCAAGAATGATGTAATGCTCAGCGCTGTAGTCATGACATACTGGACCAACTTCGCCAAGACAGGGTGCGTTCAGTGTTTTTTTTTTTTTTTTTTTTTTTTTTTTTTTGTG
>JAPQRQ010000007.1:12424895-12441865 GCA_037367365.1 Apogon talboti | reverse complement strand
CCCCACCTCCCCTCCCTGGCAGGCTTACATGACTTTCTGCACGTTCCTAACATCCAGTAAATCATTGTGTAGTAAGACATATCACCCACTTGGAGGCAATACAGGCTTGTTTGTAGCTTGATGTCCATCCTGCTTATAACATCCAGTGTAAAATTATGAGGAGGAATGTATTATACCCCACATTAAAAGTTTTATAAACCCATCAAAATGCCTGTGCATCTCAAGTAAGAAAACTGCAACACTACTTTTAATGTTACTATTTCCATCAATCATTGTCAATTTCACTATAGAAATAATTTTCAGTTCCCATTAAGCATTAATTCTGTACTGTGCATTAAATAATTCACTTGTGTTAATGTTTTATGAGAGACAAACTCTTCATAGACATTGTGTTAAGCTTTGGGCACTGTATTGTTCTGACAGTTTTTACTTTCCTGATATATTGAATAAAAATTGTTTTTTTTCTGTAAAAGCTCCTCTGCTGTATTATTTGTATTTTTTATGTATGCATTTGTATTCATAAAAGTTCTCATTATGTTTTTGCTTTTCTTCACAATGTTTACTTCATCATAATGTTTCTTTGGTCAGAATTGGATAAAAACTAGTATGCAAAAGCTGGAGTTTCATGTTATATGTTGCCTCTGCTTTAGAACATTAAACAGTCTTGTAATGGTTAATAATAAATGGAAATTAGTTGACATTTTTGGTAACTAAATTTTACATCAGAGTTGTTATAAATACTTTTGAAGTTCAGGGGTATGGTCGTTAAACATTTACTGTTGCATTGCTGTATTATGAAATGTTAACCATGGAGGCTGTTTTTTTTTTTTTGGAACTGTTGAAACAGAACAGATGTCTCACACCACAAACCCCTCTGTGCAACTACAGGAGCCGGCTTCCAGAGCCCACACTATACCACCAGGGGGCATAATTTAGCAGATTTTCCTGGCCCATGAAGCTGTCCTCTCTTAGTTCTGCACCAAAGCCTGCTGATTGGTCCAAATAACCACATGGGCTTGAGCAGTGACCAATAGAGATTCGCCTGATCAGGGCTGTTGCTAAGGCACTTTGGAGGTAAAGAGCTGTCAGCTGTCTGCTTTCCACCATTTCACTCCAGCCCTCCTGCTTACTTGTGTGGGCCCTTCATCAGCTCTCACCTCCTCACTGTGCACTCGGGGCCATCCGTCAGCTCTGCCTGCTTTTTATTGGCCGGTGATGGGTGAAATGAGCAGAGGAGTGACGGGTGGTTTTGCATTTTTAAGCCACAAAAGGCTGGACCCTCCCTCATGAACCAGGCGCTGTAGCTCCACCTCCCCTGGTTATCCTGCCACTTGACATTTGAGCTCAGCCAACACTCGCAGTCAGTCTGTCACCATAACACCCTGCCTTTCTTCTCACTTTATACAGAAAGACACCTGGACATTCAGCTTTACAGTTCCCACATCAAATAGGAAAGAAACTCTATTGTCCCTACATGTTCTTTTATGTGTAAAGGGATATTTGATTTAAGGTGCATAAATGGTCCATTATCCCTCCATTGAAAGGCTAGGGCATGTTTACTTAATCTCAGAGCCTTATTAGTTCTCTAACCCACGTATAATTTATTCTGTTTCCCCTTTCCTTTCTTTAGCAAACACCATGCTATATTTAGAAAGTGTACAATTGATATTTAGGTATCTTCTTAAGATAAACAAAACACTAACAGTAGTAATCCAAAGTGAAGATGCAGTTATATTCATGAAGCTTCAGGGGGAAAAAAAGTTTCTTCTGCAGCTGTGGAGAGATGTAAAATATTTTCTCTACTGTATTGGCAATGCTCCAACTCTCACTTACTCTCAACACACACACATTTATACTGTATGCACACACACAGGAAGAGAGAAGAAGAAAGAGCCCCTCCATGCCTCTGTCTGCTATTATTCCCCTCCTCTTTCCTCTCCTATTCACTGCTAAATGTAATAGATAAGATATTCTCGTCTCTCATTGGCTCTCGGCTCGTGATTGGCAGCAGGCTGGCCCGCCCCTTCTTTCTCTGCACATGGATCGGTCTGATGTGAGAGCCTAAGCATCAGAGAGTGGAGTGGAAACAGGAAGAGGAGGAAAGGGGGAAGAAAGGAGATAGAGGAGAGGATCGGGAGAGACAAGGTGGTGTGGAGTGAAAGGGAGGAAAAGGGGAAAAGGGGAGCAGAGGGGCGTGTGGTCCAAAGAGCAGAGACAAATAAGGTAAAAGAGACTGCAGATAATCTGCCTGATTTGCTGTTGGCTTTTAACTGAATGGCTTAATGGAAATGTACTGCATACACATACAGTGTGGTAGTGTGTGCGCGCGTGTGTGTGTATGTGTGAGGTTGTGTTTTGCTTCTCTGTATATTTATGTATTTTCTTTGTGTCATTGTTCTCTTCTGTCTTGGTTGAACATACTGCAGTATGTGTCTGCAGACTGTGCTGCACATTCATGCATGAAGCACACAGACACAAGCACACATGCAACGCTCACGTGCAGACACAAAGTGTAAGAGCAGGAATTTGAAATGATGAATGTAGTGAAGGGGAACTGTTGCGGTTACGCTTCTGTTGTGGTTACAACTGTGCTCGTCTGGATCGTTTAACTGTTGAATACCGGCCTATCTGTGTGTTTGGGGGTGGACAGTAGTAAGTAAGCAGCTAGAGTGAAATGATGAATCTTTATTTAGAATCATGTCTAGACTATGTCACATACTGTACTTGGATGCCTGAAAGTTCAGCGTAGTTTATCTGACACATTTTACACAGAGACTTTCTCATTCTTGAGTTGTTTGAAATTGAAAAGTGGCTAACATATAATATGCACCTACTATATACATATTATCAGTAGAATCAGTTGATAGTATCTTCAGCTTAGGCAAACACCTGGGTACATGATTCTAGGTTATCATTTTCCACACAAGGCAGCTGTCTAGCACACACACACATTCGCATACACCAACATCCATAGCCTTCTTTGAACTTGTTAACCTGATCCACTGCTTTTGTTCATAAAATTCTGTATATGAGGCATTGTCTGGTGAAAGACACCCCTCTTTCTTGTTCTTGACCTTGCCTTGGTACATTCCAGTACCCCTCAGAGGGCTGTGCTTTATGGAGCATACACCGGGCGAAGCCGCTATTATGGAAAGGGAGAAGGGGATGGAGCTTAGGGAAGCGGGGCTGCGGGGATGTTATTTTTAGAAATGTGATACTGTATGTTTCTTCTCTCTGATTGTGACGCTATTTCAGTCCTGTGTCCAATGAAATCACATACAGTATGATGTCCATGCATGTAGGGTGGGTTGTCTGTCCAGCTGCTGTCTGCCTGCACAGTCCATCCATCTGTTTCCTCCATGTCTCTGTTCCTCATGTTAGTTAGCCTGGTTGTAGGAGCCACCAGAGACAAGACTGGTCTGGTGCAGCCCATCCTTCCTTTTATGGTATAGGAGCTGTATCCTTCACACACATGCACACATAAACTCTCAACAAGAGATGCATATCTGCAGTGGTTCACTGCAGCTCACAAGAAGCACCAGATAGACATGTAAGAAAGTGACAGATTGCCCAGCAAAAACGGGGGGTCTGTAGAGAGCCTTTTCTTTCACTATGGAAATTCTCTGCTACTGAATATTCCCGTTCAGCTGATAAAACAGCTGCACACAAGTCTGACACTTCAAAAATATGTCTATACATTTTTCAACTCTCTCTCTCTCTCTCTCCCCCACTCTGTCACACACAAATGCAAACACTCCCCTCCTTGCTTGAGGCCTTGCTCCCAGCTCTGGACTAAATGATATCATCGGTTGCCACGGATACAAGGACACAGCGTGTAGAGAAAAAGGGAGGGTGAGGCAAAGGCAGAGGCATACACATAGCCTGAAAGAGAAAGGAAGAGGCTAGGATATTGGGTATCAAGAAAATAAAGGAACCTTTTTGGAAAAAGTAGCAAAGACAGCAAAGGTAGCAGAGGCACTAAGGGAGGGTCATGAAGAGGAAAGGCAAGGGGAAAGAAAGCCAAGCTTGTCAAAGGATATTAGCCCATCCTTCCTCTCCTCCTCTCTTTCTCACCTCACATTTCATTGTCTTTCTTTGTCTAGAATACAGTGTAAATGTGCATGGAAGGCATGTGTTGTAGGAAATTAAAAAACAAGCAGAGAGTGACAGAGATGACAGGAATACCTGGGGAAGGGAGGAGAGATTCTGAACTTGATTAGCAACAATAAATCCTTTCTGTCTTGTACATCTGTGCACCAACTGACTGGGGTATTTCCTCACTCTATCTACTGTGTGTCCCTGTGTGTGTTTACCAGCCAGCGGGAGAGAGCATGTCTATTTAAAGGGATCTGAGCCTGCACAGGTCTGCTGTCTTGCTATCCCTGACTGACAGCATCACTGAATTTGGACCAGAAAGCCTGCCCCCCTTTTTTCTCTCAACATTCATTTTAAGGTAACATTGCTTCCATAAATGCTCTTCAACATACGCTCGTACACAGTCAGTAGTGTGTATTTTTGTGTCTTTAATTTTCACTTGTGTGGCAAAATTGTCAAGGAGGGTTCAGCAGCCAAATGGGGGTTTGAATGCATGGCTATTCCTCTGTGCTGACAGAAAGATGACCAGGGTTTCCTTGGTGACAAGAGGGAAGGTTGAATGTTGCACAAGTATTACCACAGTTGTTGGCAGCTAGCATTTAACACTATTCATTCTTAATTGCTGCATGTGTGCTTGCACTGCACATTCTTTGCTTAAGGTTACCCCATTGTAAAGCAAGGCTTTTGCCCAACAGCAACTTAACCCCTTTGCACATGACATCATTTGGTTTCAGAGCTCAATTCCAGATGTCTTGAATGAGCCCTGCACAGATGGATTTAATAGTGAGAGCACAGAGCCATTGTTAGGCAGAGTCAAATTTATACTGCTGTTGATTGGCAGCTCCCCCTACAACACTGTTAAAAAAAAGAGTGAATTCCACCGTGCAACAGGGAGGGTCTACAACAGATGGTCTTCCTGATGTTGTTATAATCTTCCTCATGTGTAGGGTTAAAAGCAGGAACAGGCATTTTTCTTGTCAGATAAACAGAGCAATTGCAACACAGTGTTTAAATATGTGAAGCTATCTAAACAGTGCATTATTTTACTAACAAATACAGAGAGTGAGGTCATTTCAGCATTAGTAGAGAAGTGTTGAAGAGCAGCTTGTGAGATGCTGACCTTCCTAAGCTGCATTTCAATAAAAAAAGGACATAATGTACAGCAGGAGTGGATGTTACCACACAAGTTGCACAGCTTTGTGTAGCAACTGCTGCATGTTAGGAAATCCACTCTATGTTTACAGTGTAACATTGTAAGTGCACAAGAGCCCTTTGTGTCCTCTTTCTACTGTAATGATAAAATTGAATTGCTGTTGACTGTAAAAAGCCTAAAGTCACAGCAGAAAATACTGTCTGGCTTCATTCGCTCGACTCAACAAAGGGGGAAATGCACTTTTGAAGAAGTTGCTCACTTAGCTCATTCATTGCTCACAGTGAGGTTATTATAGCACAGCTGCATCTGTTTTACCACAAACAAACCTCTATGTGGAACAATCTTATACAAACCATACTAATAAGGAAGTGTTAAAATGTTGCATTATGTGTCTTTATACTATTCCAAACAGCTGTGAGAGAGTAATTAATCTGTATGAACAACGTAATATGTCAACCACCATGTCTGCTTTGATGTATAGACGTGCTGTCTTCAACATGCAAAGTTGATCTTTGCCAGCTCATTTCAGCACAATGTACTTAGTGTTAAAATGTTCACAGTGGCAATAAAAAGATCAGTAATTGATATGTTCTGGAACAGTCATTACGAGTACATGAACAGGTTTTGTAGTTTACTCAGATATAGCACTTGAAAACAACAAACGGAGGAAGTACACCATAAATTAGCAGACATTAAGCACTAAATACTAAGGATAGACCCCTTTAGAAGATAGATGCTGTTGATTTAACTTAAAATCAACACCAGTTATCTGGGAAAAAGACTCAGGACTAGCAGAACTAACAGCAACACTACCTGCTGTGATCCCACCCCCCCCTTTCTTTGTTCTTATAGTCAGGTTGCCGTGGTCTTTCGTCTTAGTGCCATGTTTCTGTCACTGGATGGCCACTGGCTGTGGTGGCTGCTGGGAAGTAGTGATTAGAGAGGCTGAATGCACAGTGCAGCTCTGGCTGACTGATGATATGTCCACTAAACAGATACAGTGCAGCAGAAAATACAGCATGAGAACATTATATCTGCCACAGATACACAAAATGACAGTTTGATCATGTAGTTAATCAGAGCACTAAAGTTAAAAAGCTTTTTTGATATTAAGCCAGATTGGTCTTCCAGTCGTTTATTAAATTTATCCCTTTTACTCTCAGGTGTGAAGTGGAGGGCCTCCCCAATACAGACCAAGACTGGTAATTAGAAATGATTTGTTTTGTTTCTGTACTTTGTGTTTGACTATTTAAAATTTGGACAAGTAGGATACACAGAAATGTAGTATGTAGAAGAACATTAATATATCACAGTTTTGCACTTATGTTCAAATATAGATTATTGTTCGTTTACATCTTTGCAGTTACTGCAAACTTCAAACATTGTAGATGGATGCAGAAAGTCATTAGTTCTTATAATAAATCATCTATGTAAACACATATTTGGGTTGAAAGTGGCTTCTGCAATTCCACAACGTGCTTTATTTCTACACACTGTAATCCATGGGTTATCATTTATTCATTTATTCATTTGCTCATATACTTATTCACTATGTCCACTCCATATGTATAAAATCTCTCTGTTTCAGGCTGCATGTATCACCCAGCAGAGCTGTACTCAGGCCGTAACACATGGGACTCCTATCCAGCTGGAGGACCTAACAGAGGAAAGTGGGCTCCGGTAAACAGTCGCCCCTGGAGCCACACACAAAGGTCAGCAACGCCGGCAGAAAACAAGTTTTATTTTGCGTTTCCCAAAGGACACCAGTTCATTCACAGGGACACCGTGTACTGTATTTGATAATTTCTTAACTGGCATTCGTTTTATGTATTCTTGAAACTGTTTACCACTGATATAGTCCAGGAAAATGAATATTAAGTCCATGTTTTCAGTAGTCGGCACCAAAGAAAACGTGTCATTAAGTTTTGGTGGAATTAAAGGGCATTTTTGCATGTAACAGTTAGGACAGCAGACACAATAAACATTTCTCACACCCAAAGGACTTTAAGTAGTGGCAAACACATTCCTGAAGAGAATTTAAAGGCAGTGGGAGTGGATAGTGAAAGAACTTGAGACTTGAACTCCCCTAACAAGGGTCATTCCAGCAGGTGGGACACCAGCCATTGTTGTCTGGGTTGATTAAAGATAAGTACCACTTTATAGGCTGACTGATTAACTGCAACTGAAATGAGCATATTCATGAAAAGCTCTTACTTCGGCTGCAGCTGTGAACTTGGATCCATCTGCAGTTTAAACAAGCAAGTCTCTGGTGAATGATGAAGTTGATTGTGGCTGTAATGAATATAATTGTGACTGGAGCTATGTGTGTGCCTGTGGCAATAGTAACAGTTGTGATGCTGATATTAATAAAAAGGAATGACTTTTAACATAGAAAAAATGTTTGTATCAAAAATATAATACAATCCAAAACAGAATTAGAGCCACATTTACTCTTTGATGGCCAAAATGACATACTTTGTAAGGAAACTTGACTGCTAAGTATGCACGTATCTGAACTCTATCAAATAAAACATGAAATACAGAAGTGTAATGAGCAGCATTAGAGGGTTGTAGAAATGAAATATTAAGGTCATAACATGTTTAATAAACCTCAGAAAAATGCAGATTATGGATTACAGTCAGTTATTAAAAGCAAAAAAATGTAAATCCCCCATTCACATTTCCATTGATGTCATTTTTCTGTATTTACAAAAAGTAAAATATCATTCCTCCTAAAGCCAAATGAAAACTGTGCCAAAAAAAAGGAGGGAAACTTCAACATCTAATTAAATCATTAATATTTTATTGGTAATGAAAATGAGCATATTGATAAAACTAGAACATAATGTAAGTGGTGAGAGTAGAGCGGAAAAAAGTATGGCTCGTGATAGGGAGAAAATGGGGGTTAATAAGAAGTGTGCGAGTGGTTAGAGGGGGGTTGGATCATAGTGGTTGCTAACCACCTGGGGGAAATGTGTTTAGGAACCTGGTGGTTCTTGTGTGGAGGCTCCTGTACCTTTCGCCAGCCTACATGGGAGAAAACAGACTGAGGGAACTGCAGGAGGGATCTGTGGTAATACCAGTGGCTGTGCATATGCAGCATTGTAACTCCACTGCAAAGTTGGAAAATAGAAAAAGATGCCAATAATCAAGATGTTTCTTTTTGTTGTTGTTTTTTTTTAAAGTAAATAAGGTCACCTACTCTTAAAGATGTGACTAAGAGGTCATGCAGGTGCAAAATGTAAGCCTCAAATTCTTTCCTCTGCAAATGTCTCAATGGTTTATTAGGCTGTTAAGTAAAAATATTGTTTAGTGAAAATCTCAATTTTGGGTGTCAGCAATGCATTTTCTTTGACTAAGACATTTTGGCCCTCACTGCTTCAGTTGCTGGGCTAAAAACGAATATGAGATACTGAATATGTTCACTATTGTAATTGTGGTGCAACATCCATTTAAAGTGAACATACTGATGTAGAAACTAATTCCTGGTTAAATCAGGAAAAGTAAGGAAATGTGGCCTTAAAATTACACTATGCATCTCTCAGGTCTTTCAACCTTTCAAGACATTACGTTTTAGATGTTTTTGTTGTTAATAGTTGCAACATTCTCTGTACTACAGATGCCAAGGAGGGCGCAACCAGTCACATCACCCACCATCGAGTCGTCTTTATGACAGGTGAGTAAAACATCCAGACATTGCACCACGTCATCGTTTTTTCTGATCGTTATCTCCATGGTGACACTTGTTGCTCTGTTCTGTCTTTTCTTTCGTTGCACAGGGAGGAGAGACCAGTCAGCCATGTCCAGGACAAGGGTCTCTCGAAGGGGCACAGACAGTCTGTACGTCTCTGGGATGGTAAAGAGCAGCCATTTGAAGCCCAGAGCTGGCATCACAACTCCACACGTTCATTCCAAAATCGAGCTGGCAGCAGCAGTGGTTATCTAACAGGACCAGGAGAGCGCTACGCAAACTGGGACAACAGTGTCAACAACTCTGTGGTGAGACCTGCAGTTCTGGTCCAGGAAAAAGCATATTTTTTTATTTAAAGAGTGTATTCAAAGTGCATCATCATTAGATATATTACTGATCGTCCTTCTTCTCTTTTTTTTTTTTATCTTGCCTGTTAGCATGGAGGTCCTCGGGCTCATCGTAGAGAACTCCACTCCCTACCGGAGAGATGGGCCCCATCCGACTGTCGAAGGAGCTTCCCAGGTAGAATGATAGACAACAGACTAGGACCCTGGAAACGACCAGCCCCCTACCAGCGGAGAGACCAGTTGCACCAGCACAGTCCACCTCTACAACACCCTTTATCCCCGAGAGAAGATTGTCCAGTCAAGAGGAGAAGGGATTCTGATCTGGTAACATAGCAACTTAAAATCTGTTTTCAACCCTTTAACCCCTGATGTATCTGTGGTGAGCGTTCTGAATGTATGATTTATTTTATGCATAAAAATTCAACTTTTTGCTCAATAGAAAAAAATTCTAAATGTCTTGTGCTTTCCACAGACATCTGAGCATGCTCAGTGCACCCCCCCGCTGCCTGTGGAATGGGGGGCAAAACACAGTGCAGTGAGAGAGACAGACTCACTATAAAAATAGACCTTTAGCCTTTTTTTTATAACACTGTTTTCCTTGTTGTTTTTGTTTTTACTGTTGTTTGCAGTGTTATGGTGATTTTTCTTTATTTTTTACTGTGTTTTTACCGAGTTTTGTCCGTGTAACTGCTTTTTGGAGTTCAACCAGGTGCCAAAAAGCCGCCAGACTGATTTGAAAAAAAAAAAGAGCCCCAAAAAACAAAAACTGCTAGATCAAAATTAAAATACTTGTTGTTGCTCTGTGTGTTCCGGCTCACAGTTCATGTTCAACATCCCAAATCTCTTATTGATGTACATTCTGAGTGACTTATTTAGTAAAAAACCTGTAGAAACCTGAAGAAAAGAAACACAAGCACATACTCATAGCAGCTTTTATGACACTTGTACTGACGCAAATTCACAGCAGTACGTTTATCTGAAATAATGTCTCAGGGGTTAAATGGTTAAATTTATTCTGTACTTTCATATCAGTATACCTTACTGTGTAGTTCCGTTTATAGTTCTGTAAATAAATGTATTCATCTATTTGCTTTCAGTCATCTCATCCTGGTTCAAGACATTTACCTTTACTTGCCCATCCTCCATCACCTCCTCGCCACCACCGTACCAACCAAGATGACTGGAAGCCCCTTAATGACAGGGCAGGTCCTTGCCAACACTCTGACTACAGGACCTCAACAACACAGCAACAGGTATGAACATGTTCTCATATTTGTATTGCTAAACAGATATTACTCCTGAACCTCAAAATTTTCCTTAATGCCTTAAAAATTTTCAGGAAACCTCTAAACTGCGTGCTGGAGGACACAGCTTCTCTAATAGCAACCCTACAACTCTGAACCAGAACTGTGGTAGCAGACCACCCCATCACGGAAGCAGAGGGAAGATTGACCGGAAGATCCCCTCTTCACCAGCAGATCACACCCGTGTGCCTTACAGCCACCAAAACCATCATTACCACCATCAGCGGCACACTGGCCACCCCAGGGCCCTTCAGCACAACCCCTCGTCATACTCTCCAGATGAAAAGGACTCCCGGAGTCATCACCACAAACAAAGCACAGTAAGAGACAAACCATTTGAAGAGTCATACATCTGCAATGCACAAGTTAACTTTTAAAGACCTAGAACTATTCTTGTTTTGATTTATCAACATTTATTATAACATTATCATCTGCATTTTACAGGTTTCTTGCCAAATGCTAGTATTTTCTTATATTTAACTTACTGATCATGTAGATGTTCATAAAAGCTCAGTGTAAATTCTGAAGTTTTTTTTTATATCAGAGCAGACAAAACATTTCACATCTGTCAAACTAAATGGGTTTATGTGGTGAATCAGTGTTGTACAAAATGATGGTGTTTCCATGTTCACTATGTAGCCTCTGAATGTCCAAATGAGTCATACAGTATCTGATGCTGCTGAAAAGCTGAGAAATTACATTATACATGAATTATATAAGTGCATTGACAGGATCAGTGGTTTAAACGTTATTAAACATTTTAGATTAGTAAATGCTTGTGGCTGATTAGGTCTTTAAGAGTTTTAATCAAATACATTAAGAGATTAGGAATGAAAATCCCAGTTTTTTTGTAAATTTACAAGAACTGAAATTGCTTTTACAACAGTTTCTGTGTATGTGGAAATTGTTCCATGTAATTTGTAACTGTTATTCCTGGCCTAACGTCTTGATAAACATTTTGTTAACTCCACAGGAACCTCAGCGCAATCATCAAAGAGGAAATCCAGCTCTCTCCAAGACCTCTGCTGCAGTTTCTCCTCCCTATTCATCCCTCCACTACAGTCCTCAAGATGGTACTTCCACTGCCAGCAGTCCATCTGTTCCTTCCAGTCCCCCTTCACATAGCAGTAAAAAAGATTCACCAGTCATTTACCTGAGCAGTCCGGGCCAAAGTGGACACCAGAAACTCCAGGGAAGTCCCAATCACACCCCAAGATCTAGTCCGACATCTAGCACAGCTCATGCCTCTTATGCAGGCCCCAAATCCAGGTTTTCAGATGTCAAATACAGAAAGACCTCTCAGCCTCTCTCCTCTCAACAATCCACCCACAGATCAAGAGAAAACAAGCCCGAGAAGGAGCTGGAAGAACACAGAAAAACTGAGTGCAAGCAAAAAGACAAGCCTGTCAAAAAGGAGAGAAAGGGTGAAGTACAAAAGACAAACAGAAAAGGCGATGAAAGAAAAAGGAGGAAGAAAAAAGAGGAAAAAATAGTGGGTGAGAGAAAAAAGAAAAGGGATAAAGGATTAAAGAAGGGCTGTAAGTTACATTCAAATGGGAAAGTCACAGAAAAGGAAATGGTTGCTTCTGTCTCTAGATTCAGTTCTTCAGGAGAAGCCAAAACAAATAAATCAGAGACAGTAAATCTGATGCCGGAGAATCACGCCCAGCCTGCAACCAGCCTTCCAAAACACAAGCACAGGGAGAGGAGAGACCGAGCTGAGAAGACACCGCGCAGAACCTCCATAAATGCTCAAAGTGCTTCAGAGATTCACCCTTCGTCTGGTAAAACTACATACACCTCACCAAAGCCATCCTCTAAATCTGACCATCATAAAATCCTCAAAAAGAATTGCAGCCCAGCAAAAGTCTATGTCAAGAAAAAAGTCAAGCCGCCTTTACCCTCAAACAGCAGCCCCAACAAAACCAGTGGGAAGCCCACTGTTTTCTCATCTCCATCAGAGGACGAGCCAAAGGCGAATTCTGATGAAACACTCCCTTCACTGTTGTATAAAGCCTTAGTACCCCTTAGTACAGCGTGCTCACTTAGCTTAGAGCTGCCTGTGCATGGCAAAGAAAGTGGGCACGGAGGGGTTCTCAGCGCCCCAGATCTACAGCCCGTGGCAGTGATGGGAAGTTTGAGAGATGCGGGGGACAATCCTGCAAACAGCCCACCTGTCCTCAGCTGGCAGGGCTCTCCGGTGTCGGTTGAAGATGAGGATGAGCTCGAGAAGGGAGTGATAAGTAGACCTGTCCTGCAGCCTAGCCCTACTCAGTGCTTTTCTCCTTCTCCCGGAGACGGTGAAAGCGTTGATGAAATCATTAAAGAACCCTGTGAGGAAAGACTGGCTGATTTTTGCAGCACAAGTGTGTCTGATCGTCCCTGTCCAGCTACAGCTGATGAGGAAGAAAAGGAAGAAGAGGAGGAAACAGACAGCAGGAGCGACACATCAGTTTTGCCCAGTCATGAGATTCAGCATCATAAAACAGGCATGGATGATGTCTTCAAGAGCTTGGCCACCTTTCTCGGAGGCCAGAGAATCACGTGTCGGGGGGGTCCATTCGGCGGACCTCCTGCCATGGACACAAAAGGGGTCAAATACTCCTCGTCTCTCGCACTGGAACCAGAGATCCACTGTCTTGACCATCAGGATCCCTCTCCCCAAACACATCCCACTCCACCCCTCACACCTACTACCCAGTTATCAACTCATTCTACCTCAGACAGTGTTTTGAAATCTCCAAATTTCACAGATCTGAGTCAGCCTTTCACTGACACCCTGATGCAGAATAAACAGAAAGAGAAAGACATAAAATTAGAACAAGAGCTCAAAGACGTACAGACTACTGACTCTGAGAGAATAGAGTCCTCTCTTTTGGATGAATCTCTGAGCGCTGAGCTGAGATTGACCACTACGCATACAGCCGCACTGAAAAGCCTCCTATCTGTCCCCACCAAAACAGAGATGGTAAACAGTGAAGAGTTAGGATGCCCTGACACAGAAAGAAAAAGGAAATGTAACGCTGAGGATGGAAAACAAGAAGAAGTAGTCAAGGCCAAGAGAAAGAAAGAAGAAGAAAGCAAAGTTGTCTGCCATAAAAACAAAGCAAATGAAATTAGGGATTTGGAAGAAAAGCATGAATGTAAAACCTCTGTTTCATTCTCAGTGCCAGTCATCTGTAGAAACCTGCTCAAAGAAAGTATGAAGGGCCAGATTCCTCAGGAAAATCAAACTTCACATGGCAAAGATACCCAGGCCGAAAAGGTACCCACTGGTAGCACTGAAGTAAAACTAGAAATAGTGAAAAAGGAACACGAAAGTGAGTCCGAGATTAAGAAATCCCCGGCAGCTGGCAACAAGACCTCGAACTCAAGGTCATCTATAACAATCAACACATCTAAATTATGTGTGTCTCCACCAGCAAGTAAAGCCCCCTGCTCATTATCTCCAATGGACCCTCTGAAACTGAAAGCACTGTCCATGGGCCTGTCTAAGGAGCTGAAGATCCTCTTGATTAAAGTGGAGAGTGATGGACGACAAACATTCAACATATCAGAAGTGCAGGAGCAAAGAATCCCACTGTCCGTGATCAGCATTGAAAACACATCCACTGAAGTGATCAGAGCTTGCAAGTAAGTACTGTAAAAAATAAATAAATAAATAAATAAACAGTTGATGGCAAGATTTTAGAGGAAATGATAAATCTTTGCATCTCTTGATGAGTCAGGTCTTTTATTTCTTTTTTTTATGTCTTTTTTTAGGGGAACGCGGGTGAAAGGGAAATTCAAGGAGTCTTACCTGCTCCCTGCATTCTCTGTCAAACCTAATATTGGAATGAAGACCCCCATTCCTCGGGAAAAACTTAACCCTCCAACACCAAGTATTTATGTGAGTCCACACAACCACAAGAACAGTAAACAACCTCAGTCTAACATGTGATATTCAGTTTTTTAATGAGTGAATTTACTTCAAGATTTCCCCCCTACTTTTGAAGACAAATCTTTAACTTGTTTCCTTTTGGAAAAAATGGTTTTAATTATATTGTTTGGTTTCTGCAGTTAGAGAGCAAGAGAGACGCCTTCTCTCCGGTTCTACTTCAGTTCTGCACTGATCCCAAGAATGCTGTTACTGTCATCAGAGGCCTTGCTGGCTCCCTCCGCCTTAGTAAGTTTGCACGTTCATTTACAATAATTATGCCCTCTTAGTTATCCTAATTGGCCAACCTAGGTCTTTTTACCCATTCTTAAGTGCATGTTTGGTTCGTAATGAAACTGTAAAGTTCTTATTGGCTTTGTTGTTTTGTGATAAATGCCACTGAGAAACATAACAGGAAAGGGAAAAAAAAGTCACATACTCACAATTTTTCTCACCACAGTGGTATTTCATGTATTGCACTTATTTTTTGTTTGTAGTTAAGCACACATTTTATATTTGTTCCTGATCCAGTTTCTTCTGTATCATAGTTTATTATACTGTACATCTAACGTTTGGGTTCAGATAAATTAAGGCATCACAATTGAGATAAAAACTCCAATGACTGGAGAGGTGTGAATAATAATAATAATAATAATAATAATAAAGAATTTGTAGTGAATGTATAATTTTACTGGATGATCTCATAGGACTCTAATTATGTGATAATTATTTGTGTTCTATTTTTTTCCCCCTGTGTCAGATCTTGGTCTGTTCTCCACCAAATCCCTGGTGGAGGCCAATGCAGAACATGCAGTGGAAGTGAGGACTCAGGTTCAGCAGCCTGCTGATGAGAACTGGGATCCCAGCGGCTCCACACAGACATGGCCCTGTGAAAGCAGCCGTTCACACACCACCATTGCCAAATACGCTCAATACCAAGCCTCCAGTTTCCAGGAGAGCCTGCAGGTAGACATTTTCCCATATGGCACACATATTCACACTGAACACCTAACTAATGCTAGTCCTTCAGTATTCCTCTCATACAGGCATATTTTTTCCAAATACTTTATGTAACAATTAATTGCTTCTCAGCTCTTGGCCAAACCGTCAGCTAAGCTCATGTAGATGTGTTATAGGATGAGAAGGAGAGCGAGAATGAAGAGGAAGGAGACCAAGACAAGCCCTCAGAAACATCAGCCACCGCAAAAGCTGGTCCGACCAAAGCTAACTTGGCACCTGTCTCCAGTAAAGGCCATCCTACTCCTGCCACCAACTCCCTCAGGTTAGCCAGAAGTTTAATGCATGTATGAATTATTTACTGCCCAGGCTCTTATAGTAACAGTACTGACTTGAGACTTTATTGTTTCTCGTAGCTCAGACCAGAAACAAGGAGGAAAGATAATTAAATTCGGGACCAACATTGACCTCTCTGACCCTAAAAGGTGAGATTTTACTTTAATCTGTACCTGTAATAACAAACTTCTGCCTTGTCAAATAGAACCCACTGTATCTGTTGTGTTTTCCTTCAGATGGAAACCCCAACTGCAGGAACTGCTTAAGCTGCCAGCTTTTATGCGAGTGGAATCCAGCAACAACATGCTCAGTCACGTTGGCCACACCATCCTGGGCATGAACACCGTCCAGCTCTACATGAAGGTGCCAGGCAGCCGAACACCAGGTCAGTGTACGTCCAAAAGCACAAATAGACCCTGGGGGGTTTTGACATTTTTGGATTAATCAAGTTTATTTTTCACGTCAGGTCATCAAGAAAACAACAATTTCTGTTCAGTTAACATCAACATTGGACCTGGTGACTGTGAGTGGTTTGCTGTCCATGAAAATTACTGGGAGGACATCAACAATTTCTGTGAGAAGTGAGTGTGAATGTCTCTAATGTGAAGTAACCCTGTTAGCTCTTTAACTCCTCAATTACATTATTTACTCAACTTGTTTCCCTTCAGGCATGGCGTGGACTACCTGACAGGGTCCTGGTGGCCTGTCCTTGAAGACCTCTATAGCTCCAATATTCCTGTTTACCGCTTCATACAGAGGCCAGGTGACCTGGTGTGGATTAATGCAGGGACTGTACACTGGGTTCAGGCAGTGGGCTGGTGCAACAACATCGCCTGGAATGTGGGACCGCTCAACTGTAAGTTGCTGAAAAAGCCAAGCATTGTTTTTTTCCTGTCAAATTATTACTGTAATATGATTTTTTTAACTTGCTGCCAGTATGTTGCTATAATCTCTATGCTTTTTTTGTTTTTTTTTTTCTTCTCCTAGCATACCAATACCAACTTGCTCTAGAGCGCTTTGAGTGGAATGAGGTGAAGAAGGTTAAGTCCATCGTCCCCATGATCCACGTTTCCTGGAATGTGGCTCGTACCATCAAAATCACCGACCAGGATACATTCAAGTTGATTAAGTAAGATGCTGGTTTTTAAAAATAAAAAAAATCAATAAATAA
>JAPQRQ010000007.1:12414223-12424795 GCA_037367365.1 Apogon talboti | reverse complement strand
TATATATTTGATTTTTTAAAGAACAATAATACAATTACATACTTAAAAATCAGGACTATATCATCACCTCACAATGACAGGACCAAAGACAACCGACAGACACACAGACAAAGAAAAAAAAAAGAGAAACATACAAAACGAATGAGACGAAGCAGTAAGATGCTGTTTTACCAGTAGTAAGAATCGGTGTGTGTTTTTTGCATGTTTATATCTATGACTGTCCCCTTTTTTCAGACACTGCCTGATGCAGTCCATCAAGCACATCCAGATTCTCAGAGACCAGCTGGTGGCTGCAGGGAAGAAGATCTGTTACCAGAGTCGTGTGAAGGACGAGCCGGCTTATTACTGCAATGAGTGTGATGTGAGCTGTCTGTTTGGACTAGTACTGATGAGAATTTGTTACTTGTTTACACGTGTGGCCTGGATGCATTACACGCATGTTCTGAACCATCTGTACAATATTGTGTGCTCGTGCAGGTGGAGGTGTTTGACCTGCTGTTTGTGACCAGTGAAAACAGCAGTAAGAAGACCTATGTGGTTCATTGTGAGGACTGCGCCCGAGCTAAGAGCCCGTCTCTGGCAGGAGTCGTGGTGCTGGAACAGTATCGGATAGAGGAGCTCATGAGAACTTACGACAGCTTCACACTGGTCAGTCTGATTTGAGAGAGTTTCTTAGTGCTTTGCGGTCGTTTGCGCAAGGCCAGAGTGAGTTCTAGTCAGAAGCCCTTTTCTGTACACTCATTCAGTCTGTCCCACTCCAATTAACAGGCTTTATAACTGAGGCTACAGTCATTCAGTCGGCCTCTGCTGCACTCCCTAGTAGAAATCCACAAATCACCTCACCCATCTCCCGAGCCTCCTCCTCCTCCTCCTCCTCCTCCTTTGCATTAGCAAAATTGCTTTACTTGTTCTTAATGTATACATTCATCCAAATTATGTGAATCTCAGGGTCTGCTCAGGGGTTTGTGATCTCAGTGACCATCTGTGTCACGCACACTCAAATTGTTTCAGGGCATTACTCAAGCAGAGTCACTGCCGCACGCTAATGTATGCCATGCTGTAAGAACTGGTTAAATCTCATATAAGTCTACTGCCTTAAGTAGTAGTTAAAATATAGTGTCACTTCAACATCAATGTGAAAGTTTCTAAGGCTAGAACTGGTAATCGCAATATAAATCCTCAAAATAAAGAGAGAAATGAATCACAAATCACACTTCAGGTATGGCATTTAGTTTAGTGGTTGGAAGCTCATTCACTTTAAAACATAAATAGTTGTGTTTTCTGATGATAATTTTCCGAGGCAACTCTCTCAGGCAACTTCAGAGTCAATATCAGTTTAAAACAAGAAAGAATGCGTAAAATGTCGCTGCTTGAAGTCAATGTTAATAATGTAAGCTTGGTTGTTTTAATGTAATGAACTGACAGTTACAAGAAAGTATTTAATGCTTTTTGTTTTCTACTGAGGCGTCATATTTAAGAGCATCCCCTTGTACCTTGACTAATTTTCATGCTATTTTGCATTCAATAATAGTTCACAGGGATTAATGTCAAAAGGTTAATTTCTGTCTATATTCATCTGCTTTACTAACTCTTTGTCTTTTCTCACCTGCAGGCGCCATCATTGTCAAAGTGAAAACTCCTCCCTGGTGTCTTTCAGCCATAACCAAAACTCTAATGGCAGCACAAATGTTGTCCTCAAGGCAATCTATTCCTGCAAACGGTTTCTAAATCAGCCAATCACGTTTACTCGGTATTGTTTACATCACACAAATAAAATATGGATACTCAGCCAATCCAACAATAGCTCACTGTCTTCCCCAACTGCTGATTGGACTTTGTGTTTTGAAATAGAATGACTAGACTGGTAATTCTCATGAAAAACATTTAACAAAAAAGAAAAAAAAAAAAAAAGGAAGTGAACTCTGCTAGCACTGAAAATCAGGTTATATGTTTTCAACGGACACTGCTGTGATTCAAAAGCGTCAAGTAGCCGGTTTTTGTGTATTAATTCAGGTACTTTTATGCAAATTCAGTAGAACTTTTTTACACCAATCTAGTTATTCTATATGTCCATGAATTTGCTGTGATTCTATTGTACCAGCAGGGGAATCGCTTCATAGGAGAAGTAGCTGATTGTCACGTTTGGCATTGTATTGGTTCCTGTTTTTGTTTGGTATTCAGGTAAAACTCTGACATTTGTAATTCCTGTCTGTATACTCTTTGAGGTGCTATTCCAATCTTATTTATTCTGCTTAGATACTTAAAAAGTTTAACCAGCCTAGAAGTACACCACATTGGCCTTGTGAACTGTATTTAGAGGAGAGGAAATTAGAGGATCAAACATACACAAATAAGGTTTTATGTAACTGTAAAAACAAATCAAAAAACTTTAACAGTTTCTCTAAAATACGGGTTTGCTAGAGGACTAATATGGTTTCATTCTTTGTTGGAAATTCAGTATATAGGGGGAAAACTAGATTTTTTTCTTAAAGCTAAAGCTAAAATGTGGTTGGTGTAGTTTCTATAATACACCCAGAAAAAAAAAAGTGTCAGTTTTTATTTTTGGAATGGGAATATGTTCCCAATTTTATACCTCTTTTGTTGCTATGTTCTTGTTTCTAGATGACAGAGAAAATAAATAATTGTAAATTGCGAATTAATTTATAGGATACACACTGGTGTGCATGGAGAGGGTACAGAAGGGGGAATCTTCGATGACTGGGTTGACGCGGTGCTCATTTAGGTCTGATTAAGTAATAATGTCCTAGGAGACAAACAATCATATAATGCCATAGAGAGCAAACAAATGAGCAGACTGCAGGGCACCTCAGCGTTTCATTTTTTTCCTCCCAAAGTCAGTTCTGTGCACTGCCCCGAGTTTTAACATATTTTACTTTAGTGCATGACTCAAACCATCACAAGTAAAGCCCAGTCAATTTGTTTTCTCAATTACAAATAGGATTATTTTAAAAAAAGATATTTAAACCAAGAAGCCAAACTTTTTATCTTTTTTTAGTTCAGTGTATTAATTTACTGTAATCTGAATAGATTGATGGGTACAGTGAACACTCATCCAGCACATTCGTCTACTGTTACTTAGCCGTTGTTCGTTTTTTTTTTTTTTTTATTTCATGTAATGTTTTTAATCAATACTTTGAATTCTGCATTTTTTTTTACCTCTTTTGTAGCACACAGTGCAAGGGCAGCAAACATTACACTGATTCAAACTACACTCAGAAGATGTAATTATTCCGTATTTATAGATTCATGTGTGTATAACTGTTCTAATGAAATCCCTAAATCCCCATTCAGATCTTCCCCCTGCCACTGTTGCTCGGTGCACACCATGTAATGTACATAATGTATTTGTTTCAGGTTTACTAGAAGAACCTATGTAGTTTTGTTCTCAATCAAAAGTCTAATTTATACATGGTCAAATTAGTACACCTCAGTCATTTGCTTTTCTTGTTGCTATGATGTAATACACCCTAAAATATCCTGTTTCACTCGAGTTTAAATTACCGCAATGGGAATTTCTTCCCACTTTTATACCTCTTTTTGTTGTCAATTCCTGTTTTTTGGATTACAGAGAAAATGAGAAATTGTAAATTGTGACATTATTTATACTGTACATGGTTGTTTTCTTATATATTTATTGCATATCAAAGGTACTTCACTTGATAATGGGGCTACAAGGTATTTTAAAAACGTGCTATGGTCATAAAGTGTGGATAGGGGAAGTGCAATCAGGGGGTGGTTTAATTTTCATGGTGCTAGACCCCTCCTTGCCTCAGTGCCCCTCATTAAACAGCATATAATGATGTATGGAAATAAGTGATACAACTCAAACCAACCGGTTGGTGCTTAGAACCATTTCAATACAGTTTACTAGTTACAGAAATGGAATGATGTCTTTGTACTGTATCAAACAGATGAGAAGATTTTTCAACTTTTTTCCATTGTATGAAATTCATAAAGTTGTGAGGCATTAGTGGTTTTATGATGAACATTAGCAGTAGTTGTAATTCTTGACACTTTTGCAGAGACTTTTAGGGATGTGACTTGTAATGGCGTCAAGGTTTTGTTTCTTTTCGTGTCTCGTCCTCATTAGTATTATTTGACTGATGTAATAATGCTCTTTTTCCTCTTGACTTGTTTGATTCATGCTGCACTTATTGTTTCAAAAAGAACTCACATAGAAGAAAACCTGAGCCAGACCTGTCTTAAATCCCTCTGTGATTTTTCTGTGACATATTGTACTGTTGTTCAAGAAAATAAAATGTTTTGATAAATTATGCCGCAATAAGTCTTTGCCTTTTCATTGTTTTTGCCTAATGTGAGGAGTCCTATCGTACATTTCGATCCAAAATATGCTACATGTATTCACTCTGGTTCCCACATGAGCAGTTTCATCGTAAAATTTGTTCTGCACTATTATTAATGTTTAACACACTGTTTCATAAACAAACTCCCAGTTTCTCCGACTGGAATGAATGTTGGCAGTGTTGTTAGAAACTATTCATTTAAACATGTTAGTAATGCAATGTACAATATCTGACACTTCCATCAGGTGATTGAATGTGCATTAGTAGCAGAGTGAGGACATGAGCTAAATATAGAGTACTTGAAAAAACTACACCTGTGGTTTTGGCTCAAACATTTAATGTCTAATGTGGCATGCACATTTAGGATTCTTAAGCCACTTTCAAAGGTTTATTGTTAAATTCAGGAAAGGAAGACAAAAACCAAAATACACAAACTCAGAAGAAATATAGTTGTCTGTTAGTTGCAAATTAAACTCAGAAAAAAACTGTCGGAACACAAACACCAAAACATCCACCTATACATCCATCCATCATGAACTGATGCTGAAGCCTATAGTGGCTACCAACGTACAAAGGCGCTGTACCCTGGACATGTCATCAGATCATAGCAGGGCACACCCAATTCACCCAAAGTGAATATTAAATCATTAACTATGGCAGAAATAGGGCACTAAGCTATTAGGTTACATTTTGTTCTCTGCTCTCAATTTCCTCTTTGTTCTTGGTTTGGAGGGAAAAGGGATTTGGAGGTTTATATAATCATAGGTGTGACTATGCAGAGGTGTGGCTCATATGGTTGTGAAGTTGTGATTTAACACTACTATACGTACTGAGCTAGACTGAAGTAGCACTTAGTACACTCTCACTCTTCTGTTTTGGCACCTTCCCAGTTTAAACATCTCCATTTGTCAGCTGCAGGTTACAGATGATGGCCACTAAGTGGCACCATTGGACCAGTTTGTCCTGAAGCACTTTAGAGTAAATGCTGAGGGAGGAAAGGGGCATTTCTCATTTTCCTCCCCCCCTGACATTCTCCTGATACCATCTTGTCAAAGCTGTAGGCTGCAGCTGCTCCATTTGGAGTCAAAGCAATTCAACAATAACAGAAATCTATCAAACATACAATTAATTTTCCTAGTGGTTCCTGAATTCTTAGGCTAAAGTAACACAAGAGGGGCTTAGACTTCAGACCAGTGTGGTCCTGCTCTGTTGTGTATATTGTGTAGTAATAGAATAGAGTATTGAATGGCAACTTGGGAAAAACTATTCAGGATGCAACAGGCAATCAGACGGCTTCGTTGTGTTTTGAATAGTCAAAGCCAACTGTTTTCCTTTCTGGTTGCTATTCTTACCATGTATTTCTATATCAGGTCAGGGGTGAGAGGACACGAGCTGGCCAAAAACTGCATATGCAGGGACATCTCATCGTAAACCGGGGACACAGCAGCGGATATCCCGGTTCCAAGGACAGGAAGACTGCTCTTCCTCTACCAACCCCCCCCCCAAGACATTGACATATGGACAAACTGACGCATAAGCGGAACTTAGTGTTTGATTCTTAGCTGCAGAATGACACATGTAAAAAAAAAAAAACTTCTAATGGTATTTCTGTGACTTTTTTTTCAACATGCCACTGCCATCCCAATCAACAACACTTACGCCAGCAGCTCTTTGATCACACATCGTTTTTGTCTGTGCCAGCCGTCCTCATGGGAGAGTATATATCTCTCCTGTGAAGAAACAAATAAACAAAGTTACCCAGAGAGGGATGAAAAAATGAGACTTCATATCAAAATCCTAATTTCACTCTTTGAACTGAGCCCCTTTGGTTTCTTATCAGTCCCATGATAGCCTCTTTTCCCTGCCAAATTAGTCAGCGTTCCCCCATCCTCATTTCCTTATGCTTTCTGAAAGCGGAGCTCTGCTTTTCATCAGAAGGTCAAGGGTCAATCCTCTGCCAACTCTGCCTCTAAAACAAATCTCAAACTCTGGTATGCCCTTTAACTTCTTACTTCAGCGCTTTTGATTCTTTCGCTGGAGTCAGTCCAATTGTTCATAGACTTATTACCTACACTACAGTAATGGATGGAGCATGACCTGTATGTTATGTAACTGTATATTCAAAAGCCCTGAAATGCATTTTATTAGTAGTTTGTGATTTCTTGGAGAACAGGTTTCAAAATAGAGCTGGCGCAATTGTTTTGATCCCGAAACCTACCTTGTTATCAGTATTTGAAATAGGGAAAGTGGTCAGTGAGGGTGTAAAGTGCTGGGGATTGAGCAGCACACCCTGACTCTTCTAATCTATCCAAATAAACAGTCTTCCTCCCTCCCCCCTGGTTCCACACCAGGCTTGAGGGTTATCAGAGAAACCTTCCACTGCTCCCCTGCTCAGACAGCAGCCCAGCCAGCATTTGCATTAGCAGCACACAGGATACACACTCACACACATACACACACTTGTAACTACTAACACACTCCGTCATATCTCAAAGTGGAGTCAGAGTGAGGAAACAGAATGTCAGGGAAGGAAGCGCTGAAGCCAGTAGGAACGCAGTGAAGTCTGTAAAGCCCTTCTGTGACTCACTCTCACAGGTCTGAGGTAGAGGTCTAGATCCACACACAGAGAGCAAATATCTGATGATCTTTCTGCAGAACAGACCAGAACACACCAAGGAGAAGGTTCCAGATTCTGCTCAGGAGGACCTACTTAACCCTCACTTGGCTGCCACCTTCAAGATCTGGGCTTTGAAACAGGGAAGATATCCATTAGAAGGAAATTCTTGAAATTCCCTTTGTCTCTGACCACTCACCGCTCTTCAGGTCTTTCAGAGTCCCATCATTTGCTGCCACCACCGAAGCGCAGGAGGACAGATCAGCAGGTTTTACAACAAAGTGAGTAAAAAAAAACAAGTTTTAATTTTTCAGTAAAATACCTACGGTGTAAATTCTAACTTAACCTTCTCAAAACAGCACTTACTTAAAGACACCCCATGTATGTTTGTCCTGTTATTCTGGAAACTGAATTTGATTTATGAGCTCGATCAAGACCATGATGGGAAGAAGTAACCACGGTACTGATGCTGTCGCTGCTGAAGAGATGTACATACACTGTTACGCATAAAACTGGAATAATTTTGTTTTCAGACACATTCCTCTTTTTATTCCTATTTATACACATCAGTAATCACCTTTAACCAGGTCCAGTGATTGCATACTGAGTCCTAGTTATAGTTTATCTATCAAGAATAAATCATATTGTCACAACCATTTCATGAGAAAGGAGAAATATTTTATTCCAACTTTATGGGCAACAATGTAAATGGTTGATATTCACTCTAAAACTCAAAGCCTTATAAATAAGAGTAAATGTAAAGACTTTAGCTAAAATATTACAGAAGATAATCATAGTCAGAAGTTATGTAATTCTAGTCATACACCCTAAAGACCAAGCAATTAAACCAAAGAGCCACAACTGGACAGTAGAGATTTTTATTCAATTTTATCCATCCTTTGCTGTTCCGTAGTGAACTGTGTCTACATGATAATATTTGTATAATTCTGCTTTTATGATGGCTTTCCCTTATGGAGCATCACAATTAAATATCTGATGACATAACTGTACTGAAATTTCCTAATGTTGGTAATAAATTTTAAAAAAGCAAAAGACATACCAGATGAAAATCATGTATTCATCATGACTTTTCTGAGTCTGTGATATTATTAATAGATATTGTACGGGAATGTTTAGCTTATAGGAATAAAATAATTATAAAATGTGGCATGGATGGGTTTCCCACTGTGTCTGCCACCGCTACTGAGGACAAAACATGTGGTGTGACATTTTTTCTATCAATGTCATAAGTGATTACAGGAATTTTTTTCCAGAATTTTCCATCTGGTTGTAGCTCATTGTTCTGGCTGGTGGTTATCCTGGACTTTGGAGGTGGGGTCAGTGGAGCCCATTTCCTTCCACTTAAAGCAGTGCAGTTATCTGTGGCAACTTTCCACACCTTTCACCACACTATTTAAGGAAAACCATTACTCGATAGACTAAGCTTTCTATGTTTTCGGTGCATATACCCATACAATAATGGATCTCATTGTCCTTCCTGAACAATATTTAGCCTTCTAATATAAGGAAATAAACATCATAGCGGTGTATGTGGAACACAAACTCACTCACTGTTTCTATGCTTTCTTTCAGTCTCAGAAAAATGAGTCTGTCACGGAGCGGGACCCTGGAGAAGACGGTATCTGAGCACGGCCACTCTGAGCATGGATCCCCTTCCAGAGCAGGGTCAGGGGTCGTGGTGCCGCCTCCTTACTCTTTAGGAGGGAGTGAAGCCGCTGACACCCCCCTGGAGTTGAGGGGCTCTCTGGACTGCTGGGCATGCTCAGTGCTGGTCACCGCTCAAAATGTGGTTATAGCACTGATCAATTCCATCCTGGCCAGTGTTGTGTTCGGCATCATCCTCACCCCTGCTCTTGCCATGATCATATTTGGCTTCCTCTGCCACTCCACAGTGAGTCCCCTTGTAGAATCTTACACTCAGAGGTCCAGTTGCCCTGACATCGATTAAGCCCACAGACTAAGACTAAACACAAGAACCTCAATGGAGCTCTTCATCTATATCTGAGAAACTGGCTGCTACCGTTCTAATTATTTTTCTGTATAATTGTATAACTGATATAGTAGAAATCATTCTACATTGACTATATTATATGAAATGATGTAATGCCTGTGCAGCAGAGTGTTAATTATACTGCTGCTTTGGAATGTTAGTCCCAGTTAAACTACACAAAGCGAAAAGACAAATGTTTTTCCTAACATTTGACACTGTTTTCAAAGATCTTATTGGATTTTCCCGGAGCTGTATCTTAATGTTTTGCAGCTGTGACAGCACTGGCCTGCATCCTTTTCTGCAGGCCATTGTAGGACGAGAGTTTAGACCGAAAAGATACTAAAAATCGTAGCAGTTTTGGAAATTATGCTGAATTGTGTCACTTTTTGGTTGTATTTTGTAATTTGATGATTTTCTTTAGAACCACGGCCATTATTGACACCCCCCCCCCTCTCTCTCTCTCTCTCCAGGTGAAGCCTCATGGAACATCTCTGTATTGTTCATACATTCTGGACGATGCCGGCTGTGTGGCTCTGCTGGTCGTGGGTTTTCTGCTGCTCACCCCTCTGCTGGTTCTGGCACTTGCTGCCTATTGCCGTTTGGCCCGACACCTCCAGTTGGGCCTGTGTTTCATTCCCTACAGCCGGGCGGTGTATAAGAACCTGCCTGCCTCTCGCCGAAGGGGTGGAGGCTGCTGCAGCCAGCAGGGACCCACAGAACGGGAGGGGAAAGGCAGCGTCTGGGTTTAGAAGATCAGATGATTGTAATACTCCTGACGACTCACTGGGGACATTTGTCTGGCTCTTTTTAAAAAAAAACACACACATTCCATACATTGTATCTTATTTCTTTTCTGAAGCCATTGTAAAAACCATATTTTTATTTTATAAACCTTATGTTATCTTTTATACTGATTATTGTCATACTTTTTGTATACAAGTCAGATGTATTTTGTTTATTTTTTTTACAATAAAGTGTATCTCACATTGAAACCTGAACTTCGTGTTTTGAACCAGAGGAACAGGATGAGCTATAAAATTAAGTGATTCTTCTTCAGGAATGTGTGGATTGAACCAAATTCAACTACCAAACCAATTTACCAATGGTTTTTCACACTGTTTAACACATAGATGAATGTGTTGTTTTCACCCCTCTGTTACCACTACTTTGAATTGTAAATTGTAAGTACCAATATATATGATCTGAGTTAGGTATATTTGGGTTTTGTCTCTGTAAAATGACAACATAAGAAGAAGAAGAAGAAGAAGAAGAAGAAGAAGAAGAAGAAGAAGAAAAGGAAAACCCTGGTCAGATCATACAACTGGTTTGTAAAATTCATTTTTACCTTTATCTACCTCTACTGGTGACTTGTGGGAACTGCAGCAACACAGTTTTTCTCTAAAAGTCGTGTGACTCAAAGGATGAATATTTTTACAAAAAATTGTTTATGCAGATTTCATATTCTGTATTCTAATGTTAAGTTATACATCTAGGAATTCGGCAGGCAGTAGCATCCCTGGTGCTTGATGTTAGCTATAACATTGGTAGGGTGGCCATTTCCACAACACCAAAAAGGAGGACACTTTGTGGCATTTAGTGAAGACTGATTAATCGCAACATAT